>QLOH01000170.1:1200000-1695741 GCA_026901365.1 Sesbania bispinosa
TGATTACAAAATCCATGCACATACAATCCTAAAGAAAGACTTACTAACAACAAACAAAGGTTTAACTCTTGCACCCCACAAGAGCATGTTCTTCAATGACACCCCGTCATATGAACATCAACCTTACTCATGATACCCCGTCACAAGATTTCAAACAATCTCTATGAACACTGATCGAGGTCCTATCCAATCAAATAATTTGAATTAAGTGTAGTGAGGGTTAGATAACCCAAAGTCATCTCTCAAGGAATTCAATAACAATTCAGAATATCAGATTTCAGACAAAAAATTCAGAACCAAAACTTCAAATTGAACTTAAGACAGAACTTCAGAAAGTACTTCATCAAGTTCACTTAAGAAGGTTTACTTCAACAAGTTCACTTAAAAAGGTTCACTTCAGCAAGTTCACTTAAGAAGATTCACTTCAGCAAGTTCGCTTAAGAAGGTTCACTTCAGCAAGTACTTGAAGAGTGCAGAAACGTAACAGAAACAAGGGGGTTTTGGTTGTTTGTTCAGAAACAGATTTTGTAAACAAGGAAGTAAGATGTAAAACAATGTAAGAAAACAGATTGATTCTCTTGTTTATTTACAATTGGATTCTTCATTAGTTAAAATGCACCGTTCTCAATTTCCAGAATAGATTATGAATAAACTAAACAAGTGTCAATTAATTCATAAATTTTCTCACTCAAGAACTAAGCGAACTTGCCAGAAGTAAGCGAACTGGTTATGAGAATTCTACTCCTTTACCTCATGAATTAAGCAAACTAAACCAGAATTCTAAGTGAAGAACATGATTGAATTATGAACAAGTGTTCAAATCCAATTCAGCAAACTAAACCAGAATTCTAAAGGAGAAGATGAAATTGAATCTATTGCAGAAATTGAAATACGAATTTGAATTGAAATAAACCTCAGAATGCAATGTAAAATCACTCAAGAATGATCAATCCTCAGAAGTTTAGCCTTCCACGAGAGGAAGAACAGAAAACGAAAATGCAGAAGGTTGAAGAAGAAGATGAAGAACCAGAGAGAATGAGAGAGAGCAAGCGTCTCTTTCTTCAATCCATAAAAGTCGAAAAAGCGAGAAGTGAAAATGATGTAAAAAGTCCCCCTAACAGAATTGCAACAACCCTTATTTATAATAATCTCTGAACCACAAGATTAATCTAATGGCAGAGGTAAAATGGGCCCAGACTAATAAGTTTCAGGCCCAAAATACTAAAACTATATCAGAAACTATTTGAGAGACTTGTTGTTCCCACATCAGCTTCAGACAGCTTTTGAACATCAACTTCAAACTAAAACCGACACCTCGTATCTCAGTGGAATATAGCCATATAGCATATCCAATTAAAGCCCCGGATCTTAGCTTTCCAATGCCACTGGAATCACTCAAATCGGACACCTAAAGATCCATATATCATCAAAACAAGACAGGTAGGTCAGTAGGCTTAAAAATCTGAATTTAAACAACATTTACAATTTAAGCCCAAATAAGTCCAATTAGGCAAATTCCAACTAAAACAGTGGATTTAATCAAAATTAAAGTCCAAGAAAGGTAAGATTAATTGTGCAAAGTGTGAGTAAAAATGTGTTCATCAAACACCCTATTCAAGAGACTTCACAATATAGAAAAATTAGAAAGATTAAGGGTTTAGAACAATAACACCTTGACTGTGTAGATTAACCTATTGAATAAGATCAAACACTTCTTTCCATTGTCAATTATTCTTTGAGTTGAGTTCTTGAATTTGCATATTGTTCAAGTTTTTCCTTTTGATTTCTTGGAGAGATTTTCTAAAAGAGATTCTTGTGTTGTTTTGAAAAACTGAGCTCCTCTCTTTTGATTTCAAAAATCATAAGTATAAAACAGTTTCAGTTAGTTAGAAATAGAAAAATTCTGTTAAAACTCAGTTACAAACAGTTTTGAAAACGTCCAAAATAATGTAGACTTTTGAGGTAATCGATTACTGACTTTGGTAATCGATTAAACCAGACATTATTTAAAGAACTCTTCTCAGGATTCTCAGGTAATCGATTACATGTATTAGGTAATAGATTAATTCGATCCTGAGCCTGAATTCAAGCAGCTTTTAGCTTTGGATCAGCTTGCGGTCCATTACCAACTTAAGTAACCGATTAAACCGGAGGAAAATCATTACTAAGTTGAGTAATTTAGATACCAAGTTTTCCAAAATTGAAAACTTAACTTTGAACTCAATTAGATTAAAGAAAGATCAACAAGGAAGAGTAATCAAACACATACATATTGCCTAATTCTAAAAACAATCAATACAAGTGCCACACCTATAGAAATGTGTTTGGCACTGCAAAATGAATTGAAATTTAAATACCTAATTTCTACAATAAAACCAAAACATCCATTAGATGAGAGACTTGAGGAGTGACTTGTATTTCATCATTGATAGCTTAAGTCCAACACCACCCTCAAGCATTCTTAGGGGCATCTAACCCTGAGGCAACAGACTCATGGATCAATGCCCTAGAGAAGATGTTTGAAATCATGGCATGTGCGGCTGAGTTCAAGGTCTGGTTCGCAACATACATGTTATAGGGAGATGCCGAGGATTGGTGGAAGGTAGCTAAAGCCCGCCTGGATTCCCTGGGTACTCCTCTTACTTGGGTGAGTTTTCAAGCGGTGTTTCTGGAGAAGTACTTCCCTGCCACCGTCCGTAGGCAAAAGCAGGGGAGTTTGTCTGTGGGCCAGTATGTGGCCAAGTTCGAGCGCCTCACCAAGTATTCCACCTTCCTCCAGACCATCCCCAATGAGGGATGGAAATGCAACCATTTTGAGGAAAGTTTGAAGCCCAAGCTGAGGAAGAGTGCGACAGCTTTGGAATTGAGGGATTTCCTATCCCTTGTCAACAAGTGTCTCTTTGTGGAGCAAAGCATTGCTGAGAAGACCCCCAGGATAGCAAATAAGAAGGGGAAAATGAAGCTCGAGGAGCCTAGTCAAGGCAAGGGATCTAGGCCCAAGTGGCAGGGCAATACCACCCCGGCCACCCGATCTGTCTTAGGGCAAGGGGGAGTACCACCATGCCCTAAGTGTGGAAAGGGAAACCGGGATCAGAGCTTGTTGGGCCAGAGTCTCTACTTCTTCTGCAAGGAGCTAGGCAAATGAAGAATGAGTTCCCCAAAAGGAAGGAGGCCACCAGACCCATAGCCACCGGAAGAGTCTTTACACATTGCTGAGACAGCAACATCGGCGGATAATCTGATTAGAGGTATGTGTGAGTTAGGAGGCATTTCCTTAAGTGTACTCTATGATTTGGGAGCTACTCATTCATTCATTGCATATGATTGTGTGGAGAAATTGATATTGCATACTACCCCTTTGCCTTATAACTTGAATGTCATCACCCCAGCCAAAGAGGCAATCCCCACTTCTCTTGTGTGCCCTAAATGCCCAATTATTATACAAGGGAGGGCCTTTGATGTTGATTTAATCTATTTGCCATTGAGGGGGATACATATAATCCTCGGAATGAACTGGTTATCTCAAAACCAGGTCATGCTTGGTTGTTTAAACAAAGAGGTTGTTTTTCCAGTTCTCCCTCCTCTTCCGGGGGGAGAGGCCACCTGTACTTATGTCCAGTGTCACCGAAATGTCCAAATGCATGGTTGATGGAATTTTGGCAAGCGAACCAAAATTTCAGCAGTATAATAGTAAGTAAAGTATCGTATCCACAGGGAACAGTCAATTCGCGTGTACTTGTGATCTATTTATCAAGTGGAGATAACAGATTTATGAGAATAATTGGTGCGGAAAATATAAATTGCAGAATAATAAATAAAAGCAATAGAAAAGAGGAGTTGAAAGCACTTTACTTGGATTAGGATTGAACTTCGTATCATCTCACCCTTCGTATATGTAATGACTATTTATTGTTTATGATTACATTCTTGTAAAGACTTAGCCAAACTGAATTGATAAAACCCGAGTTACCAGTAGCCTACCACTCAAAGATAATCCAAGCGGGCTCTCCCAAGCGACAAATTACCCTCGGCTCATTAAGCTCTTAATTAATTAATTATTGTTCCATTTGTTTGAATTGTCCATTAATTGTACTTCTCTATAAATGCTCTTCAATCAGGAGCTGTCACTACCCCCTCGATCACGAGATCCCGTTTATCCCTCACATACAATTAACTTTCAATTATGTTACTATCAACTAACCATACCTTCCTATAAACACTCTTCATTCGGGGGTTGTCACTACCCCGTCAATCACAAGATCTCACCTATATTCCAATATGACTAGCGAGTACCCTTAAACAATCAGAGTTTGAGTTCCCTATGTCTAGGCTCCTTCATCCTCGGTCCTAGCCGGAAGTCTCTATCCACGCTATTTATAGGCTAAGGAAAGACAAAAGAAATTAGGAAGAAATCTATCTAAAAACGGCAACAAGGCAAGAAGTACGAGTTCTGCGCTTCACCTGCGCTACAGCGTGGGTGAAGCGCAGATGTCAGAATCTCAATTTAATTGATGCGCTTCACCTGCGGTAGAGCGCAGGTGAAGCGAGCAACACGAGTTGCACAGCTTCAATATTTCTCTTTTTAAATTGATTTCTTCCCGAGACTGGTTTTGGTTGATTGTCTCTCCTTGTTTCTCTTTTTCCTCATGATATCTTGCATTTATTGAGGATCTTGAATTTAAATGGGAAGGTTGTTTGCAGAACCCTTGTTTAATTGCAGCTGATATCTTCATTAATTGCCCTCAATTAAAATTCAAATCTTCATTAATTGTCCTCAATTAAACTTCAAATCTTGCAAATATCTCCCCGATTTAATGTTATCTTCTTTCCATATCAAATGTTTGCCATAATCTGCAAAAATCAGCACAATTTATATTAAAATAGCATCAAATTCAAATTCAAGACTAATAAATATAATTTATATAATTATTAATAAAAAGGGATTTATTTGGGGCATAAAATACATTTTACCCTTGATAAGTGCACTAAAAAGTACTCTAATTTATCATATATTTTTCACTTATCAAATACCCCCCCAACTTAACTTCTTGCTTGTCCTCAAGCAAGAGACCTCTTTGTAGTAAAAAAAATTCAATTCAATTTCCTGTGTAACTCAAAAAAAAAAACTCAAGGAAAACTTTCCATCATCTCCTTATTAAGCAGCAGTCACTTTCCAAATGTAAAAAAAAATCAGGATTAAGAGATTTTACCAATACTCAATCAGAACAGAACAGAACAAAATCATCAGTTAAACTTCTCAAAAATAGAAATTAAAGCAATAAGTGATAAATCAAGGAACTCTTTCATTCTCACGGGTAAGTGTTTCCCTCAATCTTTTTCACCACCGTTGAGCAACTAGAATTGATAGTCGTTTCCAACTTCTAAACCTGCAAATAGTCAATATGGATCAAAAGGTATTTTCTTTGGTTGTAACGAGGCTGGGCTATCAAGAAATTATGGTTTTTCTGGATATGCAATGAACACTTTGAATAGAGAGAATCTTGTGATTGTGCTTGGGACTTCTCTCCATCTACCATGTCATTCTTGAATTGTCACCCTTTTTCAGCTGGCCTCTTTGTTTGAAGAAGTACTCCCCCCAACTTATTCAATTTCCACACTTTTTGTGCAGAATTTTTTTTATTTTTATTTACTTTTTTTTGAACTTTGTACAGCAAAATAGAGAATTTATTCATGAACGAGTACTCTTCTTTTTGATTTCTTGTGCCTGCTCTTTGAATTTCTTTCAGTTCACCAACCTTTTGTCCCATTTTGTTGTGCTGCACCTTGCTCTCTATCCCAAGTGTGAAGGGACAAGATATAATCATTGAGTATGGCTGGGGTGCATCAAAAGAAACATTAAAGGCTCAAATGGGCAACCAAAAAATTGAAAAAAAAAATGTAATCAAGGTCGGCTATTTGGCATTGAGCAAAATATTATAATCACAAAATATGCATTTGTCACTTCCACATTTTCCACTAGCAAGATAAAATTCAGAAACTCAAGCAATAACAGTTGACAAGCAGCGGTGAAAAACTCTCAATTTCAGTGTTTGGGCTCTCAACTCACCGTTTTTTTAGCTAAAATTCCTTGATAAAGCACTTACTGGTTTTAATTAACTATCTTGATAGGTTCTCCTGAGAAGTATCCTAATCCTAACTGATTATGGAGTTAATCACAGAACCCTATCATCTTTCCTAATCTGGTCAGTTAAACTACCTAATTACAGATAATTTCAAAAATTTTCCTTTAATCTTACTTCCTAAAGTCCTAAAATTTTAAAAATCCTAAAAAATCAGAATATAACTGAATATGTACTGCATAATATAAACGATGTATCAATGGGGTATAAGTGTACAGTACATATCAAAAGAGAAATAATAAGAAAAATAAGAAGAAAAGAAAAATAAGAGAAAATAAAAATGAAAAAGAAAAAGAAGGAAAAACACCAAATAGAAAAAAAAAATCAGTCGTCCTGATCATCGATATGAGCATCTCCATCCTCAGCTCCGGCTCCAGCTGCTCCATCCTCTCTGGAAAAATAAGCCTGTCCCCAGGCTACTGTATGTACGCCTGAAACTGCTCAGGGGTCATGCCGGGGTAGGGGTCCACACGAGCCTGGTAATGTAGGTCCTGGAAATGAACTGCTGCTCGGTGAAGAGTGGACAACTGGGACATTATGTGAGTGTTCTGGGCCGAGAGCTGCTGGGCCCAGACAGGAGCATCCATGTCTGTTGCTGCTGCTGCTGGTGGTGGTGGTGGTGCCTGCTGCTGCTGCTGCTCATCCTCAACTTGTAACTCCGCAGCTGGGATACACTTGGCTTCAATGTATGCTCTAGTCATGGGATGTAAGATGCGAACCCTAGGGTTTACATCCACACCCCTAGACCTGCAGAGTGCGATAATGAGTAAAGGGAAGCCAAGACTGATCCGGGAGTTGGCGCTCCTGCGCCCTACAGAAGATGCGAAGTCTGATATCTTCTGGGTGACAACCTGTGAGATATCAATGTCAGCGCTTGTGAGGATGGTGTAGATGAGGTTGTGAAGTCTATAAATCAGTTTGAGCATTCAAACTTGACTTAAGACTTAGCATCCTTAGGTTTTAATGATTAACAAATAAGATCATATAAACAGGTTCTACTGAGAAAGGTATTGTTTTGTTGATTGTGTTTCAGGTTGAAGAACTAAGAAGAAGACCAGAACAAAATCAGAAGAAGAAGATCAGAAGAAGACCAGAACAAATCAGAAGCAGATCAGAAGAAGACCAGAACAGGTCAGAAGAAGAAGAAGAAGAAGAAGAAGAAGACCAGAAAAGATCAGTACAAGAAGATTAGAAGATCAGAAGAAGAAGAAGACCAGAACAAACAAGAAGAAGAAGAAGATCAGAAGAACAAGATGATAAGAAGAAGAAGAAGAGCAGATCAGAAGAAGATCAGAAGAAAGAAAACGATCAGAAGATGGAGCAACACAGAATCTAAGGAAATAAACTCAGTCATCTAAAGAACATTCCTATCATCTGAAGTATTGAAGACAAAAGGATATATTCTGAATACATCTATCATCTGAAGAGCTGAAGCCAAACAAAAGAACTCAGAAAGCTGTAAACGATAGAATCAAGAAATGATATCAAGAAGAATAGTCAAGCATGAAGAACACTCTACCAAGGGTGCATATCATTTCAGTATAAGAGCTAGGCATTCTTTTCTGCCTCGATCAAAAGACTTGCACAAATAAGGAAATACTGCAAAAGTTGTTGCACCTGCAACAAAGGAGATACTGTGTACGCAGACAGACTGTACCTACTGCTGGTCAAAAGCAAATCAGAAGTCTGAACCAGACAATGATGAAAAAGGTGGTTGAGCTAAAAATATTTTCAACATCTTTATCCATCTGTGCATCAGAAGAACCAGAAGAGACAAAAGCAGAACAAAGCCTAAATCGTCTGAAGAGAAGAAGCAACTCCTAACAGAAGAAAGAATCTTGCTGAATGATCTCTAAAGATATAAAGAGCTTATATCATCTGAACATATTATGAACTCTGAAGATCTCAATAATTATCAATTAAACAAGTCCAATATGAGAAGTCTCGATTAAAGTGAATATCAGTGGTTCAAATGGCTAAGATATTATTCAAACATTAGCAATGAACTCTGATCAAGGATGAAAGGAGAAAGCAACAAATTGTCAGAAGCTGAGCAAAAAGAAAGCCTGCACATTTCGGGCAAAAAGACAAACTCAACGGATACATCCTTATTTTCACAGAAAGATCAGAGGATCAGAAAAGCAGAAGAGAGATAGAAAAGAAGACATTCATCCGAATTAAGGAAATTCTCTCAAGGATAAAGAGCCTATCAGTAGTGTGTCAGAGCTAAAGCTCTCTGCACACCTATTCTGCTTAAGAAGAAGCAACCATTTAGAGAAGTTATTTCACAACGGCTACTTGAGCCTAAATCACTTCCTCTCTAACGGTAATCAAGAAATCTTCAACGGCTATATTTCATCAAAACATATAAATAGCCTCAAGAAAGATTTTGAGAAAGTTGTTGGTAGGAGAGAGGTTGATAACCCGATGCTGGAAAGCATGTAGACCAACCAAAATGGGGACATTGAAGTCCACCAGAGAAATGGCTGAAGCAAAATTTCATATCTTACTTAGCCAAATTAGTTGAGGGAGATTTACCTCACTTAGAAGATGAGATTGTACTTAATTCTTATTCTTGTATCTCTGTCTTATCCTTGTACTTAGATTGTAATGTTTGTATCCTGAGTTAGACTCAGTAATCACTCTGTACAAGAAGAATCTGAGTTTATGTTTCTAACGAACTTAAACTTAGATTAAGTTGTAAACACTTTATGTGTCTGAGAGCCTGGAGAGGCTTGGAGGAATAAAGAATATTCTGAGAGCCTGGAGAGGCTTGGAGGAATAAAGAATACTCTGTGAGAGCCTGGAGAGGCTTGGTGTAAGAAAGAATACTGCATGAGTTGCCTGAAGAGGCAGTTGAAAATGAAAGAATACTTGGTAAGCCTTGAGAGGCTTGTGGGAAAGAATACTGCATGAGTTGCCTGAAGAGGCAGTTGAAAATGAAAGAATACTTGGTAAGCCTGGAGAGGCTTGTGGGAAATAATACTGCATGAGTTTCCTGAAGAGACAGTTGAAAATGAAAGAATACTTGGTAAGCCTGGAGAGGCTTGTGGGAAGGAATACTGCATGAGTTGCCTGAAGAGGCAGTTGAAAATGAAAGAATACTTGTGTTGAGCCTGAAGAGGTTGTAGAAAGCATACTTGTATCTGTGATTCAGATAATGGAAAAGCCAGTGGTGGTTTGCCCTGGGACTGGATTTAGCTCACTGGTTTGGTGGGTGAACCAGGATAAATTTCTTGGCTAAGTCTTCTTTCCCTTAAACTCCTTTATTTAATGTTTTATATTTCTGAAGGGGTTTGAACAATTTTTTAATAATAAACTTAACTCAACAATTTCAATAAAATAAGTTTTCTAAGATAATAAATCATTCAGTTAATCTCATATCATTTGGAGTATTACAAAGAATGTACTTTGAAGAACTTCTGAAATAACTCTTTGAAGTGGACTTGAAACAGTCTCAATTCAGAAGTTAGAAGTATACTTTAGATTATGATCATGAAGTTGGCTGGATGTCTCTAGAAGGGGGGTTGAATAGAGACTTTGTGAAAATTGTTCCTGAAAAATTCTTAGAACTTAGAACTTTAAGAGTTGAGACGTGATCTCAAGTCTGATGACTTGGTGTCTCTGTTAAGACAGGTTGAAAAGCAGTGTTGATTTTAAAGTTCTGTTTAAGTTTCGATTATCTTAAGGATCTTGAATCAGTTTGAAGTAAATATATAAAAGAGTTTTACACTTGTTAACAAAGATGAGATAAGTAAGGTAGAGACAAGAGTAAGAGAGATGGCACAAAGATCTTATCCTGGTTCACCCACACCTTGGGCTACGTCCAGTCCTCACAACATGTGAGATTTCCACTATTGACAACCAGTCAAATACAAGTATTCTTACAGCCTTTTCAGGACGTCTCTCACACCAAGCCTAGGAACCTCCTATCTTGGCTGAGTCACAAGTATTCTTACAGCCTCTTCAGGACGCAAACAACTAACTCTAAGACTAGGCACACTCCCTATCTTAGATGAGACAGGTTACATGAGAATGATATTTTGAGATGGATCTAGCTTACATACAGTGTATGGATGAGTAATAGAATTGAGCTAGTGGTTCTCTCTTCTAAATGATAATAATACAATTTATGACAAGAGAGAGATGGAGACTAAAAGAAATTCTCAAGATGAGATAAACTCTGGATATGAACTTCTTGAGAAAGGCTCTTGAGATGTCACTTGAGATGAGTTAAGATGCAATGTACTTTCAGTAATGGATGTAGTCACTCGTCAAATTTCACTGTAGCTCTTCAGTATTTATATCAATGAGCAGTTAGCCGTTTATGGCCGTTTGAGAGCCGTTGGAGATGTGTCAGCCCATGCTTTCTGGATGAGACAGATTGCTTTTAAAGTACATATGTCATGGTGACAGTTGCACAATGTACTAGTCTTTACTTTATTCTGACTTGACAGCTTGACTTTCTAGACTGTACTTGTGCCTTTATGCAGGGTCTGACTCTTCCTTCTGTATGCCACTTAACTCTTCTCATCTGAACCTGAGACAGCATCTGACCTTGAGACAGCGTCTGATCTTGAGACAACATCTCAAGCTGTTCTTGCATCTGTTCTTTTCTTGAGCTGATCTCTTGCTTGTTTCTAGTAACAAGTCTCATGGTTCTTGTTTGACATCTTAATGTAGTTCATAGTGTACTGTTAGACCTTTCTCTTTATCTTGAGATAGTCTCTTTACCTTGCATCTGTTCTTGAGACAAGTCTCAAGTTGTTAATAAATCTGTGATACATTTGATGCTTTAGGTTCTTCATTATTTCTTTGTTTCTTTCACATGGTGCTTCTCTTTATGATGTCAAGATCTGCAATAAGAATATCTAACAGTGTTCTGCCACAATCTTGAACAAACAATTAGTAACATCAAAGAGAGCATATATATTAAACTTTAGTGGTTTGACATATTAAAAACATTCTTGGAGGTGAGTTTGTCTCAAAAGATCAATCATCTAAGATAGTTCAGAAATAGTTCTGAAAAGACTCTTTGTAGTATGTTTCAAAGGGTATCTTGAAATGCATCTGAATGACTAAGATTAATTAATTAAGTGACTAAGCACATTAATGTTTAAACTAAATCTCGTATAGTCTCAAAGTTTATTAAAATGAATCCTTCTTATCTTCCGCACTTTTATATTAACTCTGATTATAAGTCTTTCACTTTAATTTGTCTTAATGGCTTCATAATTTATTTTCAAGATTTCCAAAGTGGCCCAAATATTCAAAACACTATTCAACCCCCCTTCTAGTGTTGCCTGTGGAACTAACAATTGGTATCAGAGCTCACCTTCGGGTTGAGCATCTAACAAATGCAGAAGGAGTAGATCCTCAGAAGATTGAAATCTCACCAAGCTGAAGCAACTCTGAAGAATGATAATGAGAAAAGAAAAATCATTTTCTTGAAACTCATTATTCATACATTAAGACATCATTCAGAAGGACGTGATGGAAAAAGGAAAGTACATCTATCTCAAGATCACATACGGGTAATATCTTTCCTATCTTAGTTTAGTTTAATTATAGTTACTGTATCATTTATTGAAATTGTTAATGCATGCGTGTGTACATTTGTGTGTAGATAAATTGTTGCATGATTATTTGTGTCATATACTTTTAAGTTGAAGAGTCATGTATGTTAATCATTTTGTCAATAAATGTGTTACGACGCAACGTAAATCATTGAATCATCAACCGGCCTCTCATAATCGGCACGATGCACAACTCTCCACACCAGATCAAGGCATGTAACTGTCTTTCATCAATGCTTGAAGCACGCTTGGTTCCCTATTTAAAAGGATTGGAAGATCAAACATGGAAATTACACTTCACTCAATCCTTTCTCTAAAAGCAAAAGCTTCTCAAGTATCACTTTCACCGAAAGTCCAACACTTCTATCTTTATCCATGGCAAACTTGTCTGAATCATCAAACAACTCAAGTTCTACCATGTTTGACGAAAAGATCATACCCTGCAAAGTGGTCAATCTGTCAGAATTTGATGAAGCCAACTACAAAATCTTTGAATACTTTGAAGCAGTTGGACGAACTCCATATTTCAATAGTATCTCCTCCTCTTGGCATGAGGAAAGTGTGCTGGAGTTTTGGAACAATATCAAGTTTTGGAACAATCCTTTCACTTTAATTTTTCTTAATGGCTTCATAATTTATTTTCAAAATTTCCAAAGTGGCCCAAATATTCAAAACACTATTCAACCCCCCTTCTAGTGTTGCCTGTGGAACTAACAGAGGTGGGCCATGGGCATAACTACATCAGAAACATGCCTGGTAGGATGGATGTTGGCCAGTATCAGCACTATCCACATCTGAGCGATGCCCCTCATATGCCTCTGGTAGATCCTAGCAGCTTCATTGTATGCATTCCTCTCGAAGGAATGCCCTGGCAGACAAAGTAACTCTGCAGTTTGTGTATCAAGGGGATCATTACCATGGATCCCTACTGCTTGCATCCTCCCGTGGTACTGGCACTCCACGAGGTCCCTGTCCTCCTGGATGGGGTAGCCCAAAAATGCGTTGATTGCGTCACAATCAAACCTAATCACACGTCCTCACACGTAGGACTCCCTCCTAAAATTAACGCCGTGGTCTCCAATGGCGTTGGCATAAAACTCCCTGACTATGTTTGGATCCAAATAGGTGTCAGGGCGACTGAGGCGCTCCCATCGCCTCGTCTGGATCTCAGCTCTAAACTCCTCATACTCGCCCTCTTGTAGGATGACTGGGCGCTCCTTGATGAAGTTGCATCCCTCAATAGCAGTGTAGGCTTCAAAGGACTTGAGGTCCTTGAAGCGGTGAGGGTCAAACTCAGCAGGTGGCTGGGTGGCTTGTCTCTTCCTTGCACCCCATGCACCCCTCCTAGATGTGCTAGGAGAATTAACTGTCTTGGTGCGTGCCATCTGTGGAAAACCAATTTAAAATAAAATTATTCATGCAAAATAATAATATTAAATTACTCATAATTAATGAAATAAATGGCCAATTAATTTCAATAATAAGAATAATCAACTAACCAAACAATATTGCATAAAAATTTTGATTTTTAAAAATTTCCAATAATTGCCAATTAATTAAGAACATGCTAAAGTGATCCATTAAAGCAAGTCCTAAACAATTCTAAACAGGCAAAATTGATAATAAAAATCATGCTAAAAAATCATGTCATCAGTAACATGCAATAAGGCACAATTATTTATGCATGGGCATACAAAAATATCATGGCAATTAATTTAACATTCATGCACCAACAAAATAATTTCAGAAATTAATGAGCACGTAAAAACTACCACCTAAGCAAACCAAAAATTTTCACAATCATTTCCTAGCAGCATGCAATATAAACTAAAGCTTTATGGACAATCAGTTCTATCCTAAAGGTCCCTAAAATCCTAAGTTTCCTATCCTAAAGTTTTTGCTCAAATAAAATAAAAAATAAAAAATTCAATCGGTTAAAAGTAAAGAAAACTATAAAAACATACCTGGTGTAAGCTCAGAAATGTGAAAAAGAAGGCTATAAGAGTGAAAAATGGAAAGCAAAGAGTTAAGGACTCAGAGAAATGGAAAACAAATGAACTTCCCTCGTTCAAAAGGCACTTTTTGTAAGGTCCCGCGCGCTGCGCTTCACCTGCGCTACAGCGTGTAACATCCCAAATTTAGAAATTTAGAAATATAATTTAAATACGTATAATTATATTTTGATGACGTTAGCTGTAAAAATAGAAGTTACATAATAATAATAGTAAATATTAATATACCTGTATTTATGAGATAATAATATAATATTATAAATATTAGGAGAGACGTCAGATTATTAGAATCTTAATCAAATATATTTATATTGAATATAATAATAATATTAAGGGATAAATCATAAGATTGCAATTAACTTTAATTGTTATAAATATCGTAATTGTTACATTAATATAATAATACCAGGATTAATAAGGACAATCTTTGGAGAGAGATATGGTTTAGTATTTTAAATTAAGATAATATTTTAAAATAGGGATAATGAGATCACAAGGATTAAAGATAAGAATCAATACAAATTTAGGATAAGATTTAATTATAAGATTTGAATTTAAATTTGAATGTAGATGGATAAGGACTCTATAATATCCTAATAAATCCTAATGAATAAATAAAATAAAATAAGATTTATTAAGAAAATAATAATAATATCATTATATTATTATGTTTCAGAAAAAGATATTATTTAATTAAAAAGGGTAATGGGTGGGTAGGAGTAGGCCCAACCCAGTTAGATATTTAAATAGGGGGAGGGTTATCTATTCCACCCGATTAGCTTTCAAACGTCAGATAACCAAACCCTAGGAGGAGAGAAGCAACTTCACACGGGGAAGGTGTAGCAGAATAGATCACTAAGGGAGTGGAGTGCTACTATTTGTTTTTTAATTGTCAACTCTAAGGTACGGTGGGGGAGAGAGTGCTGCTTGTATGTGCATGTGGGGGTGCTTGGGTAGCAATTTAAGATTTAAAATTCGTATTGATATATGTTATATTGAGAATGGATGATGAAAATTGTTGATTGATGATTGATTTGATGAATCTTGATGAACTCTTAGGTGAAATTGAAGAGGATATTGAGAATAATGAAAAGGGGTAATTAGGGGTTTGATGATTTGGGGTTTTTGATGAATTAACTGTATAATCTGTGAAACGTTTGGTGTTTTTACTGAGTTTTATTGATATAAACACATATGAATGATGTTTTAACAAATAGGATTGATTAGAGATTGAATAAAGAGGTTTAAAGGTGATAGAAATCGTGAGAACTGTGATTTGCGTCGTGGGTAATCGATTACAGTCGATTACAGAGGTCTGTAATCGATTACCAGGGCTTTCTGGGTAGCCTGGTGTGCTGTTTGTTCGCAGGTAATCAATTACAGAGATGTTGTAATCGATGTTGCTTGTATGTGCATGTGGGGGTGCTTGGGTAGTAATTTAAGACTTTAAATTTGTTTAATATATGTTTATAATGAGTAGGGATGATGAAAACTGTTGATTGTTGATTGATTTGATGAATCTTGATGAATTCTTGGGTAAACTTGAAGAGGATATTGAGAATAATGAAAAAGGGTAATTAGGGGTTTGATGATTTGGGGTTTTGATGAATTAACTGTATAATCTGTGAAACGATTGGTGTTTTTTACGAAGTTTTGTTGATAAAAACGCATATGAATGATGTTTTAACAAAGAGGATTAATTAGAGATTGAATAGAGAGGTTTAGAGGTGATAAAAATCGTGAGAACTGTGATCTGCGTCGCGGGTAATCGATTACAGAGGCCTGTAATCGATTACCAGGGCTTTCTGGGTAGCCTGGTGTGTTGTTTGTTCGCAGGTAATCGATTACAGGGATGCTGTAATCGATTAGCAGAGTGATTGCTTGCAGGTAATCGATTACAGAGATGCTGTAATCGATTACCAGTGTGTTTGCTTGCAGGTAATCGATTACAGAGGGGTTGTAATCGATTACCAGAGACTTTGTTTGCAGGTAACCGATTACTAGAGGCTGGTAATCGATTACCAGTGTGGATTTTGAGATCCTAGTGCTTGATGATGACTGTTATACTTGATTTTGGTGTGACTTTGATGGTATGATTATACCTTTGATGAGTAGACGTTTATGATGATTAATGATGCTTATGATGATTTATGATGATGATGACTAATGATGAGGATGATTGATGATGATGTTATGATGATAATAATGATGATGATGATGATGATGATGATGATGATGATGTAATTAATTTCATGATGTTGATGATGCTTTGATCATATATGATGTTGTACTTGAGATACACAAGCTCAGTGAGGGGCGAGTGTAACTCAGAGAGGTGATTGTACTTGGGATACACAAGACCAGTGAGGGGCGAGTGTAACTCAGGGAGGTGATTGTACTTGGGATACACAAGCCCAATGAGGGGCGAGTTGATGGGTTTCTGGCAAGCGAACCACAAATCCAGCAGTATAATAGTAAGAAGAGTATCGTATCCACAGGGAACGGTCAATTTACGTAGACTGTGATCTATTTATCAAGGGAAAACAATGATTTGAGTATATTGTTGCGGAATTATAAATAACAGATTAATAATCAACGGAATTAGAAAGGAAGAGTTAGAGACACTTTACTTGGATTTGGATTGGATTTCATATCATCACACCCTTTGTGCATGTAAAAACTATCTATTATTTTAGGTTTACTCTATAATACTGTAGACAAACTTTATTGCTAAGACCCCGAGTTACCAGCAGCCTCACACACTAAAAGGTAATCCATGCGGGCTCTCCCAGGCGACAGACTTACCCTCGGCTTATTTTGCTCTCTTTTATTCCGTTTGTAAAGGACTAATTGAAATACGAGGCCTACCAAATGAAATATACCTTCGCTAGAGTACTGTCACTACCCATCACTCATTAGATATACCCACCTCTCGCTTCCTGGATTGACAATCAACTAATCCTTTGCTATCGGTAATTCAAAAACCATGCCTAACCTTGAGACGCCCCTCATTAGAGTACTCACACTACCCATCAATCACTAGCAACGCTCACGTATCGGAACTCTGGCTACCGAGTCCTCTTATTCACTCAGAGAATGAGTTTCTTCAGAATCCGCTCCCCCACTCTCAGTCGTAGTCGAAACTAGCCTATAACTCCGACGCAAGCGCGAAAGTTAGGAATTAAGTACAGAATAAGATTACCAATATTATAAACAGAGAGCTCATGAAATAATAATATAGAGTTTACATACACTTGGGGATAGAATCAATTACATCCAACCCTAATGGAGAGTTAACTACACAAGGTAGCCATACAAACCACCGAAGATGTTGTCACCATCTTCAATCCTTGTGAAGCGCTCCTCCTCTCCTACTCTAAACTTAGCTCTGGTGCATTATCACTGAAATAAAACTGAATTACAATAATTGTGCACACCGGATTTGGTGCAAGAGGTTCCTATTTATAGACTAAGGAAAGACAAAGCAATTTGGGGAGAAATCTATCTAAAAACGGCAACAGGGAGCAAATCAGCATGACCTGCGCTCCAGGCTGCGCTACAGCGTAGGATGGAGCGCAACTTCCAGAGAGTCTGCGCTTCACCCTGCGCTATAGCGCAGGTGAAGCGCAGGTAGTGTCCTGCAGCTCCAACTTTCTCTTTTTAATCTTGATCTCTCCCCGAGACTGGTTTTGGCAGATTTGTCTTTCCTTGTTTCCCTTTTCTTGATAAAATCCTTGCATTTATTGAGCAATCTTTGATTTATTTGGGAAGCTTGTCTGCAGAATCCTTGATTGATTGGCAGTGATCTCCTCATTAATTACATTAAATCTTCTTCAAATCTTCATTAAATGTCTTCAATCAATCTCAAATCTTGCAGATATTTCTATTAAAATAGCATCAAATTCAAATCTCAGATTAATAAATACAATTTCTCTAATATTTAATAAAAAGGGAATAAATTGGGGTAAAATTACCATTTTATCCTTGATAAGTGAACTAAAAAGTGCTCTAATTTATCAACTAATTTTCACTTATCAAAATCCCCCAACTTAACTTCTTGCTTGTCCTCAAGCAAGAGACCTCTTTGCAATCAAAAATCAATTCTATTCCCAGTGTATTTTAAACAATTAAAAACAAATTCAAGGAACTATTCCTCAACTCTTTCCTAAGTAGCAGTCACTTTCCAAACATAAGAAAAACTTAGGATCAAGGGATGTTACCAATCATCAATCTGAATAGAAATACAAACATCAATTAAACTTTCTCAATAATAGCAATTAAAGCAGTAAGTGATAAACCAAGGAAATCTCTCATTCTCACGGGTAAGTGTTTCCCTCAATCTTATTCACCACTATTGAACAACTAGAATTGATAGTCGTTTCCAAGATCTGAACCTGCAAGCAGTTAATATGGATCAAAAGGTCTTTCTTAGGTTGTAATAAGGCTGGGCTATCAAGAAATCATGGTTTTTCTGGATATTCAAGGAACACTTTGAATAGAGAGCATCTTGTGATTGTGCTTGTGACTTCTCTCCATTCACCTGGTCATTCTTGAATGGTCACCCTTTTTCAGCTTGGTCTCATTGTTTGAAGAAATACTCCCCCCCAACTTATTTAATATCCACACTTTTGTGCAGATTTTTTTTTTTGAACAAAATAACATAGAAACTTTATTTGTGGGGGAGGATCCTTCTTTTGTGATTTCTTGTGCCTTCTCTTGAATCTTTATGACCAATCTCTTGTCCCATATTGTTGTGGTGCACCTTGCTCTCTATCCTAATTGTTAAGGGACAGGATACATTCAATGAATATGGTTAGGGTGCATCAAAGAAAATATTCAAGCTCAAATGGGCAATCAATAAATGGAAACATTTAATCAGGGTTGGCTATTTGGCACTGAGCACAATATTAGAATCACAAAATATGCCTTTATCACTTTCATATGTTCTTCAAGCAAGCAAAAATTCAAAAACTCAATCAATAACAATTGACAAGAAGCGGTGAAAAGCTCTCAATTTCAGTGTTTTGGCTCTCATCTCACCGGTTATTGGCTAAAATTTCCTTGATAAAGCACTTAATGATTTTAATTAACTATCCTGATAGGTTCTCTTGAGAAGTATCCTAATCCTAACTGGTTATTGTTATTGGAGAAATTACCTTGCCTCCCCTAGTTTCCCATGCAATTGACTTGCTCTGATTGCATCCCTTGATTAGCACATTGACCATTTGGATGATCACCTCCACAAAAGTCGCAAATCAATGGTTGGGTTTGGATAGGTGGTGAGTAGACAGCTTTTAGTTGTTGAGGAAGTGCCTTTAACGTCTCAGTGAGTGCTTCTGTTTGTCATTTAATGAGCTTGTTCTCGGCTAAGAGAGCATCACTTTGATTGAGTCCCAGCACCCCTTTCTTTGGTAATTGAGCAGGTTGTCCTCCACATTGAGCTTGTTGATCGTTTTGTGCAAAGTTATCAATGATAGTTATTGCTCGATCAGCATATACGGATAAGATAGTTCCTCCCGCTGCAGCATCTATGAATGACCTTGAATCTAATCGGAGTCCCTTGCAAAATATGTTGAGTTGGGCTATATCGTCATAGCCATGATTGGGACATTTGCGCAGCAAAGACTTGTATCTCTCCCGTGCTTCACATAGTGGCTCATCTATCCCTTGTCTGAATGTAGAAATATCTGTTTTGGCTTGAATATGTTTCCTTGGTGGGAAGAATCTTGTCAAAAATTTATCCTCAACCACACCCCAAGTGATTAGACTCTGATTTGGGTTTGATTGCAGCCATTCCTTAGCTTCACCTATCAAAGAGAAAGGAAACAAGCGTAAGTAAACAGATTCTAGATTACCTTCCTCGAAACCCATAGTGCCAATTAATTCACAAAAGTTAGAGAGATGAGTATTTTGATCCTCGTGATCCAATCCAGCAAATTGATGTGCACTAATGAGGTTGAGGTGAGCAGGTTTCAACTCCAAAGCTCTTGCAGTTATAGGTAACACAATGCTTGAGAAGTGACGTGGTCCTTGATGAGTGACATAATCCCCTAGAGTCCTCTTAGGAGTTTCTTCAGCCATGTTTTTGGATTCTTCTACAATTCTCCTTCTTCTCCGTCTCCCGTTTCTACCTCTGTTCCTCCTAGAAGTCCTCTCTATTTCCGGGTCGAATTGTAATTGATTTGGGGACACCTGGCCTCTCAAAAGCATAAACAAGAAACTTTGAAAAAGTTAAGTGTTGAAGAAAAATTAATAATAATAGAAAAACTATAATTTTACTAAATAATAAATTATTTTCCTAAAATAATAAGAATAATAAATAAAAGAAATCCTAAGATAAATACGACTTGATAATTAGACCTCCAAGGTCGTCACGAATTGGAAACCGTTCCCCGGCAACGACGCCAAAAATACTTGATGGAATTCTGGCAAGCGAACCAAAAGTCTAGCAGTATAATAGTAAGTAAAGTATCATATCCACAGGGAACGGCCAATTCGTGTGTACTTGTGATCTATTTATCAAGTGGAGATAACAGATTTCTGAGAATAATTGGTGCGAAAAATATAAATTGCAGAATAATAAATAAAAGCAATAGAAATGAGGAGTTGAAAGCACTTTACTTGGATTAGGATTGAACTTCGTATCATCTCACCCTTCGTATATGTAATGACTATTTATTGTTTATGATTATATTCTTGTAAATACTTAGCCAAACTGAATTGATAAAACCCCGAGTTACCAGTAGCCTACCACTCAAAGATAATCCATGCGGGCTCTCCCAAGCGACAAATTACCCTCGACTCATTAAGCTCTTAATTAATTATTGTTCCATTTCTTTGAATTGTCCATTAATTTTACTTCCCTATAAACTCACTTCAATCAGGAGCTGTCACTACCCCCTCGATCACGAGATCCCGTTTATCCCTCACATACAATTAACTTTCAATTATGTTACTATCAACTAACCATACCTTCCTATAAACGCTCTTCATTCGGGGGCTGTCACTACCCTGTCAATCACAAGATCCCGCCTATATTCCAATATAACTAGCGAGTACCCTTAAACAATCAGAGTTTGAGTTCCCTATGTCTAGGCTCCCTCATCCTCAGTCCTAGCCGGAAGTCTCTATCCACACTATGTCACAGACTCTAGCCTATAACTCCGGCGCACGCGCGGAAGTTAGGAATTAAGCACAAAATATAGGTACCAAAATTACAAGATAGGGAATCATAAACAATAAAATAGAAATCACATATACTCACGAGATCGAATCACCTACATTCAATCCTACTGGAGATTTAGCTACTCATGGTAGCCATACAAACCATCGAAGAATCTGTCACCTTCTTCAATCCTCATGCAACGCTTCGCCTCTCCTATTCTAAAACTAAATATGGTGCATGAGTTTATACTAATCCTATACTAATCCTGTACTACTCCCTGCACAACTTGATCTGGTACAAGAAGGTTCTATTTATAGGCTAAGGAAAGACAAAAGAAATTGGGAAGAAATCTATCTAAAAATGGCAACAAGGCAAGAAGTACGAGTTCTGCGCTTCACCTGCGCTACAACGTGGGTGAAGTGCAGATGTCAGAATTTCAATTTAATTGACGCGCTTCACCTGCACTATAGCGCAGGTGAAGCGAGCAACACGAGTTGCACAACTTCAATATTTCTCTTTTTAACTTGATTTCTTCCCGAGACTGGTTTTGGTTGATTGTCTCTCCTTGTTTCCCTTTTTCTTCATGATATCTTGCATTTATTGAGGATCTTGAATTTAAATGGGAAGGTTGTCTGCAAAATCCTTGTTTAATTGCAGCTGATATCTTCATTAATTTCCCTCAATTCAAATTCAAATCTTCATTAATTATCCTCAATTAAACTTCAAATCTTGCAAATATCTCCCCGATTTAATGCTATCTTCTCTCTATATCAAATCTTTGCCATAATCTGCAAAATTCAGCATAATTTATATTAAAATAGCATCAAATTCAAATTCAAGAGTAATAAATACAATTTATATAATTATTAATAAAAAGGGATTAATTTGGGGCATAAAATACCATTTTACCCTTGATAAGTGCACTAAAAAGTACTCTAATTTATCATATATTTTTCACTTATCAATGGTTGATGGGAGTAGTTGTTTTATCTTATTGCTTCTATCAACTCTAAGTTCTAGTATTGATTTGAACAACATAGCCACGGTTAGGGAGTTTTGAGATGTTTTCCCTAGTGAGGTAAAAACCTTTGCTCCGGACCGAGAGATTGAGTTTACCATTGACTTGGTGTCGGGCACAAGGCCCATTTCCAAGGCACCCTACAGGATATCCCCATTAGAGCTTAGTGAACTTCAGACCCAGTTAAAGGACCTTATAGCCAAGATTAGGTCGAGTGTGTCACCTTGGGGAGCACATGTGCTTCTGGTGAAAAAGAATAATGGGAGAATGAGGTTGTGTGTAGAATATAGTGTAGAAACCACAGGAAACACTAGGGGGGTTGAATAGTGTTTTAAAAGTTCAAACAGAATTTTCAGAAACTTTTTCACAAGCAAAGTATTTCACAATAATTTTTGTAAACTTGCTGAAACTGGAGTTATGTTACTTGCTGAAATTATTTCAGTAGGTTCAACAAATTTGAATAAAACTGTTTTCTTTAAAGTGTGTTTAGTTAAAAAGATGTTTCAATAGTTTAAATCACTATATTCTGAACCCTTCTTGTTAGATAAATAACAGATATTGAGAGATAAGGGTAGAGAAGACTTAGCCAAGAGATTTATCTTGGTTCACTCACATCCACCATGAGCTACGTCCAGTCGCAATGCCAAACCAGCAAAGGATTTCCATTAACTGATCAGTTCCAAGTATTCTTTTTCAGTCAAGCCTCTTCAGGCTCTTTACAACAAGTATTCTTTTTTTGACAAGCCTCTCCAGGCTTAAACCAAGTATTGTTTTACAGAAAAGCCTCTCAAGGCTCAAACCAAGTATTCTTTCTTCCACCAAGCCTCCCAGGCTCTCAGACACTTGAAAGTGTTTACAAATGAATTTTGTTTAAGTTGCTGAACTTAGACAAGTTCTAGACTTAAACGGACACAAGATTGTATAAACTAACTGAGTAAGACTCAAGATGTATGAAATTTGAGTACAATAAGTGATGGGTTTCTGACAAGCGAACCAAAAATCCAATAGTATAATAGTAAGAAGATTTATCATATCCACAGGGAACGGTCAATTCGCGTATAGTCGTGATCTATTTATCAAGAGAAAACAACGGGTTTATAAGAATATTGTTGTGCGAAAAATCTAAATTGCTAATTAATAATAAATTGAAATAGAAAGGAACAGTTAGAGACACTTTACTTGGATTAGGATTGAACTTCGTATCATCACACCCTTCGTGCATGTAAAAACTATTTATTATTTTAGATTTACTCTATAATACTGTAGACAAACTATATTGCTAAGACCCCGAGTTACCAGCGGCCTCACCACTCGAAGATAATTCGTGCGGGCTCTCCCAAGCGACAAACTTACCATCGGCTTATTTTGGTTTCATTATTCCGTTTTGTAAAGGAACTCATTGATGGACCAATGCGTAATCCTGTGGACGCACCTTCATTTAGAATACTCACACTACCCCTCAATCCTTAGATACGACCATGTGTCGGCCACTGGAATTACTATAAACTAACCTTTGCTATCGATACACAGGCCTAATCCTGTGAACGCCCTTCATTATGGTACTGTCACTACCCATCACTCATTAGTAACGCTCATGTGTCGGTTTTCTGATATCGAGTCCTCTTATTCACTCAGAGTTTGGGTTTCCTATGTCTAGGCTCCCCCATCCTCAATCCTAGTCGAAACTAGCTTATAACTCCGGCGCAAGCGCGGAAGTCATGGATTAAGCACAAAATAAGATTACCAGTATTATAGATAGAGAGCTCAGAAATAATAAGATAGAGTTTACATTCACTTGGGGATAGAATCAACTACATTCAATCCTAATGGAGAGTTAACTACACATGGTAGCCATACAAACCACCGAAGATGTTGTCACCATCTTCAATCCTTGTGAAGCGCTCCTCCTCTCCTATTCTAAAATTAGAACTGGTGCATTATCACTGAAATATAACTGAATTATAATAATCGCGCACACCTGATCTGGTGCAAGAGGTTCCTATTTATAGGCTAAGGAAAGACAAAGAAAATTGGGGAGAAATCCATCTAAAAACGGCAACAGGGCGTAAAATCACGTGATCTGCGCTTCACCCTGCGCTACAGCGCAGGTTGCAGCGTAGGTTCCAGAGGGTTGCGCTTCACCCTGCGCTGTAGCGCAGGTTGAAGCGCAGAATGCGTCCTGCAGCTTCAAACTTTCTCTTTTTAATTTGATCTCTCCCCGAGACTGGTTTTGGCTAATTTGTCTTTCCTTGTTTCCCTTTTCTTTATGAAATCTTTGCATTTATTGAGCATCTTTGATTTAATTGGGAAGGTTGTCTGCAGAATCCTTGTTTGATTGGCAGTGATATCTTTATTAATTGCTTCAAATAATCTTCAAATCTTTATTAAATGTCTTCAATCAAACTTCAAATCTTGCAGATATCTCCCTTATTTAATGTTATCTTTCCTTCAAATCAAATCCTTGCAATATTCTACAAAAATCAGCAATATTTCTATCAAAATAGCATCAAATTCAAATCTAAGATTAATAAATACAATTTATCTAATATTTAATAAAAAGGGATTAAGTTGGGGCAAAAATACCATTTTATCCTTGATAAGTGAACTAAAAAATGCTCTAATTTATCATATAATTTTCACTTATCAATAAGCAGAGAGTAAGCAGCAAGAAGTTTGGCAGTGTTTTGGCTTGATAAAAGTTCTTCTCTCTCACTTTGTAGTTCTTCATGAAGCTTTATATAGGAGTTTAGCTTAAGTCCGTTGAAGATTGCTAAAAACCACCATTGTGAAATAGCATTAAATGTTGTTAAGACCGTTGTGAGACAATCTTCTGAAAGCTTCTGACTTTGTGTGATGCAGGTGTGCAGACTTTGACACAGTTCTAATGTAACACCCGCGTTTTTGCATATATGTTGTTATTGTGTGATTTATCAAAATTTTGAGTGATTAAATATTTTTTTAATCATCAAAATTGGTTTTAAAAAGATTAGGAATTAATTTCCTATTTTCTGGAATTTTTAGTAAATTTTGGAATTTTGGTGCAAAATTACCATTTTACCCCTACTCTTTCTGGAACCGGGCACGAATACTCTTGATCCGGGCCAGAAAAATCCGCATCATCCTTCCTTTTCCCTCTCCCAAAGCCGTGAGTGTGTGAGTGTGCATGTGTGACACTTGTTAGTTTCACACCTTTTTCTAAAGTGACATAAAGCCTTAATTTTCATGAAACCATCAACACTTGTCCATTTCTCCTTCCACCTTACATGTAAAATACAATTCATTTTCTCCATTTTCTCCCAAAAGAGGTCGTGAGCCTTCTCCTTCATTCTCTCCATTCTCTCCAAAAAAGTTCTCCATTTTTCTCCTTCACATTTCCAGAGAAAGGTTCCATCTTTGAACCTTGATCTTCAAAACTCTAGCCTCCAACCTTGTAGAAGTTTGTTTGGGTGATCAAGAGAAGTTCAAAGGAGGAGTTTTTGTGGTTTTGGCTAAATCTTTTCAAGAGAGATTTCCTTAGGTAAAGGGGGGAGAACATTGAACTCTAGTAGGATTGGTGACTAGAGTTAAGGATTACCCTTGATCCTTGTCCCTAAACCCTTTTTCCTTGTAAAAATGAATTTTTGGAACCTATTTCTTGAAGAAATGGTTCGGCTGAATGTATATGGTTTGTATGTGTGTTTTAGAATTTTGAATGATGTTTGAAATATGCTTATTTGGTGATTTTTGATGCATGCAAGCTATGAGTTTGGTTGGAAAAAGTTTCCCCTTTTTCCTTGAATAGGTTCGGCCATTACATGTTAATGGGGCTGCATGTGTTTAAAATTTTAATTGATGCTTGTAACATGCTTGGATGATGAATCTAAGAACATGTATGTGATTGTTTGGAATTGTAAGATTCATCGGTGTGCTTGAATCATGAAAAATGGTGTTTTTGAGCTTATGAACAAAGTGTGAACTTGATAATGTTGATTGGTGTATTTTGAGAAACTGGTATGAAATTGCTTGGTTATAATGCTTGTGGGTGATCATGCTTGAATTTGGTAAATTTTGGAAATTGTTGGATTTCGGTGTTCTTGATGAACATTCATGGTGTTCATCCTTGTTCTTCATGTTCTTGAGTATGTTCATGAGAAACTCATGGAAGTCTTGGTTTGATCTTGATTTGGTCAAGAGAAAAATGTAAAAGTGTTTATGGGCCCTAGTGGCCCAATAGAAGAAAAAAAAAGTCAAAAGACTCATCAAAAGTCAACCAAAAACAATTCATGGACTTGGGCTTAGATTAGAGTTGGGCTTCAACTCTAATCCAACCTATCAAGACTAAAACTTAGAAATTAAGTAGTGGGCTTAACTAATCCAATTTGTCTAAGTTAATTAATTCAATCCACTTAAGTTAATTAGGTGAAGAGTAATTAACTATGACTAAAGCTAATTAACCTTAATGAAGATTTACTTTAATCATAATCATTAATTACTAATGAAGTATTAATCAAGTAATTAAGACTTAACGGTGATTAAGAACTAATTAATTATAATTAACCTTAATCAATTATACTTAAAAGCTTAATACAAGATTAGGGAAGAGGTTAAGGGATAATTAAGAATTAATTGGGATCTTAAGTAAAGATTAAGACTTAATTAAGGAGAATTAGGATTAATTATAGCCTAATTAAGGAAGATTAATCATGATTAAGGGTTGAACTTAATCCTAATTATACATACAAGATTAATTAAGATAAGTAGCACTATTCATAAGACACAATCATAAGTCGTAGTAAGCTATAGGACTTAAGTGAAAGTGATTATTGATTTTATGAAAAACATTAGTACAAATTAACTTAAAAGTTTACAACTAATACACTCTTCTTGCATAAGACTTGAGAAGCTTAGTGAGAGAGTACAACTTTAACCCGCGATGGGGTTTGGTTTTCCTTGTGAAGGAAAGACATTGAATCGGGTCGTACCACGGGGAAAGTGGTGACGTAGAATGATTCAATGGGCTTTACCTGTAAGGATGTGTATGCTGCGAAACATTGTTTGTGTGACATGCATCATAAAGCATTGGTGATGTTCAAGGTGAAAAACCTTACGACCTAATATGGCAGTGGCACTTGGTACAATGGGAAACTGGTTGGGACGGGTGCACTGGGTTTTGCAAAGAACTCCAGCGGGTCCTGAAATGGGACACCCGCCCTAAGGATAGTCGAGTTCCAGAAAGGCTCAGGTGACGTAGGCTCGCACCCTACTGTCGAGTACGAAGGGGATCATGCTTGACTATCCTATCGCTCTCAAGGTTTCGGGGTCAGTAGAGATTGTCTGGAAGACGGATAAAATGATTGGCAAAAATAGATGAGCAATGCTCTTTGTACCGGTGCTAGTACAAACTCTAACTCCTGATACGTTGTGCATATATGGTCGGGCAGTTGCTGTTGTGCTCTGCGGATGGTGATGTTTCCTCGGGCTCTCATGCATTAGTTATAGCATTGTAGTTGCAAAGTATGCATTAGTCTGTGTGCAACATGATGATGTGAATTGCATTCATTTGTTGGTTGAATTTTGTGGAATTCATGTGTGTGTGCTCTAGTCTACTGTATCATATGTTTTATGAGTTCATGTGATGTGTTCTCACCCTCCCCTTCTGTTATTTAGGTTTTGTGTTCTCTTCTTTACGTCGATAGCTGGCATCAGAGATCCTCAGTATAACGTCAGTGAGAGTGCAACTGAGATGGATGCTCAGGGTTACCTGGCGGGTGACGGACATCCCCAGTAGATGCGTGTTCACCGGGGAGGTTCGTGTTGTCATCACTCACCCCGACCTCCCGTTAGTTCCAGAGATAGACTTCATCGTACCAGTGACTCTTGAGTTTCCCACGCCACCAGGGTTAGTGCGTTATACTACCTTCCGTCGTTCTCGTCATCGTCCTGCTTCTTCGGTGTCATCTCGATCATCGCGGATGGCAGACCTGGTTGGGCCAGACTCTCCTAGATACTCACCCACTTCTGAGGCATCGGGCTCACAACCTCTGCGTTCTGATGCGCAAGGCCGTTCTCTCTCGGATGAGTTAGAGTTGATTGTCATTGAGGATACGTCAGAGGAGGAGGAGGTCCGGAGGAGGAGGAGCCGGAGGAGGATCCCTCCAGCGACGAGTAGGATAGTGTTGTTTGAGTCTAGTTAGTGGCAGCTCTGATTTGGTGACCTCTTCTTTTGTATTTTATTGAGGTCTTATGTATTTTAACTCACTGCTAGAACTCTTATTTTGATGTTACTATTGTATGTTCCACCAAGCCTCTTCTTCGAGGTCGTACCCAATCAAATAATATGAATTAAAGTATAGTAAGGGTTAGATAACCCAAAGTCGTCTCTCAAGGAATTCAATTGCAATTCAGAATGTTAAATTTCAGATAGGATTTCAAACTACAGAACGTTAGACGATAACACTTAAGATGATACTTCAAACTGTATATTTCAGACAGTGCTTCAGAAGATAAACTTCAGACAGATACATCAGGCGGTCCTTGTTTCAGACAGTACTTCAGATCATGATTTCAGACTGATGAACTTCAGACAGTCTTTCATATACCAACTCCAGACTCAAATTTCAGCGACTGTCTTAAGAGCATAAAATTGCAAAATGTAATAGAAACAGGGTTTTTTTTGTTTGTTCAGAAACAGGTTTTGTAAACAAGGAAGTTAGATGTAAAATAGTATAAGAAAACAGATTGATTCTCTCGTTCATTTACAATTGGATTCTTCATCAGTTAAAATGCATCGTTCTCAGATTCCAAAACAGATTCGAATTAACCGAACATGCATCAATCAATTCAACAATAATCTCACTCAAGAACTAAGCGAACTTTCGAGACCAGACTAAGCGTACTGGTTATGAGATTTCTAATCCTTTACCTCTTGAATTAAGCAAACAATTAGTTGTTTATAATTAAGCAAACTAAACCAGAATTCTAAGTGAAGGACAGAATTGAATCATAAATAAGCGTTCAAATCCAATTAAGCAAACTAAACGAGAATTCTAAAGGAGAAAATGAAATTAAATCTACTGCAGAATTTGAGATATGAATTTGAAGAGAAATAAACCTCAGAATCCAATGTAAAATCACTCAAGAATCAATCCTCAGAAGTTTAGCAAACCATAAGAGGAAGAACAGAAAATGAAAATTGCAGCAGAAGAAGAAGAACGAAACCAGAAAAACCAGCGAGAATCAGAGAGAGCAGGCGTCTTTTCCTTCAATCCGTAAAAGTGAAAAGGTAAAAAGTGAAAAAGCCCTCTAACAGAATTGTAACTGCCTCTACTTTTTTTTTGGTCGAATGCCTCTACTTATACTATTCTCCTAAACCACAAGATTAATCCAATGGCAGAGGTAAAATGGGCCTAGACTAGCAGGTTTCAGGCCCAAAAGACTAAAACTACTTCAGCAACTACTAAAAAAGCTTGTTGTTCCCGCTCAGCTTCAGACAGCTTCTGAACGTCAACTTCAAACTAAAAACGGCATCTGGTGGATCAGTGGAATATAGTCAAATAGCATATCAAATTAAAGCCCCGGAAGTTAGCTTTCCAATGCCACTAGAATCATTCAAATCGGAATTTAAGGAAGTTAGCTCTCCAAAACAAGACAGGTAGGTCAGTAGGCTTAAAAATCTGAATTTAAACAACATTTCTAGTTAAAGCCCAATTGAGTCCAATTTGGTAAATTCCATCTAAAATAGTGGATATAATCAAAATTAGAGTCCAAGAAATCTAAGATTAAGTATGCAAAGTGTGAATAAAATTGTGCTCATCACCTCTCCAGGCTCTCAGACACTCAATAGTGTTTACAATTTAAACTAGGTTTAAGTTTCTGAGAAACATAAACTTAGGTTCTTCTTGTACAAAGGGATAACTAAGTAAGACTTAGGATATAAAGGATAAATCTAAGTACAAGGAAAGACAGAGATACAAGTGTATAAATTTAGGTTCAATCTCATCTCTGTATAAGGGATAACTTCCTCAGAGAGTTAGCTTGATAGGATGTTAAACTGAGCTTCAGCTGGTTGTCTCTTAGGCTTGACTATTGGCTACCTTGGGCTACATTCTCGCCACTTCACCATAGGTTCTCCAAATCATATTTTGGAATCCATAGCCGTCAATCTTCATAATCCTTCCTTGAGGCTATTTATATGTTCTGGAAATATAGCCGTTGAAGATGTCTTAGAATACCGTTGAGAAGGAATGATTAACGCTCTTAGAGCCGTTGTGAAATAACTTCTCTTTTGTTAGAGCTTCTGACCTAAGCAGATTAGGTGTGCAGCTATGACTTAGCTCTGTCACACAGCAGATTGGCTCTTGAAAAGTTCTTGAGAGACTTTCTTGGCACTTCAGCAGGTTGATATTCTTCTCTCTCTTTTTCTCTTAATTGTAAGAATTCTAGCATTAGGATGGAGATGATGAAATCCGTTAGACTTCTCTTTAGTCCCGTTGTGAGTTAAGCTTTTCCCTTGGCAGGCTTCTAATAGCGTATTGCAGAGATGGTATAGGAGTAGGTGTTGCAGCAGCGCTGACTCTATCTCTGACCTCTATTTGCTTTTCTGTAGTAGGCTTCCTCTTTTATGTTAGGAAATAAAGTTGTGCCAGAAAGCCTTTGTTTTTCTTTGCACCGATTCAACTTCACCATTAATATCTGCTGAGATTTGAGTCTTTTAATGCATCATTCAGATTGACTCACAAGTCTTCAGAGAGTAGCATGACGTCTCTGGCTTCAGAAGGTTTCCTTCAACAGATTCTGTTCTTCAGAGAGTCTGATCATTTTCAGAAGGTTGATCATCTTCAGCAATTCTTGGCTAATCATCAGGAGAATGTTTTCAGCGAGTTCCTTCCTTCAGAAGATTGTACTCTTTTCTTCAGATGGTTGCTGCATTGTTCTTCCTTTAGTATGGCTTCCATCTTCGGCAGGTTTCTTTACTTAGCAGGTTGCTTCTCTTAACCAGATTTCTTTCTTCAGCGAGTTGTACTTGAGAGTAGCAATTTGAAGTTGATTCTTCGTTGTTCTGAGCTCTTTGGTTGGTGATCTTCCATAAGCTTTAAGTTTATCTTCATTTCAACTTGCTCGGATGTACTTCTTCCATTCATCTTGCGTAGTTGTACCTCTGCTTCTTCAGTTCGGCAGGTTGATCATCCTCAGATGGTTGCTTGTCAGATTGTACTCTTTTCTTCAGATGGTTGTTGCATTGTTCTTCCTTTAGTATGTCTTCCATCTTCGGCAGGTTTCTTTACTTAGCAGGTTGCTTCTCTTAACCAGATTTCTTTCTTCAGCGAGTTGTACTTGAGAGTAGCAATCTGAAGTTGATTCTTCGTTGTTCTGAGCTCTTTGGTTGGTGATCTTCCATAAGCTTTAAGTTTATCTTCATTTCAACTTGCTCGGATGTACTTCTTCCATTCATCTTGCGTAGTTGTACCTCTGCTTCTTCAATTCGGCAGGTTGATCATCCTCAGATGGTTGCTTCTACCTTTATCAGTAGAACCTGTTTCTATATAGTTTAATTTGTTAATCATTAAAACTAAGGGTAATGAGTCTTGAATTAAATTGAATTCTTAATTTATATTGAGACTCAACATTCTCCCCCTTTTTAATGATAACAAATTTGTATATTACTGACAAATATCATAAGGAAATTTCAGAATTTTAAGTTAAGTAAATACTCTCCCCCTATTTCAGATATTTGAACAGAGTGAAGTGCTCCCCCTGAATTTGTTCTTTCTGATATTGATGAGATATTAATGAAGTTTATTTTCTGAATCAATAAGTTCCTTTTGTATGAACACTTAACTTCAAATATTTGTTAGTGATATTACCCCCCCCCCCCTTTTGTCATTATTCAAAAGGGTGGGTGAAGTAAAATAGCATTCAGAAGAATAATCGTATAGGGTAAGATGATTCGATTAAGATGTTATTATTTCTCTTTTAAAGATTTTATAAAGAAGGTTTTAAGAGAGATAAGCATACATCGCAGAAGATATAACACACAAGCAGATAAGCTTTTAGAAATGTAAAAAGATTTTAAGGAAAGCTCTGGGAGAGATTTTAAAGAGATTTGCACAAGACAAGTAAAGATGCACAAAAAGCTTCTTATATTAAAAAAATTTAAAACATTATCAAAAAAGAGAACATTGTAAACATTTTTTACAAGAGTTAATTAAAAGATTGGCTTTCACTGAGATCTTCTTCTTCTTCTACAATTCCCACATCCTCTTTCAGCTTCAGGAATGTCATCTTTGTCCTCTCTAACTCCTTTCGAAGGAGGGTGTTCTCCATCTTCAACCTCTTGACTTCAACCGGCTCCAAGGTTGGTCTTCTTTCAGAAGCATCATTCAACAATGTATTTTGACCATTTACCTTGAAGAGGCTAGGACGCCTGTGGTCATAGAGGTATTCAATGTGAACATTTTGATACTGGAGAAGCTTCATGATAATGGTGTTGTGGGGGAGGATTTCAGCAAAGTCCCTTTCCCTTCTCATCATCCCGAACAGAATGATCCAAGGAAGATTCATCTTCTTCCTCTCCAGAAGGTTGATAACACAGAACCTTTCCATAATGGAGATGTGGTTATCTCCCACACTAGGTATCACACAACACTTTAGAATTTCGAAGAGAACTTTGGGAATATCCTTCATCCCATTTTCACCATCAACTTGTTGAAACTTCCAGCACCACCATGAAGATCTTCCCAGATATCAGAGAACATGGCTCCTTCAGCCTTGACTCCTAGCACTTCTTCCAGAATAACAGTATTGACAATAATGTCTTAACCTTGCACCTAGGCCCTCAGAAAAATCTTCTTGTTTTCCTCCTCCACCTTTATAGTGTTCTAGAACTCTTGAACACTGGCCTCATGCCACTTGCAATCAATGGCCTCGAAGAAAGGTAGCCATCCGGAACTCTCAAAAAGATCAGCAATGACGTACCCCTCCTCAGTCAGACTTTTGAAGTCCACAATTTGTGTTTGGAAGATTGTAGCAGAGGATGCCATTTGAGAGGGGAGGAGAGATGAGTCTGGAAGAAGGCTTGAGAGAGACAGATAAAGGATTGCGGAGAGATTCAGAAGAATGGTGAGGTTTGAACTGCTTCCCACGTCTTGTATAAATAGGCTTAGATAGCCTTTAATGATGGCATTTGTAGCACCGACTTGGGAGAACGTGCGTCATGTAGTAGACAGGTGAAAAGCCATCTCTTTTAAACATCCAAGTCATCAATGCGTACAGTTTTCAAAAACTTTTTGAAAATATGACTTTTCAGTTTTCTGATTTTTAAAGAATATTTTTGGCAAAAATAATGTAATAATTATGCCTGAAAATGTTTTAAAATAATTTTTGATGCATGCATGTAATATATCACACAAGATTAAGTATTTTCATGAAAGCATGAATTAATTTTTGAAAAATTAAACAGTGTTACCAGGAGAGATACTTGTAAATTTTTTATGAGGTCTATCTGCTGAGACTCAACATTATAACAATATAATTTACTTCAGCAGCTTAGGACGAAGGCCCTTGAGATATGAAGCTTTCTTCGTACTGAGAGTTCCTTCTGTCCAGATTTTGTGTTGCCCTCTGAAGTGTAGATATCAATGCTTGTTGAGGTTTCCATCTGGATCTTCTTCCTCCGCATTTGTTAGATGCTTAACCCGGGGTTAAGCTCTGATACCAACTGTTAGGACTACATGAAACACTAGAAGGGGGTTAAATCGTGTTTTAAAATCTGTACAGATTTTTCGTGAAAACCTTTTGAAACAAGCAAAACCGATTTGAGAATATTTGATCAACCTTCCGAAACTGTGAAGTTCAGCAACTTGCTGATGCAACTCGGAAGGTTGAGTAAAAACCTTTTTGAAATTATTTTCTCTTAAAGAAAAGATTGTTTTCTGCTCAGATTAGTAAACCAACTTTTCTTTAACCCTCTTTGGTTAGTTTAAAAAGATAGCAGTGGAAAGTAAAGAGTTAAGGAAAGAGAGAACTTAACACAGAGATTTATACTGGTTCACCCACTAACCCAGTGAGCTACGTCCAGTCCTAGGGCAAAACTCCACTGGATTTTTCACTAATCCCGCAAGATTACAACGAGTATTATTTGCACACCTGGCCTCTCCAAGCCCAACGAGTATTCTTTTACAAACAAGCCTCTCCAGGCTCAAACAAGTATTCTTTGTCTTCGACTGCCTCTCCAGGAAATTCATGCAGTATTCTTTGTACACCCAGCCTCCCCAGGCTAAACAAATATTCTTTTACAGACAAGCCTCTCCAGGCTCAACCGAGTATTCTTTGTTCCACCAAGCCTCTCCAGGCTCTCAGACACTCAATAGTGTTTACAATTTAAACTAAGTTAAGTTTCTGAGAAACATAAACTTAGGTTCTTCTTGTAGGATACAAAGGATAAATCTAAGTACAAGGAAAGACAGAGATACAAGTGTATAAAATTAGGTTCAATCTCATCTCTGTATGAGGGATAACTTCCTCAGAGAGTTGGCTTGACAGGATGTTAAACTGAGCTTCAGCTGGTTCTCTCTTGGGCTTGACCATTGGCTACCTTGGGCTACATTCTCGCCACTTCACCATAGGTTCGCCAAATCATATTCTAGAATTCATGGCCGCCAATCTTCATAATCCTTCATTGAGGCTATTTATATGTTCTGGAAATATAGCCATTGAAGATTGCTTAGAATACCATTGAGAAGGAATGATTAACGCTCTTAGAGTCGTTGAGAAATAACTTCTCTTTTGTTAGAGCTTCTGACCTAAATAGATTAGGTGTACAACTATGACTTAGCTCTGTCACACAGCAAATTGGCTCTTGAAGAGTTCTTGAGAGACTTTCTTGGCACTTCAGTAGGTTGATATTCTTCTCTCTCTTTTTGTCTTAATTGCAAGAAGTCTGGCATTAGGATAGAGATGATGAGATCCGTTAGACTTCTCTTTAGGTGTTGCAACAGCGCTAACTCTATCTCTGACCTCTGTTTGCTTTTCTGCAGTAGGCTTCCTCTTTTATGTTAGGAAATAAAGTTGTGTCAGAAAGCCTTTGTTTTTCTTTGCACCAATTCAGCTTCACCATTAATATCTGCTGAGATTTGAGTCTTTTAATGCATCATTCAGATTGACTCACAAGTCTTCAGACAGTAGCATGACGTCTCTGGCTTCAGAAGGTTTCCTTCAACAGATTCTGTTCTTCAGAGAGTCTGATCATTTTCAGAAGGTTCATCATCTTCAGCAATTCTTGACTAATCATCAGGAGAATGCTTTCAGCGAGTTCTTTCCTTCAGAAGATTGTATTCTTTTCTTCAGATGGTTGCTGCATTGTTCTTCCTTTAGTATGTCTTCCATCTTCGGCAAGTGTCTTTACGTAGCAGGTTGCTTCTCTTAACCAAATTTCTTTCTTCAGCGAGTTGTACTTGAGAGTAGCAATCTGAAGTTGATTCTTCATTGTTCTGAGCTCTTTGGTTGGTGATCTTCCATAAGCTTTAAGTTTATCTTCATTTCAACTTTCTCGGATGTACTTCTTCTGTTCATCTTGCGTAGTTGTACCTCTGCTTCTCCAGTTCGGTAGGTTGATCATCCTCAGATGGTTACTTCTACAAGATTCCTGAAATACAATGAAAAATACCTTTCTCAGTAGAACCTGTTTCTAAACAGTCTAATTTGTTAATCATTAAAACTAAGGGTAATGAGTCTTGAATTAAATTGAATTCTTAATTTATATTGAGACTCAACACCCTCTCTGTCTTTGTCTCGCTTATGCGAGCCCTTCCTTGCTTGAGCGAGAACAAAACAGAGAGCAACCCCTTGATTTTGGACCAATTGCGCTTGAGCGAGACTCAAGCGAGGATATCAGTAACCAGCATACTGGTTTTTACTGATAGATTCGCTCAAGCAAGAGCCTTCTCACTTTTGCGACAAAGCTCTAAACTTACCCTCTCTAGTTCAGTCTTAAACGCTTTTTTTTTCTACTTTCTTTTATAAAAACCTATTACACTTCTAATTTCTTGTAAAACCTTGATTTCAAACTCAGGGATGTTACACACATGTTCATTCAATACATAAAAATGATAGAAAATGAAATTGTCAAATATCATAAATATATAATACATTTTTCAAAAAAAAAATTAAAATTGTCATTTTAGGGCTACTTTTAGATGAAAATTACACATGGTTGGTTGTTCTTCAAAATCATTCCAAAAATGTACTAAATATTTCTTCAATAAATTGGTCTTGCATATATATTTTAAACCATTTCTGATATAAACTTCTTGGGAAAAATATGTTTTTCGTCCCTATAGTTTCGGTCAACTTTAGTCTTTGTCCCTGTACTTTAAATCTTGTGTTTTTTGTCCCTAAACTTTCTAAACCCCCAAACCGTGGTCCCTGCCTGTCAGTGAGATCGGTTAAGCTAATGAGCTAGCTATTAAAAGTTAAATGTCAGCCTCAATAGTCAGTCTCAAATAACTGAATGATCATCTAATTTAACTTTTTATTAATTTTTAGTTATTAAAATAATCCTAATTGCTAAATTAGGGTTTTCACCTGAGCAATTTTACCCGATAAAAAACTTAATTTCATAATTATGGTTATTTTAATAATTGAAAAATTAATAAAAAAAAATATTAATTAGATGAGTAAGATATTTGGGGCCCACTATTGAGGCTAACATGTAACTTTTGTTACCCAGCTCATTAGTTTAACACATCTCACTAACGGCCAGAGACGATGGTTTTGGGATTTAGAAAGTTCAGGGACAAAAAACGAAGGATTTAAAGTATAGGGACGAAGACCAAAGTTGACCGATACTATAGTGACGAAAAACATATTTTTCTCAACTTCTTTTTATGTGTAATGAACGATATACCAATCTTGAAGATGGATGATTTCCACATATATTAGGATATAGGCTATGTTATTATAAAATGAAGAAATATGCATATAGTGAGCTCTTTGTATTAAAACGAAAAAGATACTATATTTTGAGTTTTGCTTAAGAGGTTTGATTCCTTTATGGATTTCTCATTAAATTTTATTTTATAGTGTGGCATTGAATGACTGCCACACACATGTTCAATGAATACATAAAATGACAGAAAATAAAATTGTCAAATAACATAAATATATAATACATTCTAAAAAATTAACTTTTAGAAAAAAATGTCATTTTATGGCTATTTTTAGAGGATGATTCTAGGGTAGACCAAATAAAATTTGGTCCACCTAGTCCAACTTACATTTCTTTTACTTACAAAATATGAATAGATAATTTTATTTTTTTATTAAATAGTCTTTATATGACTATTTGAGTTTAATTTAAAAAAAACATTGATTTACAATACAACATATCTAATTTCGTCGAAGATATATCAATTTAAAGTTAAAAGGCAAAATTTTACATTACATGTTAATATCGATTTGAATTTTTATTATTTTCAAGTAATATTTCATAAAAACAACTAGAAACTATTTTAATATCAATCATTAATAAAATGAGCGTTAAATTTGGTGATTAAGAATTTAAATTACTATGTTTCCACATTTTGGACCACGTGAACCATGGTCCACAGTAGACAAACCCATTTTTAGATGAAAATTAATTATAAATGCATGGTTGGTTGATCTTTAAAATCTTTTTCCAAAAATGTACTAAATATTTCTTCTTTAATCAATCTTGCACAAATATTTTCAACCCTTTCTGATGTAAGCTTCTTTTTATGTGTAATGGGCGATATACCAATCTTGAAGATGCATTATTTCCACATACAAGACTCTCCTTTTTCGCTTTCTCAATTATCTTACTTTTATGCTATCTTTTAAAGATCTTTCTTTTTTTATTATATTTTGTTATGTACTTTATAACTAACTACCCTTCTTAACAAATCTTTGCTTCATTATTCATTTATAGATTCAAATATTCTTATGAAATTCTATCTTTTTATTAGACATTTTAGATTATCTTTGTCAAATTCTATTAGGCAAGTCTCATAAGTTTCCTGGCATCTTCAACTTCCTAGATAAAATAAACGTATTCAATTAATCAATCATGGTCCAAACACATGGGCCAACCAATTATAAAACTATCATGAGAGCAACGATGCTCATTTTGATAATCATCATAGTTTCTTCATATAAAATGGTAAGTTGTCCCGCATTTTCTATTATCAACTTCCTCTCTTATAACTTTGTATATGGGGCTGGCAACATTATTAAGGAAAGACTCGGGTTCTCCTCCACATGCAAATATGACCTTTTCTCATGTTGTTAAGATGATAGCACCACGTAAAATTCCATGTAGTTCTTATCTACATAGAGCTTTGATTACAATGCAAAATAGATGTAAAAAAATATGAAAACTAAAAGAAGGAAATATTTGTCAGAAAAGAGAAAATTCTCTGCCTTTACATGGAAAGTAAGACATACCATGGAATATATATTCTCAAAAGTGAAGCTTGTGATGAAGCTAGTCTTTACCATTATATGGACTATTGCTCTTCCCGTGCTATGCTAATTCAAGAAGAAAGTACGCTTGTTACTTCCTATATGATTGTTGCCGCAATATACTTGACAACTAATGCAATTGAAATTGCGTTATTTTTTCCCCAATTGTTTAGTTTTACGTCTAAACTATTGGTTTAATACCATGCTAAAAAAGTAAAACATATCATAATAACACAATTTTAAAAAGGCAATCATAACAATTACTAGAGATAATACCTGTGTATAGCATGGATTTATTTATATTTTTAATCATGTTTTTTTAACCAAAAATTTATTAAAATTACATAAAAATTAATTTAAATTAAATATTTTGAGTATATATAAAAATATATCTAATGTAATCACATTGAGGAAGTCGGTTAAGTACTTTATTGCAAATTACATTTTTTGTGTATTTTACATATCTCTACTCAATAATAAGAATTCTCAAACTTTTGCTTTATGTTGCTTCTCATAATTATTTTTTGATTATCCAATCCGTAACGTCTTAATTTCTTTATCAAAGAATAATTCAGATGGGAAGTACTTTTCTTTAATATTAAAAATAATTCATGACATTTTAATATCGTCTCAAAAACATAACTGAAAAAATACCTCAAACTAAAACTTACATAAACCAATGTTTTACATAAGTAACATCCACAAAACAAATACACCAATGCAATCCTTAAATTTAAACAACGAAAGTCTAAGCCAAAACAATTGGCTAAAACCAAACTTGGCCAAATGGTCAAGAGTCTCATAAAATTCGATAACTAAGAACCTAGTGATATCAAAATAAACTAATAGAGTTGTCTCTTGGTCAAACAAGTCTCCCAAGCCACGATTCTTTCTAAGTAACCCGCATCTCTAAAAATAGTAATTTTGTAATGAGACTAATGTTCTAGTGAGTATAACCTAGCATGCATGTATACGGTAAACTTACAAATGACATGCAACAACCATGAGACAAATTCAAGGCAATTCACGTGATAATCACAACAATAGCATGAGACATGAGATAAAAATGGGTCTTATCGCTTAATATGAGGCAAGACTTGAGTTGAGAGTCACAACAAGGAGCATCCCCTTGTCGTCACATAGACCTCGCCATTTAACCATGATCGATTATTATCAAACAACATGACATGAGATTATTTTTATCTTTCACATGATAGTCCAAGACCCATGAGACTGAAACCGAACATAATATGGATGATCAATGACATAAAATAAAATGATAGCATATAAATGATTGAATAGAATTCTCATACCATAAGGTCACTAAACCATAATCAAAATTATATCACTTAACAACCAATTCGTAGTGATTTGGCATTCCAATAACGACGCAAATCATAACTCATACATGAAACATTGGCCAAAACACATTCATCAAACATGAAGGAGATACAAGAGAGGGGATCATGAAGGGGAATTCATGTCGAAAGTGTGTGGATTACACTCACCTCTAAACGTCATGGGGTTTATTAAATGGTAGTCATGCAAATAACTAACTATTTTCACACGTTGGTTAGTTCATTACTTTGAAAGTTCATCCATTGATAAAATGAACTATATTTCTTAAAGGATTGAAAAAAAAAATCCATAGACGAGTTTTTACAAAACTATTGAGTTTGTCTCTTTACGTATAACTATATTTAGGCTAAAGTGTGAACATCTAATATAAGTATATACAAAATGAGTTCATGTAAACTTGAATTATCACATGGAAAATATGCAATTAATTTGTATAAAATGGTTTATTGATATTATAACTCTTATCACTATCTTTCATCACAACGTAAATATTAATAAAGAACGAATTTAATACAAAAGAAATGGACATAATACAACTCTTAAAGAGAGAAAAACATGACAAATTAAAATTATTCGATTGACAAATTTCTTATATATTTTTTCTCTTTATAAAATAAAAAAATTAACAAAATGAATGATATCTTTGTTATTTGACTAAATAGTATAAGTTGAGTATTATTTCTTTGTATTAATCATTTCATCTTTTTATTTATAGCAAGATGCCAAGGCCAAAGAAATTGCATACTATAATCCTAGGAACAAGACTATTGAAGTTATCATACATAACATTCAAAGCCACACAAGCTGACAAAAAATGAAAAATTTAAACACCAAAATGATAGGAATGACCAAAGCAAGCCAAGCGATCATCCACACCATTTGCTTCCCTCTAAGCATGAGAAATATGAACACTACAATCCCTTTTCATAAGTAGTCTATCCCTCTAGACCATAAAATGATAAGGGTGAAGAGTAGAAGTTCCTTTTTGGATAAGTCTCACTGCAACCCGTGAGTCACATTTTCTACCCAAACATTATGAATCCCATGATTCCATACAATTACCTCTAGAGCCAATAAAACCCTCATACTTCAAACGTCAGAACTGAGAGAGGCCCCAAATTTTGTGAGCAACCCACAATCCATCTATCATTATAATCTCAAAGAACACTCCCACATGTCATTTGTCTACCTTAATTATGGACAGGACCATCAGTGTTGAATTTAAAACACCTCTTGCCAGGAAGGGACCATCCCACCATGTTTTGTAACGTCCTAATTTCTTAATTTAGAAATAATGCATGTTGGGAGAACTATTTCCAAATTCGTGAAATTATTCCGCGCATTAATAGTATCGGCATACAATACACAACAGTACCACTTAGGTAATCCCACACTTACTTAGCAAGAATTACAATACATAATAATGATAACATCATAATCACCACTGAGGGCTCAATATACAACATCCAGTCAATATGCACAATAAGATATGACTATACATATGTCCTGGAAGATAAAAATAAATCTCTGAGGTCCCACATGTACAGCTCTATCCTATCAAAATAATCAAATCTATGCCTATACAAAAAGGAAAACAAAAAACTATCATCCCAAAAAGAGTGGGCCATCACAAGGACCCACAACAGCTCCCACTGCCCATCAAGGCTCTGAACGAGGACTGTAACATCCCTCTATTTTGAGTGCTTGGTGGCCACTGAGGCTTTTAAAAATGTGTTAGGTGTTTGAATATAAATTGTGCTAAATGTTTCTGAGTTGCAGGTTAAAATTGTGATTTTGGGAAATGTCTGGTTGTTAGGGGAAACTCTACCAGATTTGTGAGGGAAACTTAGTGAATTTTTAAGGAGTATTGAGGAGTTGAGAGGTATGGGGAAGGGAGGAATTAGGAAACTTAGTGGTTTTGTAGTGTATAGAAGTGTAGGAGGAACTCTCTGGTTTTTGCGCTTCAACCTGCGCTGAGCGCAAGTGAAGCACAGGAAACCGAGAGTATTAGGGAACTTGCGCTTCATCTACGCTAAGCGCAAGTGAAGCGCAGGAAACAAAGAGTAATTAAGAAACACGCGCTTCAATCTGCGCTGAGCGCAGATGAAGCGGGAGATCGCGCCTGTTACTAAGACACCCCAATCAGAATACTTTCACATTCATTTCTTCTTCCTTCTTACAAATCTAGAGAGAGAAAGGGGTGAGGGCTAGTGAGAGAGACTGTGCTAGGGTTTTCAACTTGGAGAAGAGAAGACAAATTCTCACCACTTCAAGATTCTTACCTTCAAATTCTTCCTTCTACCAACCATTTCTTGTGATTCTTAGGGTTTGGGCACTCCAAAAAGGTGAGTTGGCTTCTCTACTCACTTCCCTTGATTGATTGAGTTCTTTGCATGAACCCTAATCCAAATTCCCTTTCTATTAATTGTATGAGTAGAATTAATGTTTGGATATGTTGATTTTAATAGAAATTTCATGTTATGTGAACCCTAGGATTTTGGAGACTTAGGGTTAGAAGGAAATATATCTTTGAGAATATGTTAGGTGTTTGAATATAAATTGTGCTAAATGATTCTAAGTTTCTATTCATATCTATATATATACATTGGATGTGCTATTTATATCTAAAAAGGGACTCCAGTCCAATGAGGGAGCTATATGCTCAAAATGATTATTGAATGTGAAAGTATAAAATTGTGTGTTGATAAGGAAAACAGAATGTTAAGTGGCCACTAGGGAGACGTTCCTAGTATGGTTTTGAGCTCAAATTCCAGGAAGAATGTAAAAGAGAAAATACCCCATAGGTGTTGGGCAATACACCGGAGGTTAATTGAACGAAAAAGGAAAATGTTATGTTTGATTGATTAAGATAACTGTAACAAGTAAATTTTATGTGAAATTATTCCTATTAATTGACTGTTTGTACACTACTACACTTGCACAGCCTACTCACTGAGATTTATTCTCACCACACGTTATGTGGATTTATTTTAGATGTGCAGGATACTTAGCTGGACTCAGGAAGGACATCCTTTTGGGATAAGGACCTTTGGACTTGTTTTACTTCCTTTGTTGTTTTTACTCTTTGATTAGTGGGGTTATGTAGCTAAGCCCCTTTTTGGCTATGTAAATATTTTCTTTTAGAGGGTTGTATAGCTTGTCTCTAGCAGAGCTAATTATATTGTATATAGATATTTACTCAAAGCTTATATATATTATTGGGCTACTATGCTTGAGTGGTTGGTTCTGATATTCATAATGCGCGTGATAATTTTGGAAATACCGGGGTTGTGCTCCCAATAGGCATAACTCCCGGAATATGAAATTAGGACGTTACATTATGGTATCAGAGCAGTTCAATCCAATTGGACTATGGTTAAGTTAGTTCCTGAAGTCTGTTGTTCTTCCTGTATGCATTCTTATGTGAATTGAGAGATTGATCACCTCGATGTTTGCTTAATGATGTGTATAAGTTAATGGCAGGCGGCAGGAGAGGTCGTCCGAGAACCAATCCTTCTTCTTCTTCTCCGTCCCGGGAATCACCTCCGGATCCTGTGGCGGCGGCTCTTCAAATGCTTACGCATATGATGTGGGAACAAGCAACATCTAATCGTCAACAAGCTGAGGCGACAAGGGAACAAATTGCTGCCAACATTGTTGCCTTGCAAGTTCTAACCCGAAGAACTACAGGGACTCCACCTCCTGCTGTGGTAGATCCTTTCGTTCGAGGGTTAGCGGAGTTTCGAAAACACCTTCCTCCACAATTCAATGGAGTTTATGACCCTGATGTAGCATCTAACTGGCTTCGACATCTAAACCGGATATTTGATGTGATGAAGTGCTAAGAGGAATCTAAGGTAGGCTTCGCTATCTACATGCTGAGAGGTGAAGCTGAGGATTGGTGGAAGGGTGCTAGTGCTAGGTTCACTTCTTCGGGAACCCCCATGACTTGGGGAATCTTCCAAAACACATTTCTGGATAAGTATTTCACGGTATCGGTCGAAAGGCAGAAAGAGGCGGAGTTTCTTTAGTTGAAGCAAGGGAATTTGACGGTGGAGCAGTATGTTGCTAAATTTGAAGAACTAGCTAAGTATTCCAGATATCTACAGTTTGTCCCGGATGAGGAATGGAAGTGTACACAATTTGAAGGGGGTTTGAGGCCGGAGAACTTGGATAGGATAGGGACATTTGAAATCAAGGATTTTCCAACCTTGATTAACAAGTGTTACATAGCTAAAAAGAATTTGGGGAACTCTGTAGGTCCAGCATCTTTGGGTTTTAAGCGAAAACGTGAAGAGGTGGCATCAAGGAGAAATCCTAAGGCCTCTGGATATGGAGGGAAGGGTAAACAAGCTGCTTCTCCTTCTACTCAGACATCTCAGGCATGTTCAACTTGTGGAAAGGCTCACAGGGGTGAGTGTCTAAAAGGAAAGGGCAAATGTTATTTCTATCATCAACCGCGCCACATGGTTAACACCTGTCTGAAGAGATCGATAGTCACTCCTAAACCCCAAACCATCGGAAGGGTTTTCACACTTAGTGGGGAGACGACATCTCAGGCCGATGATCTTTTGTGAGGTACGTGGATTCTTAACGGATCTACTTTAATTGTACTGTTCGACTCTAGGGCAACCCACTCTTTTATATCTCTTGAATGTGTGAAGAATATGAAATTACCTGTTGAAAATCTTCCTTATTAATTGAATGTCATTACCCCTGCCAAAGAGGCAATTCCTACCATTCTAGCATGTTTACAATGTCCTATTGAAATTCAGGGTAGAACCTTTGATGTAGATTTGATTTGTTTACCCCTTAGAGGCATGGATAGTATTTTGGGCATGAATTGATTGACCCAGAACCAGGTCATATTAGACTGTTTTAACAAAGCTGTTATTTTTCCTTCACTTCCTCTTCGGTCGAGGGAGAAGCCTATGATTTTGCTGTCTAGCTGCAATCAAGTTTCTACATGTCTGTCTGATGGGAGTGAATGTTTTCTTTTACTACTTTCCTCAACTATAGGTTCCGATTCTAAGTTGGATAGTATAGCCACGGTGAAGGAGTTCCAAGATGTTTTTCCTAGTGAGCTGACAACCTTGCCTCCGGACCGGGAAATAGAGTTTTCAATAGATCTTGTATCGGGTACAGGACCTATTTCTAAGGCACCTTATAGGATGTCACCCTTAGAGTTGAGCGAACTTAAGTTCCAGTTAGAAGAGTTAATAGAAAAGAAGTTCATTAGGCCTAGTGTATCACCTTGGGGAGCACCTGTGCTTTTGGTGAAAAAGAAAAATGGGAGTATGCGACTGTGTGTGGACTATAGGCAGTTGAATAAGGTAACCATTAAAAACAAATATCCACTACCCAGGATAGGTGACTTGTTCGACCAACTCAGGGGAGCGTCAGTGTTTTCCAAGATAGATCTGAGGTCGGGATATATTCAAATCAAGATTAGGAGTGAGGATATTCCTAAGACGGCTTTTAGGACCTGTTATGGGCACTATGAGTACTTGGTGATGCCATTTGGCCTAACCAATGCTCCCGCCGTGTTCATGGACTACATGAACCGGATTTTTAGGCCCTTCTTGGATAAGTTTGTTGTGGTGTTTATTGATGATATTCTCATCTGTTCCCAGACCTTAGAAGACCATGACCAACATCTAAGAATAGTTCTGAGTGTATTGAGAGAGAAGTGACTGTTTGCCAATCCTGAAAAGTGTGAGTTTTGGTTAGATAGAGTACACTTTCTAGGTCATGTGATTTCTAGTGAGGGTGTGTCAATAGATCCTAGTAAGGTTGAAGCCGTTTTGGATTAGGAGAGACCTAAGACTGTATCTGAGATTAGAAGTTTCCTAGGACTTGCAGGCTACTATAGGAGGTTCATTAAGGGATTCTCCCAATTAGTTTTACCTCTCACAAAGCTAACTGTTAAAGAGCAGGCTTTTCTGTGGGATGCTAAGTGTGAGGAGAGTTTCATTGAACTCAAACATAGACTGACCACTACTCCGGTACTGGTGTTACCGGACCCTTCTCAGACCTTTGAAGTTTATAGTGATGCATCAGGAAAGGGTTTGGGTTGTGTTTTGATGCAAGATAGGTGAGTGGTAGCCTTTGCCTCTCGACAACTTAGGCCTCATGAGGAGAACTATCCGACTCATGACTTAGAACTAGCAGCTGTGGTTTTTGCCCTTAAAATTTGGAGGCACTACCTTTATGGGGTAAGGTTTGAGGTATTTAGTGACCACAAAAGTCTCAAATATCTCTTTGACCAGAAGGAGTTGAATATGAGGCAGAGAAGGTGGTTAGAATTCCTTAAGGATTACGATTTTGAGCTTAGATATCATTCGGCAAAGCTAATGTTGTGGCGGATGCCCTAAGTAGAAAATCCCTACATGCATCATGGATGATGGTCCATGAATTAGAGTTGGTGAAAGAATTTAGAGACCTAAGCCTGGATGTTAGTCTGAAGACTGATAGCCTATTCTTGCATAGGTTAGAGATTGCTAGTGGGTTGAGGACCCAAATTAAGGAAGCCCAGTGTTTGGAAACTAACCTTCAGGGTAAAAAGGAGCAACTAGGTTTCTCAGTATCAGGGGACAAAGTAATTCTCTTCCAGGAGAGGATCTGTGTCCCAAAAGGGGGTAGTCTATGAGATCAAATTTTAGAAGAGGCCCATAGGAGCAAGTTCACGATACATCCCGGTACTACCAAGATGTATCAAGACTTGAAGAAGATGTTTTGGTGGGAAGGCATGAAGAGAGAAATAGCTGAATTTGTCTCTAAATGTCTTATCTGTCAACAGGTTAAGATTGAACACCAAAAACCCTCAGGAATCCTGAAGCCTTTAGAAATTCCAGAGTGGAAATGGGAAGGGATAACTATGGACTTTGTGGTAGGTTTACCTAGGACGTCAGCTGGTTTTGATGCTATTTGGGTTATTGTGGACCGGCTAACCAAGTCGGCTCATTTTCTTCCAATTAGAGCTACTTATCTAACAAGTAGGTTAGTTGACCTGTACATCAAGGAGATTGTTAGGCTCCATGGTGTACCCTCCAGTATAGTATCAGATAGGGACCTTAAGTTTACCTCTAGATTTTGGAGTGCATTAAACTTAGCCTTTGGTACTAAACTAAAGTTTAGTACTGCTTACCACCCTCAGACTGATGGACAGTCAGAGAGAACCATCCAAACTTTAGAGGATATGCTTAGGGCTTGTGTTTTGGAGGAGAAAGGTAGTTGGGATAGATACCCACCCCTCATATAGTTTGCCTACAATAACAGTTTCCATAGTAGTATAGGCATCCGGAGCTGGTCCAAAAGACCACTGAGTAAATTAGGAAGATTAGGGAGAAACTTGGAACGGCCCAAAGCCGACAAAAGAGTTATGCTGATAAGAGGAGGAGGGACTTAGAGTTTGAGGAAGGTGAACATGTATTCTTAAAAGTTACTCCCGTCACAGGCATTGGAAGGGCGATTAAGGTTAGAAAGCTTAATCCTAGGTTCATAGGTCCTTTTCAAATTCTTCAAAGGGTTGGCCCTCTAGCCTACAAAATAGCTTTACCCCCACATTTATCCAACATCCATGATGTTTTCCATGTCTCTCAACTCAGAAAGTATATCCCTGATCCTTCACACATCCTCAGTTTTGAGTCAGTACAATTAAGGGAAGATCTAACCGTTCCTTTTTGGCCCGCACGGATCATCGATCGGAGCGTCAAAACCCTCAGGAACAAAACCATTTCGTTGGCTAAGGTGTATTGGGAGGGACAGACCTTGGAGGAGGCAACTTGGGAAAAGGAGGAAGACCTTCGTTCCCAATTTCACCTTGAACTTTTCAATCAAGGTAAGGTACTTGTACTTCTCTTCTTGTTTTATCAATTTTGAGGACAAAATTTCTTTTAAGAGGGGTAGAGTGTAACATCCCTCTATTTTGAGTGCTTGGTGGTCACTGAGGATTTTAAAAATGTGTTAGGTGTTTGAGTATAAATTGTGCTAAATGTTTCTGAGTTGCAGGTTAAAATTGTGATTTTGGGAAATGTCCGGTTGTTAGGGGAAACTCTACCGAATTTGTGAGGGAAACTTAGTGATTTTCTAAGGAGTATTGAGGAGTTGAGAGGTATGGGGAAGGGAGGAATTAGGAAACTTAGTGGTTTTGTAGTGTATAGAAGTGTAGGAGGAACTCTCTGGTTTCTGCGCTTCAACCTGCGCTGAGCGCAAGTGAAGCGCAGGAAATAGAGAGTATTAGGGAACCTGCGCTTCATCTGCGCTGAGCACAAGTGAAGCGCAGGAAACAGAGAGTAGTTAAGAAACATGCGCTTCAATCTGCGCTGAGCGCAGATGAAGCGGGAGATCGCGCCTGTTACTAAGACACCCCAATCTGAATACTTTCACATTCATTTCTTCTTCCTTCTTACAAATCTAGAGAGAGAAAGGGGTGAGGGCTAGTGAGAGAGTGATGGATTCCTGGCAAGTGTACCAAAAGTCCAACAGTTATAGAGTAAGTAAGATATCGTATCCACAGGGAGCGGTTTTAATTTGTAAAGTGATAGTGATTGTATTTCCAATGAAAATAGTTTATAAAATGGTTTGGTTGTATTCAGAATAATGAATAATAAAAATAATAAAAGCTGATAAACACGAGGAGAGAATAATATTTTGGATTAGGATTTGACTTCGCATCATCTCCCCCCTTGCGTATGCGAATCCCTTCCTTTAATTATGATCATACTCGCAGTTACCTTAGTATTGTCTAACTACAATAATTATAAGGCATGTCTGGTAATTATCGTACCCGTAAATTCCCCTATAACACCATAATTAAACGTCAGAAACTATTCTCTACAGGCATTCAAAGTGGCTTGGCGACCCCGAACATTCCCCGTATTTTGTAAATGACACTATCATCTTAATCATATTTTCACATAAAGCACTTATGAAGGGGTGTGTCACTCACTGAACCTTCAATTGTTAGAATATAATCTTTATACTACGATATGACTAAAACGAGTACCTTTAGCAATCGGAGATTAAGCTTCATAGAAATCTCTATGCTCACCTAACTCTAATACTAGTCGGAGTTCCACTTTTTGTATCCAGAGCACTAGCCTACCACCCTGGCGCACGCGTGGAGGTGATGCATTACAAACAGCATAAAGATACCAATAAATTACAAATAGAGAATCATAAGTAAGAAGAAGAGAATTCTATATACACAAGGGGATTGAATCCACTGCATCAAATCCTACTAGAGAGCTTATCTACTCATAGTAGCCATTACAAACCACTGAGAAATCTGTCACCTTTCTCAATCCTAGAACTACTCTCTCACTGTGTCTGTGTCGGGTCCCGAGGACCTAACTTTTGATCTGTGCAAAGGGCTCTATTTATAGAGTGGGAAAACCCTAATTCTGCTCCAAGAAGTCAATCTGGATCTAGGTTAAGAGGCTGCTGCGCAACATGCGCTTTATGTGCGCTTAGCGCGTATGAAGCGTATTCAATCTGCTACTGCGCTCCACTTGCGCTTAGCGCAGGTGGAGCCTAATCAATCTGGATCTGCGCTCCACATGCGCTTAGCGCAGGTGAAGCGTGTTACGCGCTGCAGCTTTCCTTCAGATCTTGATCTAACTTCTGAATCTCTTTCTGATCTTATCTGGTTTTCCTTTATCCCTTTATTTGAGTTGTTTTTGTATTTATTTGATTTGGATTTGAATTGAAGAGGTTATCCACAAGATTCTCTGATTATCTCCTCTTTATTTGAATTCTGAATCTGCAACAACCTCCTTTCTGATGCTATTTTCTCTCTCATTCCAAATCTCCTTTAGATCTGCATAAAATAACATATTTCTATTCAAAATAGCATCATATTCAAATTTGAACCAAATAATTACAAATATTGTAAATATTAATAAAAAGAGATATTTTGGGGCATAAATTACTATTTTAACCTTGATAAGTGTAATAAAAACTATATGAAAATAACGCTAATTTTACACTTATCAGAGAGACTGTGCTAGGGTTTTCAATTTGGAGAAGAGAAGACAAATTCTCACCACTTCAAGATTCTTACCTTCAAATTCTTCCTTCTACCAACCATTTCTTGTGATTCTTAGGGTTTCTCACTTCCCTTGATTGATTGAGTTCTTTGCATGAACTCTAATCCAAATTCCCTTTCTATTAATTGTATGGGTAGAATTAATGTTTCGATATGTTGATTTTGATAGAAATTTCATGTTATGTGAACCCTAGGATTTTGGAGACTTAGGGTTAGAAGGAAATATATCTTTGAGAATGTGCTTTTGTGAATTGATACTGGTGAAGTGATGAATCAAATTCTAAGTTTCTATTCATATATATATATATATATCTATATATATACATTGGATGTGCTATTTATATCTAAAAAGGGACTCCAGTCAAATGAGGGAGCTATATGCTCAAAATGATTATTGAATGTGAAAGTATAAAATTATGTGTTGATAAGGAAAATAGAATGTTAAGTGGCCACTAGGGAGACGTTCCTAGTATGGTTTTGAGCTCAAATTCCAGGCAGAATGTAAAAGAGAAAATACCCCATAGGTGTTGGGCAATACACCAGAGGTTAATTGAACGAAAAAGGAAAATGTTCTATTTGATTGATTAAGATAACTGTAACAAGTAAATTTTATGTGAAATTATTCCTATTAATTGACTGTTTGTACACTACCACACTTGCACAGCCTACTCACTGAGATTTATTCTCACCACACGTTATGTGGATTTATTTTAGATGTGCAGGATACTTAGCTGGACTCAAGAAGGACTTCCTTTTGGGATAAGGACCTTTGGACTTGTTTTACTTCCTTTGTTGTTTTTACTCTTTGATTAGTGGGGTTATGCAGCTAAGCCCCTTTTTGGCTATGTAAATATTTTCTTTAAGTGGGTTGTATGGCTTGTCTCTAGCAGAGCTGATTATATTGTATATAGTTAGTTACTCAAAGCTTATATGTATATTATTGGGCTACTATGCTTGAGTGGTTGGTTCTGATATTCATAATGCGCGTGATAATTTTGGAAATACCGGAGTTGTGCTCCCAATAGGCATAACTCCCGGAATATGAAATTAGGACGTTACAAGGACCCTGCACATCTGAAGGTAAATTCTCACGGAGTGGTGTGAGACTAACGTCCCAGTGAGCATGATCAAGCATGCAGTGTGGGTAAAGCAGACAAATGATATGCATTAGTTACATTGAAACTCAACCGAAGTATAATACATACATGAAGGCAATAATGCAAGGTTAGTCCTGAAGTGTTTTACCCAACACCCAAGGGGTCTTTCCACTTTACATGAGGCTAGACTGAGCTCAGACTAACAGGAATCGTCGTTCCTGAAGGCCCTAATACCTTACCCTTAAACATGATAGATTCAAACATGATTTCCTCTTTTAAGCATGAAGTCCAAGGACCAAAGACAAAGTCTTGGGACATGAAGTCCAGGGACCAAAAACTAATTATTTGACATGAGGTCTAAAGACCCAAAACCTTTGCATGAGGTCCTAAGACCCGAAACCTTCCTCTTTGACAGGATTAGGGTTAGGGACACAAGTCATCATCAATAATCATATGAGCATGAGAGTAAACAAGAGCATACAATTCCTTAGAGCATAGGCATTATCATCATGAGAGTCATTCCCCTAAAACCCTAACACCACCTAGGGTAAAAATGTTACTAGCATTACCAAGCATACCTTAATCCAACCATCAACAAATCTACACCAAACAACCAAGATCAAACATAAAAGCATGGGGAGGAAGAGAGTGAGTGTGTGATCACACTCACCTTGAAAGTAGGGAAATTAAGAAGGAAGAGATGTTGGGGGGAAAGAATCCAAGGATGGTTGATGAGCTTGAGTGATGAGGGACCTCCTTTGAGCTTCCAAGGTAGCTTCTCACTCTAGGAACACACTCTCTCTATCTCTCTCTCTAAGAATGGAATAGAAGGAGAAGAAAAATGAATTAGAACCCTAACATTTATGTTTTAAAAAGGGTTAGAAACATGTGCACGCTCGGAGGGCGCTCGGGCGGAGCCTGAGCGTGGAAAGGGAAATGCTGCTCGCAAACTCTCGCTCAGCGCTCACTCGAGCGAAGCCTGAGCGAGAGCTGCGCGCACGCTGAACCAAATTAACACAGAAACTCTTAGAACCTCTCTGTTTTCTACGCTCAGGCTGCACTTGAGCGCAACTTGAGCTGAATTTCATCCAATTCCTCTCTGTTTTCTGCGCTCAGGCTGCGCTCGAGCTCAGCCTGAGCGAGAAAACCAGATTGGAGTTTCTCCTAATTACTGATATCCTTGCTCAGGCTGCGCTTGAGCGCAGATTGAGCGAGCGTATCAGCCCCCAAAAACTTGGTTTTTACCCCTCTTTGATTCTAACTCAATTTTCTCTCATCCCATCCTACTTGCTATAAAACCTCTTTCATTACTAATTTAATTTATAAAATGTTTCACAATTTGGGATGTTACATGTTTTGTCGTTATTTCTAGTATATGTAGATATGATTATGTGCCTTGGTATTTTAAGTTTCTTCACTTTAAATATAAATTTTATCTTGGTTAAGATTTTGGTTGTCTTGGATCATTTGTTCACTTTTAGAATATTGGTCAATCTAAATTACAAAAAGTTAACTAGACACTTTTCTTTATTTATAATATTCTTTTTGGCCTAAATCACATGTATCCTCCATGCGACCTTACTCAAGGGGAATCAATCATGTATTATATAAATCAACCACCTGTTGATTATTTATGATATCCTTGATATATATAACATGTTGAGTAGGAAGCTTTTTAATTATTTTTTCTTAAATATTATCATGTTAATTAATTATCTAGTGGAGAGGAGATAGAGTTATATGTTTTATATGTTTACATCACAATGCAATGAAAATAAAAACATTTGATCAAATTGACTATATATTATGAGACGGGTGTATTAAGTTTTGTATATATTTTTTTATTAGCTTTTATTTATTTCGTTTATTGTTCTTCTCTTTAGATAAGTCATAAATTTATAATTTGGGGAAAATTGTTAACACTAAATAGACTATTGGAAGTAAGAATAATTAAAATGTGTCATCATATGCAAAAGTGTGAATTAACATGTATTTAATTATCATTTACTTTGAATCCTTATTACTTAGAAATGAATGGAGTAAACATGCACCACTATAAAGAGATAAATTATAAACTAATTGCATTTTTTCCTTTAAATGTACAAAGCTAAACGAGTAATATCTTTTTTGTTAAAAAAATAGATAAGTCAACAACTATTGGTTGCTATTAAATTGTTTAGTTTCCTTAGTATAATATCTAATGATACCTAGTCATATAGGAAGTGCATTGTAACCCTCATTGATCATGATGTATAATATTTTATGTTTCAATATTCAAATCAGTACTCTAAAAGAAAAAGAATTTTGTCTAACCCTTACCACCAAGCAATGAATGAAGTGAACATGCACCATTTATAAATAGAAAAAATGACAAATTGCATTTTGCCTTTAAGATTGCATAATCGATGAGTTATTTGTTTTTTTTTCAAATATAAACAAAATAAGCTAATTAGATTTGTCATTATTAATTCTTTTCAATTAAAACTTTTTATAGTAGGATACCTAATAATATTTTGTTATAATAGAGTTGTATGTGACTTTATGTTATAATTACTAACATTCTTAAAGGTTTAAACCTTGAAATGACTACTCTAAGAAACTTTACCTCACCACTACTTTAAACTAAAGGTTAGCCTAATAATTATGCTTATGAGAATACATGACAAAGACTACTTAAATATCCTTAACTCCTCTTCAATGTGAACAATCCCGAACTAATATTAGATGCCTACTTAATCTTTTGTTAAATTTTGGCAAAACTTGGTTTAATTGTGTAATTTTAGAACTATATTGATCTCAATCATAATAAATTCACATGCTATCTTTTCTTTGTTTATTGAATCCTTGACATCAAATGTTGTTGCCTATTTAGAGACTCAAGAGAAAATAAGCTTCATTTTCAAATAAATCCTATCATGCTATATAATGCAAAGAAAATAGATTTGTGGCTATACAAAAAACCTTGACTAATATTAATTATACTATTAAAGGACCACAACATCCTACATCACTAATAAGTGAATTTTAGAGGCAGGGAATAAGGGAAATAAGCAATCTTAAAAAATTTAAAGAACAAAAGTGAGTATTATGTAATTAAATGTTTGGCCTATGATCATCAAAATTCCTACATCGATCATTTAAAAATTAGGAACCTGCACGAGGATAGGGTATAAATCTCCCTATTAAATAGCTACATTAAGATTATTTAAGGATTTGAAGTCAGTCATATTAATCCTTGAAAGATGGAAAATGCATTTTTCATCCATGAAACATGAAAAGTTCTTCAATTTAGTCATTAAATTTAGTTCTTGCAAGGATTTTTTTTAATGTTAATTTAGTCTAGAAATTAAATTGAATAACTTTTTCATATTTCAAGAACAAAAATGTAATTTCCATCTTTCAGAGACTAATATTGTCAACCTCAAATATTTTAGGGACCAAAATAAGTATTTACTTCTTAATCTTGTGCTAAAACTCATCGATCTTTTGAAATATATAAATATAAGAAAGTTTATATTTTAAGTTATTAAGATACTTAACTAAATATTAGTGATTAAGATAGCAATTTCCTCTTAAAAGCTTCTTTTATAAGCAAACAAAAAAAGAAATTTTATTCAATAAATGAGTACTAATAGTACTCAAAGTTGATACAAGAAATATAATAGCCAAATTATAGCAAGCATGTTACAAAATTTCATAATAAATTCTAAATAGTGATTTCCCACAAATACTAATAGGAAACCAATTCTATTGAACCTGTGTAGGATAAAAACCCTTCCAACAAAACATACATCAAATGAAAAAGATGGAAAGCATATTTTTAATCCTAATGTATAGCTTTACACAAGTAAAAGGGTTAATACATCAATAAAAATGAGATAACAACTTTATATTCTTTAACTAAAAACCAAGGACAAGATCAAATTTTTAGCAAATCTAACACATGCAAAAAAAGATTTATTGTTAAAAATGATTCCATTACATAACAGCAAGGGAACCAAATGTAGAAATGCCAAAGAATTTGCAAAGCTTGTTTGGCTTCTTTTCCTTTAACCATACTGTGATGTTGTCAGTAATGATCCTTGATATGCGATGACAGAGTTGTATGAAATCCAAGTCAAGCATAAACACTAGAGTTGACTTGATAAACTTATATCTATAATTGAAAAATAGAAGAGCGTATGTTTCTTGATCTATTTGGCAAAAAAATGCAAATAAGATGTTGTTATTGTTAAGACAAACTCACTCCTAATGTTTTTAATGAAGTCAAACCATCAAGGAAAGTGATTACAAAAGCAAAGCATGTTATGCATCCCTTTATTACTAACTCTTTGCTCAAAGTGTTGGCAGAATTTTAGACTTCAAATTTACAGGATAAATCTCTTATGCTAAGATGATGTCAAACACACAAATCAGCTCCAAATAATTCTTTGAGGCATGAAGTGTATAAATCCAGAATCAAGATTTGCCAAAAGAAAGACAAAAATAAGAGTTGTTGAGCAAATGATATCCAAGGTCAGACTCAGACTGAGAGTCAGACTCAGATGCGGGACTGAGACTCAAATGCAAGCCTACATGGAAGAACTGAGACTCATATGAGCCCAAGACTAAGACCAGAACTCAGATGCAAGAACTGCCATAATACAAAGCCTGAGACTCAGACTCAGCCTAAGGACACAAGGCACAAGAAGTCAACAGGAGTCAAGACAAGGACACCGAACACGCTGACACAAGGCAGAGCGCATAGTACCTTTTGGCAGGACACTCTTCTCTCTCTGCAACGGTCACAAACGGCCATATAACGACTAGTTTCATTTGAATTAAATGCCAGAATCAACAGTGAAGAAGAGAGAGAGAGACTATGCTGCACATTGAAAAATCTTTGCATCTCAACTACATCTCAAGTTCTTCTCATCTCAGATACAGTCTCAAATTGAGAATACCTCTGTAGTCTCATCTATTCTCTTTCTAGATCAAAAATCCCTATATTTGTAAAAGAGAATATTCCTAGCCAATCTCACCGTTTATCCATACTTTGTATGTTGTAAGCTAGACTATCATCATTCTATCAATCCTTGAAAGCTGTCTCAGCTGAGATAGGAGAGAGCCTAGTCTCAATGTGAGTTGTAAGAAGCCTGAAGAGGCCCAATGAAGAATATTTGTTTCACAGCCAAGGTAGGAGAGCCTAAGCTTGGTGTTAGGGTGATCCTGAAGAGGCAGCAAGAATACTTGTATTTGACAAGGTTGTCAATAGTGGAAATCTCACAAGTTGTGAGGATTGGACGTAGCCCAAGGAGTGGATGAACCAGGATAAATCAATGTGCATTTCTCTCCCTTTATCTGTTTATTTATATTGCACATTTAATACCCAGAACGTATTTGTTCAAAACAAATTAAACTTGACCAAACTACTAAGTCTTAACTGCTGAGATTCATACTTGCAAAATTAATAATTATACTGAGTTAAGACTACGTCTTATTTAACCTTCTGAGCCTCCAAGTTATTAAACTTGAGAACATGTCTCAGCTTGAGCTTAAGTTTTTTAGGAACAAAATTTTAAAAGTCTTTATTCAACCCCCCTTCTAGAGACAACCAGCCAACTTCAGTTATTCTTGTATCACAATTCTCATTACCAAATTATGCTATATAGGAAGACCATCCAAAATTATTTAATAGAAAACCTCAATACTTCTATTGGGACAACATTAATCCAAAACTTCTTAAAAAGGAATCATTAAGAGAACTAACATTAAGTTGTTGCTTATCATGCATGTATTGTAATAGGAAATTGAAATGACATGCTAACTTTGTGGAATACACCCTCAAGTTATCCAATTTCCATTTCCACCCATCATTTACATCATGGTTTAGACTCATTGGGTTTATCATGAATAATAACTCATCGAACAAAGACTTTCCAAATAAATAAAAGCTTTCTCCATTTGAGAGTCAATTGCTCTGAGCATCCAAATCAATATTCTCCATTACTTGAAACAAAATAAAACTCAATGACATATTTGTATGTCACTTGTGATATTGTTGTGAAACTCAAATTTATATAGGCATGTTGGAAAGTGGATATTGTATAATTGGAAAATCAACTACATGAAAAGCAATTCTAATTTTTTGGCCATAAAATTTTCCTTACATACATTTTTCCTCATTTTTATTTAAAATAAACTTTTTCAATTGTAACAAGAAAAGTGCTAGCAACACACTCTTTAGTACACTCTTTCCAACACATTCCATGTGATTGGTTAAAAATCACATGGGACCCACATAATTTGGTGGGACCCATGTGAATTTTAACCAATCACATGGAATGTGTTGGGAAGAGTGTGTTAGATAGTGTGTTGATAGCACTCCTCTTGTAACAAATATTTATAAATAATTTTCAACTACAAACAATCACAATTCATGCATATATACATAATAGTGAATAAAGAATTCATGACTCTTCCCTATCAAAACTTTTAACCATGGACACTATGATGGGTTTAAATATCAAATAATGTAACGATATCAAAGCCTACTCAGGTGTACACTTTACTCCTCCCACATCCTCATCCGTGACACGTGAATATATCTTTCGAAAATAGCATTACAAAAGTTCCTAGTAAATTCTAAATAGAGATGTCCTACGAATACTAATAGAAAACCTATTCTATCTAAATTGTGTAGGATAGATATCCTTCCAATAAAACTTATTTCAAATGAAAAAGATGTAAAACATACTTTTAATCCTAATAGTATGGTTTTAAAAATCCATGCAAAAGAGGTAAGATTTATTGTTAAAAATGATTCCATTTCATAATAGCCAAGGGGACCAAATGGAAAAATGCCAAAGAAATTGTTAAGCTAGTTCGCTCCCGTTTTCCTTAAATTATACCATGATGTTATAGGTAATGATCCTTTGATAGAGTTGTATGAAATGCAAACCAAGCATAAACACTATACCGGACTTGATAAACAAGTCTACAATTAAAAAATAGATGAGTTTATGTTTTTTCATGTGTTTGGCAACAAATGTGAACGAAACGTCACTATTCTTATATCATAATTCACCTAGCTAAATTGTGCTTTATAGAAAGACTATCCAGTAGAAAAAATCAAGACTTCTATTGGGACAATACTAATCCAAAACTTCCTGAAAAGAGAATCATTAAGAGAACTAACATTACATTGTTGTTTAATCATATGTTGTAATAGAAAATTGAAGTGGCATGCCAACTTTGTGGAATACACCCTTAAGTTATCCAATTTCCATTTCCACCCACCATTTGCATCATGGTTTAGAGTCATGGGGTTAATCATGAATAATAGCTCATCAAATAAAATCTTTTCAAGTAAATAAATGTTTTCTCCATTTGAGACTCGATTGCCTTGACCATCTAAATCGATATTCACCATTGCTTGAAACAAGATAAAACTCAATGACATATTTGTATGTCACATTCAATAATGTTATGAAACTCAAATTGATATATACATGTCGGAAATTGGATATTATATAATTGAAAAATCAACTGCATGAAAAGCAATCCTAATTTTTGGCCATAAAATTTTCCTTACATTTTTTTCTTATTTTTATGTAAAACAAACTTTTTAATAATAATAATTATTTATAATTAATTTTTAATTACAAACAATTACAATTCATAAATACATATGTAATACTGAATAAAGAATTAAAAACTCTTCCTTATCCAAACTTTTAACCATGAACACTGTGTTGGATTTAAATATCAAATAATGTAACGGTACTAAAGCCCGCTCTGGTGTACACTTTATTCCTCCCATGTCCTCATCTGTAACACATGCGTATATCTTTTGAAAATATTGAATCACAGAAATTAGACACGTGCCACTTTCCAAACAAGTGATTCATACAACTCAGCTTCACTTTGCGAGTAACCTTATCGATTTGTCCATCGAGCCCAAATACTCAAAAAAGCACAAGGCATTTTTTAGGTTTCACTGAAAAACAAGGGTCAAAATGCAAAACCCTATTAACTTCGTTTTTTTTTTTCCATTTTCCTAAAATCCTTTCGTTGAAAATGTTTATTTGAAGTTGTTCGTGTCCCTATCACTTGCTTATAATTTTTCATCAGCATTAGGGCTACCATAGACCTCGACGCAGATGATGATAACCAATATATAAGATTATTATTAGACGAGCCATATGCTGAAACAGTTTTCACGTTGTTGAGCAATTTTCTATCCATTTCTATTAACTCTTTTTTTGGTATTTTCGATATAAACTCTTTACCTCGTGAAACCGAGGGATTCTATCATACAATATCAAGACATGTCTTATATCGTACAATATGAAAACTTACTTATGATATAAAAATATTTTATTTGACATTTAAGATTAACTGGTAACTTATTTTTTTTTTTAAATTGTAATTTGATCCATTACTAAACATTGTAACATCACGTGTCTCAAAATAGCTAGCTCCCTCCCTTCCACCAACATTGTAAGTCTTGACCATCATCTTCCTTTTTCGTGCTTTCCCTTCCACGCGATATTGCAGGCATGACTTGTTGTCCTTGCTTCCAGAGGCATGTGAGACGTTTCCAAAGCTTTTATCCTTTCCATAGCATGTGTGAGGAAGTATCAATATATGGAGGCATGTGGAGATCAGTTGTTCCTTTTACAATGTATATGATCTAATATCAAAGATTTTATCCTTATTGTAGTGTGTTTGAGAAGGAATTGCAACTAAAGTCCTTAGGCAAAGCCATTAAGAAGAAATTTTTTGGACAACTTAAACTGCGGTGAAGTAGATAAGCTAGCATGTACGTGAAATTGAAACACATGAACAAAAAATATATTGAAGGGAAATTAATCACAGTTTGGGGTTACATTATCCTCTTTTGATTTTTGGTTTCTCGTTCATGTATTTCCATCCATGCTTTGTTCATCGGACGACATTGGATGTGTACGATACTTCATTGTCCAATTGACATGATATATTTTGAGTTAGTTTTTTCTCAATGCATTTTATTCATTTGTTTATACTACAACCTTCAGGATTTGACATTCTCAAAGCTAGACATATGAATTACTATTATTTAAGTAAGTAAAATGATCTTGAATGTTGATTGTTTGTTCTTTTGAATAAGTTTTTCTTTTTTTAATTAGTTCTCATATAACATTGTCATCATTTATAAAGCTCTAAAAAGAATAAAAATAACATGTGATCTTTCATATTTTTGACAATCAACTTTTATTATTTATCCTTATGTTTTATTTTCTGAGTTAGTCAATATTTTTCTTAGAAATTATACATTTCTATTCCACGGTTTGTTTGAAGTAAATTTGTGATAAAATTATTCCATAATTTGAATTAACTAGCAAATAACAATATTCAATTTTGAATTTAGGAATTTTATATATTATGGCTTGATAAATGTGATTTAATCTCTTTGGGTATGTTTGGTAAGGAGAAAAGAAATAGGGTTTTGAGAATTATAGAGAAGAGAGAAATGAAGTGACAAGAAATAGGTGAGAACCATTGAAGAAATAAGATTGTTTTTGGTATGAAAGAAATACAAATGAAATAGAGTGGAAGTAAGATTATATTTCTCTCTCATCTTGTTTGATATGAGAGAAATATGATGTAGAGAAATAGAGGTATAATTGATGAAGACTAAAATGTATCTGAAGACATATTTTTAAGTAAAATTTATAAAAATTTAAAATATTTAAACTCTATAACTATTACATATAACTAAATTATGTAAAATCTTAAAATATATATATTACAAATATTTAAAACTATAAATTAATAATTATAATTAATTAAATACTTAATATCAATAGATGTATCTATACGTTAATAATATGTTAAAAAATTCAAGAAAAAATTATGACATAATTAGAGGTAGGGATTTTTGAACGTATCATATGTAAATATTATAAAAAAAATATTTTATAACTAAATCATGTAAAATCTTAAAATATATATTAAAAACTATTTAAATTTATAAATTAATAATTATAATTAATTAAAAAACTTAATATCAATAGATGTATCTATATGTTAATAATGTGTTGAAAAATTTAAGAAAAGAATATGAGATAACTAGAGGTAGGGATTTTTGAACGTATCATATGTAAATATTACATTTAAATTATATAATAAAAGATATGAAATAAACGTGTGATACTATTTGAGAGAAGATATATAGGTAATTAGAGTAGTGTGAACTATGAAGTCTTTGAACTATGGAAAACATGGTTGGTGAGGAATAACTCAATGTTTACCTCTGCAGTGACTCTTACTCAAGCTTCCTTGCAACTGATTTCCAGAAGACAGGAAGATTGGGATCATCTCCATAACTTCTCTTCAGAAATAACAGTCAGAGTTCCTAGATTAGTTCGTTGGATCCCTCCAAATCATAATGAAGTAGCCCTAAATATTGATGGCAGTGTAATTCAAAATCATGGGGTTGGTGGATTTGGAGGTCTTATTAGAGATAGTCATGGTGAATGGTTATGTGGTTTTCATGGTCTTATTAGCCATTGTGATAATATTTTGGTAGAATTATTAGCTTTGTTCCATGGTCTTCAATTGGTTTGGAATGAAGGTTATAAGTCTGTAGTTTGTTAGTCAGATTGCTTAGAAATTATTAATTCAATTTCTAATCATCATGTTAACTTTCATCAATATGGTTCTATTATTAGAACAATTCAAGATTTTCTTTCTAGAGATTGGAGTATTAATTTGCATCATACTCTAAGGGAAAGAGAATTTTTGTGTTGATGCTTTAGCCAAGCAAGGTGTAGCCGCTTTAGAAAAGCTTTGTGTTCATAGATTTCCCCCTTATGCTCTTAGCAGCTGACTTATAGCTGATAGAGCATGGGTCTCTTTTTTCAGGACAAAGTCTTTCTTTAGTTTCTTAATGTAACTGAAAAACACATTAACCCATTTCTCTTCCCTTTATTTCTTCTCTTTCCCCCTTAATTTCTTTGATACCAAACTCAGGGTTAAAGTATTATTCTTTGATCTTTAAGAATAACACTCGATATTCTTAATTTAATTTATTTTAAATTTGGAATTTATATTCTATTCATAACTATGTATATCCTTTTTGGATGCGTCTATTGTGCATTTGGTGATCAAACCTCCTATGATACATTGGACACAAAAACCTCTAATAATCGGTTTGTCACAAATAATTTTAAAACAATAATATTATAAAACTAGTCTTGAATATTTATAAAATTCAATGAAATTCAACATGGTTATTGCAAAAAAAGGGGGCCCATCTTTGTGACTGAACCACACCATCGTAAAATAAAGTGGCATTTAGAAACAGATGATTGCACTATATTATCACACCATCGTTGTGTTCAAATTTGTCTCATACCTAAACGAGTCCTGCATTTTTCCACCACCGACACCAATGGCTTGAGATAGAGAGTACAAAGGAGACAGAGGCGACAACAAATTCGAGACAATGGTAGTGAACTTAGAACAATGGATGATGGGATGATGGTTGTGGGACTAGGACATTTTGAGTTATCGTATTGGCATTAGAAAAGAAAAAAAAGGAGAAAGGAAGGGTGGGTTGAAGGTGATGGGTTGGTGGTGGTGAGCATTGTGAGGAAGAAGAGGAGGTGACTGTAATGCTTGTTTTCCATATGACACATGTACATAGAGGGAATTGTATGTGTTTTGGGCTTCTTACTCAAGAAAAAAGTGGAGGGGGTTGTTAAAATGTGTGTTTTTGGCAAAAAGTGTTGGTTAGGTGGATGGCTCGGATGTTAACTCATTGGTTTTGCTTGCTTCAACATTGATGTAGGAGCTTGGCATGTTGACATGGAGAGGTGGTTCCGTTTGTGCGATTGAGGAAGACGATGATCATTTGAATGTGTACATGGCTTAAGGATTATTGTGCAAATTTTACCGATTTTGACCAATCGACTCATCATTATCATTTATTATTTTAATATTACATCTAATGGTGGTAAAACTTGTTGTATCATACATGCTTTGATTACCCATTGTACGTTAGCCTTTGCCTTTTTTTTTATAATCTTTAATATGTTCTTTCTTTTAATATATAATTTTAAGATTTTACATGAATTGACCCGGGTACTTTATTTATAATTTTAAGAAAAAATTCCATAATATATATAATCTTTTTAAAGTCTTTCATAAATTTAAAATTGTTGATATAATTGACAAGACACTACTACTAATTCATTTTTTAGTCTTTGACCAGGAATCCCGCACAGACATAGCCGTGGGTTTAACCCTCGGAGCAAGGGTGGTGGTTAGGTAAAGCCCTCCCAAGAGTGGCGACTCCAGGATTTGAATCCCTAATCTTACAGGTAAAGTCCTCATGGGGTCATAGTCCACTTTCACTACAACGAACCACTGTTTAGTTACTAATTCATTTAAGGGTCTGTTTGGTGGATAGGATAAGAGACAGAATATGATAACTTTATCCTATCCTATCACTTATCATTTGTTTGTTACACCAATAGAATATGATAACTCTATCACGTGGCTTATCATATCATTTCCTCCTAGTGTAATTCTTATCCTAAGGGGGGAGCTGGGTTAGAGAGTAATAGGATATGATACAGTTTTTTTCCTCATTTTTCTCTCTCTCCTCTCTCTCCTCTTTCCACTCACTCTTTCTCCTCCCTCTATCTCTCTCTCCTCTCCCCTCTCTCGTCTCTCCTCTCTCCACTCACTCTCTCTCCTCTCCCTTCTCTCGTCTCTCCCTTGCCCTCTTCTCTCTCGCTCCTCTCTCCTCTCTCCACTCTCCACTCTCCACTCTCCCTCCCTCTCTCGTCTCTCCCTCACCCTCTCCTCTCTCCACTCCCGCCCTCCCTCTTTCCTCTCTCCACTGTCTCTCCCTTTTCTCTCCCCTCCCCTCTTTTTATGATAATTTTGATATTATTTTTAATAATTTTATTATTATTTATTAAATTTAAATATTTTTCATAAATAAATAATTTTTTATTCATGTATGCTTATTGAAAAGTCAAAAAATTAATATTTTATTTTATTTTATAATAAGATAATTTTGTCACATTAATATTTTTTATACCATATCATTATTTGCCTATTTCAAATGTATGATAAGGTAAAATAATGTTATTCATCTTCTTATCCTGATGTGTATCAAACATAGGATATAATAAGAGTTTATCATATTCTTATCCTATAATGTTTCTATCCAACTTTCTATTTTTTCCACCAAACGAGCCCTAAATGTACATGCGATACGAGCATATTTCATAACCATGAAAATGTTTTTATAATATTCAATGTAAATTAAAATATATATATATATAAAGAGTCAGGATCCGTTGACACCAGGTGTCAAACTTGTAGAGTTACACCTCTTAATAACTTTTTTTAGAATGTGAATTTGACCAATCCAACCGTTGAATTGAAAGTTCTTATAAAGTAGATCAATCTTATAAAATTTCATAAAAATCAAAAACCAATTGAAACTTCATCAAATTAATTTATTTTAACGTATAATATGTTTTTAAAATATAAATAAAAGTCCATTATTAGATAACATACCTATGAATGTCCAAATTACCTGAAATTTAATATACATGATCATGAAGATAATATAATATGATTCAACGGTTGGATTGGTCAAATTCACATTCTACAAAAAGTTATTAAGAGGTGTAACTCTACAAGTTTGACACCTGGTGTCAACGGATCCTGACTCATATATAAATACCAAAAATTAATATATATATATATATAGGAGGGTTATAATTACACCGGTGTAAGTTACACCAAGTGTTACACCGCTGAATATTTTTTTAACGGATCATTGTATTAAATAATCCACCGTTGGATTGAAAGTTACTATCACATAGATCATACATAAAAAATTTTACATTAATCCGAAATTATTTGATATGTCATTGAGATGTCTCAAGATTAACGTTATATATACATTTGAAATATATGAAAAATTCAACCATTTGATTATGAAGTTATTAGTGTCAAAATTTTACGAAATTTGGCACATATAATAATGATGATGAACAAACATAATTCAACGGTTGGATTACTAAAAAACATATTCGATTTGTAGTTATTAGCGGTATAATACTTGGTGTAACTTACACCGGTGTAATTATAACCCTCCTCATATATATATATATATATATGAGTCAGGATCCGTTGACACCAGTTGTCAAACTTTATGAGTTACACCTCTTAATAACTTTTTGAAAAATGTGAATTTGATCAATCCAACCGTTGAATCACATTATATTACCTTCATGATCATGTATATCAAATTTCAGATAATTTGGACATTCATAGGTATGTTATCTAATAGTAGACTTTTACTTGTATTTTAAAAACATATTATACGTTAAAATAAATTAGTTCGATGAAGTATCAATTAGTTTTCGATTTTTATGAAATTTTATAGGCTTGATCTACCTTATAACAACTTTCAATTCAACGGTTGGATTGGTCAAATTCACATTTTTCAAAAAGTTATTAAGAGGTGTAACTCATAAAGTTTGACACCTGGTGTCAACGGATCCTGACTCTATATATATATATATATATATATATATATATATATATATATAAAACAAAGCTTTTATCCTCATTCTAATTCAAGACGTGAGGCTATTCTTAACATGTTGATAAAGTATGAGGGTTTAACGTTAATAATGTGAATTTTGCATCACCGGCACTTAACTTGCTATAACCGGTTCTTTAGGGTCTTGTACGGTGCAATACATAACCATAGACTCACCCCGTGAAACCAGAAAGAAAACCCTAGCTCTCTCGCGGTTAAAAACAGAAGAAAAAGAAAAAGAAAATAAAAAGAGGAATCAAAATTATTCAGAAATTTATTTTCAAAATCAAGGATTCTCTTAGGGTTTTCAATCGCCGGCCATGGGATTCTCAAACCCTAATCCATGAATTCGAGCTCGTGATCTTGGCGATTTGTGGGGCGAAATCGTCTTTTTGGTGCTATGTCTTTTGAGGTAAGTACGCAAATTTCATATGATTTTGTGGTTGATGTTTTTGGACGTTGTTTGATACAATAGAGGCAATGCATGGGGGATTAGGCATGGTGATTTTAGTTTTGGGTTGGCTGAGGGATTATTTGTGATTTTTTTGTTGGTTTGGTGTTTCAGATCTGAAGAAAATGTACAGACATGTATGATGGAATGTGAAAATTTGGGGAATTTTGGTCTGGGCGTTTGTTTTGTTGATTGTTCATGGAAGGTAGAGAAGAGAACTCCAATGTCACTGCAATTCCCAAAAAATCAAGATCTCTTGATCTTAAAAGTTTATATAAATCAAAATTGACAGAAGAGACTCCAAAGAAGAACTTAAAGAGGACAGGTAGTAGCCCAGTGGGTGTTGATGAGAAGAGGAACAAGAGAAAGAAGGCTAGAAAGGAGGTGTCTCTAAGTAGCTTAGAAAATGCTGATGGTAGCAGCAAAAAGGTTCCTGATGAAGAATGTCGCAAGGGGGCAAGTTCTGGTAGGGAGGATTTGCGTGAATTGAAGTTGGGGGTGAGTCAAGGATTGAGTGGCAGTAGTGGGCTCAATAGAGTTTCACTTGGTGGTGGTGATGTTTGTATTCCTAAGCGAAAGAGGAATTTTGTGGGCAGGAAGAAATCTGGAGTTGGTCAAGCATCACATCCGGTAGGGCATCCTAGTTGTAAAATTGGACATGGCGATCAGGTGCCTAAGTTGGGTAGTGATGGTTCAGATAGGGGGGTTGAGACTTCAAAGATTAAACAGAAGAAATATTTTGATGAATTTAAGGAGAATAGGAGTAGTGATTCAAACTCAGTTCAGAATTTCAAAGAGAATGGGGATCATGCCTCTCATTCTGTTGTAAATAGTGGTGATACCTCTTTAACAAAGTCACAAAAGAAGAATAGGAAGCGGAAGGCTTTGGCTTCAGATAGAATTAGGGTTGCTAAGGAGGCTGAGCCTTTGATTGATAGTTGTAAAATATCTGATGATTTGCAGGAAGATGATGAGGAAAATCTTGAGGAGAATGCAGCAAGGATGCTCTCTTCAAGGTTTGATCCAAGTTGTACTGGGTTTTCATCCAGTAGCAAGTCTTCTCCATTGCCATCAGCAAATGGTTTGTCCTTTTTGTTATCATCTAGTCGAAATATTGGTAATCGCGGGTCAAAGTCTCGGTCAGGTTCCGAATCAGCATCAGTTGATACTGCTGGCAGAACCTTGAGGCCAAGGAAACAATTCAAAGATAAGGGTAATTCCAGGAAGAGGCGCCATTTTTATGAAATTCTGTCAGGTGATGTGGATGCATATTGGGTACTGAACCGAAGAATTAAAGTATTTTGGCCTTTGGACCAGAGTTGGTATTATGGCCTTGTCAATGACTATAACGAAGAAAAAAGGCTTCACCATATCAAATATGATGATCGAGATGAAGAATGGGTTAATCTCAATACTGAGAGGTTCAAACTCCTGTTACTTCGAAGTGAAGTTCCTGGAAATGTTAAGGGGGGAAGAGCTTTAGCAAAAAATAAAAGTTCTGATCAGCAAAATGGAAACAGGTCCAGAAAAGAAAGACAAAGAAGAGAAGCAAATGTGAAGGATGATAGTTGTGGTGGGAGCTCTATGGACTCAGAGCCTATAATTTCATGGTTGGCTCGATCTTCTAATCGGCTTAAATCTTCTTCTTTTCATGGCATTAAAAAACAGAAAACTTCTGTTACACTTCCAAGTACAACCTCATCATTGTTATATGATGAACCTGTCACAGTAAAGGGACATACTGCTAAGAGTTCCTTTGGGGGTGTTAAAAATAATTTGTCTAGTGATTCTGTATCACAAGATAAGTTAGGTGATGATTTTAGGGAGAAGTCCTCATTGCAAAGTGCCACTCGCACTAAAGATGGAAAACAGCCTATTGTCTATTTTAGGAGGCGGTTTCGAAGACCGGCACCAATATCTCCTAATATGCCTGAAAAGAATCAAGTTATTACAAGTGAACCTTGTTCTATTTCCTTTGATCATGTGGTTGGTGGGGTTGAGAATGTAAAAGAATCAGGTGACAGGAGGGTTAAGATTGAGGGGCCATTGTGGTTCACTTACAACGAGGGAGTATCAAAAACTTTTTGGGACCTGGAATCAGCATCATTCAAATTTAACTTCAACTTTCCAATACGTTTGGTGTTGAATGAAGCTTTTCAGTCAAAGAATTTGTGGTTGCTCAACACAGTTTTGATGCTTCAATCTGGGACAGTTATGACCAAGTGGCCAAGAGTTTGTTTGGAGATGCTTTTTGTTGATAATGTGGTTGGGTTGAGGTTTCTATTATTTGAAGGCTGCTTGAAGATGGCTACAGCCTTTGTCTTTTTTATTCTTAGGATATTTCGTCAACCTGCTCACCGAGGGAAGTATGACTTGCAGTTGCCATTTACATCTATTGGATTCAAGTTTTCCAGTCTTCATGTTATCAAGAAGCCACTTGTATTTGCTTTCTATAATTTCTCCAGACTGAAGAATTCAAAGTGGGTGCACTTAGATTCTAAGCTTAAGAGACATTGCCTGCTCAGTAAGCAGCTCCATCTTTCAGAATGCACTTATGATAACATCCAGGCACTTCAAAATGGATCAAGTGAGTTCACCATGACGTCCATCAGTGATCCCTCATCAGTCAAGGTACTTGTTCAGTTGTTCCCATTTTTCTGTATTTCCTGATTGGCATTTCCATAACCTTGATCCATTTTAAGAATTTATTTGCCATATTTGACACTGCAAGTTTACATTGTATGTTGTGTCAAAGATTCCAAAATTCTTTTCAAGTTAGCTCATGTTTGGTTTTATTGTGAATCAAATCACACAACATGAACAGGTAATGCGGAGGAGGAGTAGGCCTGGAATTAACATCATGGGTGTTTCCAAAGTGTCAACTCAAGTTGGTACTCAGTCTTCTGATGCTGGCGAGAGGAAGCTTCCTCCACTTGCCCTTTCTTTTGCTGCTGCGCCTACATTTTTTGTCTGTTTGCATCTTAAGTTGCTGATGGACCAATCGGCAGCTCATATGAACTTTTATAATCATGCACCGATTGATGAACAGGAGGACTCTGGTTTGGTGACAGATGACTGTTCTAGCATTGATGATTGCTCAATCAGGAATTCAGAAATTATTCTCAGGAAAGATGTGATGACTTTATCAAACGATGCTGCAGGTGATGGATGGGCTTGTGCTGAGCTAGATCAGGCAACTGGTCCCTCTACTTGCAGTGATCAAGTTCTTTCTCAAAATTTCCAGAATATTGGTCTTAATGGTGCTGGAACTTCTATTTCCCATGGTTCTGAGAGGCTTGGTACTGTTCACTTACCAGAGTGGCAATCCCATCATTCAGAGCTAGAGCTAGGCTCTTTACCTTCAAGTTCTTTAATAAACCAGGATAAGGCTGATGATGGTTCTCATTCTTTTATGACTGGTCTCGATGTCCAAATTCCTACAATTGATGAATTTGAGAAACCTAGTGCTCAAAACTCTCCAGATTTCTCTTGGAATATAAATGGTGGTGGTGTTATTCCAAGCTCCAATCCAACTGCTCCAAGAAGTTCTTGGCATCGAAGCCGAAATAGCTCCTTGTCATTGGGATTCCAGTCACATGGGTGGTCTGATGGCAAGGCTGACTCTCTCTACAATGATTTTAGCAATGGACCCAAAAAGCCACGGACACAAGTATCATATTCAGTGCCTTTTGCAGGGTATGAATGTAGTTCAAGGAACAGAAGCCATAATCAGAAAGGGCTTTCTCATAAAAGAATTAGAAAGGCTAGTGAGAAGAAGTCATCTGATGTTGCTAGGGGCCCTGAAAAGAATTTTGAATGCTTATCTTGTGATGCGAATGTCTTGATTACACTTGGTGATAAAGGGTGGAGAGAATCTGGGGCCCATGTTGTGCTAGAGCTGTTTGACCATAATGAATGGAAACTCTCTGTAAAACTTTTAGGTATTACAAGGTATTCATACAAAGCGCATCAGTTTATGCAGCCTGGATCAACGAATCGTTTCACACATGCTATGATGTGGAAAGGAGGGAAGGATTGGATCTTGGAATTTCCTGATAGGAGTCAGTGGGCTCTTTTCAAGGAGATGCATGAGGAATGCTACAACCGGAACATCCGTGCTGCTTCAGTTAAAAACATACCTATTCCTGGGGTTCACTTGATAGAAGAGAATGATGATAATGGATCTGAGGTACATTTTGTTCGGAGCTGTAAGTATTTCCAACAGGTTGAAACAGATGTTGAGATGGCACTGGATCCATCTCGTGTTCTGTATGACATGGATAGTGAGGATGAGCAGTGGATTTCAAATATTCGAAATTCTGAAAAAACTAACTGCGACTTGAATGGGATCACAGAGGAGATGTTTGAGAAGACAATGGACATGTTTGAAAAGGCTGCATATGCCCAGCTGCGCAATCAGTTTACGCCTAATGAAATAGAGGAACTCATGGTTAATGTTGCGCCTTTGTGTGTAGTCAAAGTCATTTATGACCATTGGCAGCAGAGGAGGCAGAAGAAGGGAATGGCTTTAATACGGCACTTTCAGGTACAGTTTACCTTTCTTGTTCATGTTATGATCATTTTGATTTTAGGATTGTCTCTAGCTCCACATGAAATGATAGACTAGCTTTGGTGAGATACTTGAAGAGGAGGACAAGAGAATGGAGAGGGAAGAGATATTAATACTGCAGTAGTGGATTGATCTTTAGCTTTCTTACACTAAAAGTATAATGTCTTGGAGGCCTTTCAAATCTAAATCCAAGAGTTTTGAGCCATTGAGTTGTGGTGCATGTTATTTGTTGTTCTACTTAATACTTCAGCAGATGCTTTTCATTTATAGTATTGATGTGCTGGCTTCCAGGTCAAAACCATCTTATCTGGATTCCCACTTTGATATTTATTCAATTCATAACAGGGTAGCCAGTCTTTGATTCTGGCATTTCTAACCTTTAACATAAGAGAATAATCGAGATTCGAGATATATTTTGTGCAGAATTAATGCTACCACAGAACAAAGCATATTAGTAGTAGTTCTGCTTTTGATCCTGTTTCTGACACATGTTATTGCTCTGGCAGTTATTACAATTATAAGGAAGTACATGCACTTTAGAATAAATTATGAACCTGTATGGGACATGTGCCTGTGTAAAACATTTTACTGACACTTCAGATACTACTACCATACAAATGGAGTACTACAATAATTGCATAAATGGTAACATTTTATTATATCTACAATAACTAATTCTAACTTCTTAACATTGATTTTCTATTTTAAGATTCGTGCTTATGTTAATTTAATACTAATTTTATATGTTGTACCATAGCCGTGTTATATCCTATTATTTCTAAAATTTTCCATATCACTGTGTCAGTGTCGTACCATATCTGCACTTCCTAGATCATAACTCCACCTAGTAGCATAAGGCATTGTTGTTGCTGTTAATCATTACAATAGGATGTTTTGTATTATCCCAGATTGTGCAGGTTGTCCAAAACTGAAAGTAGTGGTTGACCCTGTGCTAGTTGCTTGAAAATTCTCCTAGAATAATCAAAGAAAAACAAAGTAAACAAAAGACAGAAATAGGTCTAAAAAGCTCTCCAATATCTGTGTTTTTGTGAGAGAACTCCCTAAATTACCCCTAAGGAAGTCAAGAAACTCTATCATACAAAAGATGGAGCAAAGTAACATGCTTAAAAGCTATGGCATTTTGTTCCATTTATAAACACTATGATGCCACCAAAACATCACACTAGCAAAGAGCCTTTAAGAATTTAAGTCCTACCAAAGCTTCTAATAATGATAGACAGAAAATGGTCCAATGAAGCTGGAAAAACTATTGCTCTTTAAAGAATCCCAGTATATATCTGTTGCTGTGCACATTATTGTATGGTAACTGTGTGTTTTGTTGCGAGTTGGCTTGATGTGGTCTTTGGTGGTAATTTCTGTAACCCAGGATGCTCGTGTGGGAGTTTTGTTAAATAACGTTGATTCAATTGTTGCATGGCCATTGATACATATTTTTACATAAATTCCATTGCTGGGTACAGCTTTTGAGAATTCACTTCAATTGCTTTAGTAGAACAAGTGGGTGTAATTTTATATTTGATTGGCTGAAAGCAAGATGACTTATGCAACTTACCTTGCCTTTTCTGGACATGGCCTGTTTTCTTGTGTACATGATGTGTATGCTTGGTTATTGTTTGCTTGAAATTTTATGTTTAAATTTTTGTAATCCTTTTCAGCCGCCTCTATGGGAAAGATATCAACAACAAGTGAAGGAGTGGGAGAACAACAACCTTTCTTCTAATGGATGCCTGGATAAGGTTGCAACTTTAGAGAAGCCACCCATGTTTGCTTTCTGTCTGAAACCAAGGGGTTTGGAATCACAGAACAAGGGATTAAAACATCGGTCACAAAAGAAAATTTCAGTCTCAGGGCATACAAACAGTATTCCAGATCAGGATGGCTTCCACACTTTTGGTGCGTATTTGGTTTATGAGTTGATTTCATTAATTATTATTACACTTTAAAAACACATTAAAAACTCTCCCCTTACATCTAATTTTTGTAAACTCAGGAAGAAGACTGAATGGCTCAGCATTTGGCGATGTAAAGTTTGTATATCCAGGCCACAGTTATGATTCTTTGGATGATTCTCCATTGCCACAGACATCACCGAGGGTATTCTCACCACGGGATGCTGGCAGCATGAGATATTACTCTGTGAGCAATGATGGGTACTATAGAAATCATATCACAAAATTTCACAGGAGCAAGTCCAAGAAATTTGGGTCATTTATGTATCATAATGATTCACAGATGACGGCTTCTTATAGTCAGAGAATGTCATTGTCAGAAAAGAGAAATGGGGTCAGTAGATGGAACATGGGCGATTATGACATACCAGGTCACAGGCAGTACCTACTAGATGGCCCTCAGAGGCATGGGATTGAACAATTGGATGGTTCAGACCAAGATGAGTTTAGATTGCGTGATGCATCAAGTGCTGCTCAGCATGCACTTAACATGGCTAAGTTAAAGAGAGAGAGAGCTCAGAGATTGCTTTATAGAGCAGATCTTGCAATTCACAAGGCTGTGGTTGCTCTTATGACTGCTGAAGCAATGAAGGCTTCTGAGGACTCTGTTGGTCAAGAGTAGTATGACAAACATTCTGATAACTTCAAGCATCCTTTCTGTTTACAATGGAGCTGCAAAGAGGCAAGCAAGTAGGTTTGGCAATGTTTTTGCTAGACATGGCGTCTGATTTACTTTGTCAAGAGTTGTGGCCTTTTTTCACTGTCCAGATTATTCCTCAGTAAACTTCAATCATGAGAGCTGAGTTCAGTGAGGCGGGGAGGAGATTTTGTTGCTGCAAAGTTCATCTCTCTATCACTGTCTACCAGAACCTTTTTACAGCTTGAGATCTGCTCAGTTCATATTAACTGTTGCACTGATCTGCATGGTATAGGTCTTTGAATTTTTGGCTGCCTATATTTGTACAGATTCCCCTCCATCCCTTTTTGCTCTCCTTCTGCTCCCTCCCCCTTTCTCAGTTTCAAATATTCAATATGAAAATAGAAATCGGCCAAATAATACAACACCAGTTTGAACGGAAATTTAGTCCTGTTCCTTTCATAGTTTTTGGTAAATAGTAGACTAGCGCATGGGTCGCAAGCCAAACTGTGCTGTTTTTCTGATGACCTGAGAAATTATTAGTTCCCGCCGTTCACGTTCCCTCCTTTAGCCCTCTTAGAGATTGCGGTGATATGCAATTATGCATACACTAATTTATGTTGCCGGTTTATAAGTATAGGCTTGCTGGTTTATATTCAACTAGATGTAAACGCACTCAGAGACAACGATAAAAATAATATGAAGATGCATGAAAATGAAGTTTGAAGAGGAATATTTAATAACGTGTGTTTAATGCAAAATGACTGTTATTAAAAGGATAAAATTATGTTTTTAGTCCTTATAAAATTAGTTATTTTTACTTTTAGTTTCAATATTTTTTTAATTAAAAGCATCCTCTCAATTTTGCTTTTGCTTTTAGTCCAAATTTTTATTTGATGTGGTTGAGAATTTTCAGTTTTTAGTTTTAAAAAAATTTCAACTAAGTATTTACAATTCAAAATTAAAAACTAAAAATATTTTTTGTTGGTTTCAACGAGCCTTTTGAAAACAACAAACTGTGGTTTTTTATTTTGAGTTTTCAGTTGTAAAAATTTGGTTTAAATTTTTTGAAAACTAAAAATGGAAAACTCAATCACTCAAAACGTGAACTTAAGTGTTGATGCGTCACGGTATTATATTAATCATCCCATTTACCATCTACTTATCATCAACTCCAACCTTTAAATCCTCCCACTTCCTTCTTCATTGGTAATCTCTACCCCAAAATAGGCACTTCATTCCTCTTCTTTCTCTTCCTCCTTCAATCGCTCTCACTCCACCTTTACCCTTTTTTCCCTTGCCACGTCCACCCCACCCTTACTCCTAATGGTGACACAATGATCGAGGGACTCGCGATCAACAACAGCTCACGAGGAAGATTCTGTTCTGTTTTTCGCCCACGACAGTGTGATAGAAACATTTCATTGCTATGCGTGCACCAGTGAGTCTTGTCCATCAATTCACGACAACTCTGGGAGGTGAGGAAGGGTGGCTCACGATGGGGCTCTGATTGGTTGCGTTTGGTGCACGACAACATATGAGAGTAGTTGTGCGGCGCTTATAGATCGAAGATGGTGACATCGTGGGTCATGGCTAAAAGCTTTTAGGATTTTGGGTTCATAGTGGTCTGATTTGGGCCAATGGATGGGATGGAGAGTAAGATGCTTGATTCGGGTGGTGAAGGGTTAGGGATTACCTTGACTGTGTTGGGTTTGTTTTTTCTTTCCTTATTCTATTTTGATATGGAATGTTGCGCTGATGGTGATTGGGTGTGGTTAGAAGATGGGGTTTGGGGAGAAGGTTTACAAGGAGGAATGGCTATGGCTTTTGGGATTTTGAGGTTTTGATCTATTGTATTTTTTTGTTTTTTTTATTTGGATTTTCTTTAGTAGATCACTGATTGATGAAGAGGAAGAAGGTGGTTGTTTTGCAAGTAGAGGATATAATGAAGGAGGAAGAGGAAGAAAAGGGAGAATATGAAGGTTGGGGTTCATCATGAGGAGGATGGTGAGTAGGATGGTAAATAGGATAATATTGCAACACATCGACACTTAGAAGATCACTTGTCATGACATGGACTATTTTGAAACAAAAAATTTTTGGAAGGATACTTTTAATAAAAAACATTTTATAAGGACTAAAAACAAAACTTGCTAATTTTATAGGGATCAAAAACATATTTTGCCCTATTAAAAAATCTGAAGCGTCTTTGCACAAAAAAATTAATATATTTTAAATAAATGGCATACTTGCTTGATAATTCACAACTATTGGTATATGAGAAGAGATTTAATTGACATCAAATATATACTTAGAAAAGATCACTCACTACATTGATTAGAATCACATCATATAAAACTGCTAACAATCTAAAGTGGCAGAGTATATGATAATGTCAAATATATTACAGGACACAAATTCATAATTACTTTTTCATTATCATTCCAACTTCAATAAACTTTACAACCATTCCAACTTCAATGATTTTCATAATACAAAACTAAAGCTTCATTTGATTGTCATGACTCATGATATGATAAGGATGGATAAGATAAGAGAGTGAGATGATAGTAGGATAGGATATGAGCATGATGGACACTTATTTTATCCAATGTTTGAGGCACATCAAATAACTCACCAAACAAACAATCCTATCTTGTGTTTGAGGTGGAAAAAAAAAGACAAAATATGATATAAATTACATGCAAATGAAGGTTGTCAAAAAATAATGATAACAATAGTGGTGAAAGGTGCATTGCAGTTGTGGTGGAAGATGTTGGGCGTCGAGTGGCGACAAAGGACTGCGTTTGATGGCAATGATGGTAGGTGTCAGGGGCAATAGTGATACCAGCGATAAAGTGTTATCCTATCCTTCTCATTTCTAACCTAGTTCCTCTTAGGGTAAAAATCACACTGGGTCAGCATGATGGGATAACAAATAAGATAAACTTATCCTATCTTGTCTTAGGAATGGGTAGTTTTGAGACATTATTATTTGGCTTAGGGGACATGTTCTAAGACATGATTATACTTTTAGGAACTATAGTCTTAGGAATTCCTTTTTTTTTTTGGTTCTTTGATCAAGAATCCCAATGGATGTAACTATGAGAGTAACTTTCAGGTTGGGAGCGTTCCTCCATAAAGTGGTAACTCCAGGATTTGAACCTTTGACATTACAAGAAAAGTTGACTTGATGTCATAATTTACTTCTTACAATGAATTATCATTAGATTATTCATAAGAATATTACGATTAACAATGTTATTTTTAAGTAAATTTAAAAACATATAATCTGGTCAATAGATAGTATTTTTAGAAATATTTCTAAAAATTGTTTAGTTAAAATATAAATATAAAACTCAAAAGGAGAAAAGAATGTAGTAAAAAAATTTGGGAGTGTATATAAGTTATTATTGGGCAAGTCTTAAAATAATTTTCATTTTTATGAGAAAGTAATACGCTCATTTCTCATCATGAGAATTTTGCTTCCTGGAACCCATATTCAGTTTGCGATTGTTCTCAATACTTTTCTTAGAACTCAGACTGAATCTTAACTATGCAGAGAGTTAGTAACAACAAATTTTAGTACTACTAATCCTGAGTAAGTTAAGATTTACTTATGAAGAAAGTGATTAAGCTCAAACTACGATTTTGTTTACCACAAGTTTAGCTTAGCGTTTTATAAGTTAAGTACCGATCTGAGATAAATCTTTAAAGATTAAAGAAAAATAAATAAAACACGTAAATGAGCAAGAGAAAGAGATAATCACACAGAGTTTTATACTGGTTCACTCACAAACGTTGGGTTACGTCTAGTCCTCACTCGCAAGTGATATTTTCCACTATACCAATTCTTATCTTACAAATACAAGTATTGTTCACTCCGCCTCTTGAGGCTTGTTCCCTTGAGTATTCTTCTTACAGAGAATCTCCAGACGCCTATAAGTAGTCTTTTACAGCCTCTCCAAGCTACCATAGACTCACACCAACACTAAGGTCTCTACCTATTTTGGTTGGGGATTTATAGAAAAATGAAAAGATGAGATTTGCTAGCTTAACTACACATAAGGTGAGGATAAACAATAAGGCTTAGCTAGATACAATCATTCTTGGAATGAAACACGTAAATAACATCATAAGTGATTGAGTAGAAGTGGTATAACATAAGGAAAGACTTAAGATTGATAATGAATTTTCAACAGAATTTTAATAGTCTCTCACTTTCCTTTACTCCTTGAGCTTCTATTTATAGCCTTCTACTTCAAACTAGTTGTTATTGACCATTGCAGGAGAGATGGTGTGGATTTTCTTTTTGTTCCAACGACTATCCATGTCAGCAAGTGATGATAGTACAATCCGAGTTGTCTTGATCTTATTCTTAGGTCTTCAATCCGAGTTTTAGTCTTAGCATGAATTTGATGAAGCTGACTTCTTTTCTTTTGTCTCGTACTTGGATATCTTCCATATTTGTTCTTCGTCTTATGATTTGATACTCTTGACTCTTTGCAAGACTTGAGATTTGACTTGATTCACGCTTGAATTTTTTGTCTTGCTGTAAAAAAAATAATTATGCTTGTTGGATTTGAGTAGAGCTTCTGGTCTCTTTATGATTATGATTCACTGGTCTTTAAGATCTTGATAAACTCAAAATTCTTCTCAAATGGTAATGAAGAATAAGTTCTGCACACTTAAATACAAAGATTAGTACCACAAGCATATCTCAGATAAATCACAATTTTTACAAGTCTTAAGATTTTTTTTTGTGTTAAGCACAAGTATCCCATGTTACTAGGGACAATCTTGTTCAGGGTTTAGTCAAAATTAAGGCTCATCACCCCACCCTAAGAGAGTGTGTTTAGTGGGGATCAAACTGAGGAGCTATTCCTACAATCTCAGCCTACGTTGCCAACTAAGCCACAACTCTTTGGTAAGTCTTAAGGGTTGGTGACCCATTAGTAAATTGAGACTTTATAAGGGAAAGAGGTGTCACAACATTGGAATGCCACAAATTTGTGATAATATTATAGTTATACTCAAGTGTAACCATTTTATTATTTTATGCAACAATCATTCATATTAATAAAAGAGATTTTATCCAAGTTATCCTTCATTTTCTTTTTCTGACATGATTTATCTGAAAAATGTTATGATTGGTTTTTCACTTGCTTAATGTGAAAAGATTTAAGTTCGATTTTGTAAAAAGTTGTGTGAAGAGTATTAAGCCACAAATTGATACATTTTTTTATGAAGTTAATTGGATAAGTTTATATATGTTTTGATGATATTTATTAGATAATTGATCAAATTTCCTAGTGTTTTCAACAACACCATGTTTTGAAAGAAGTTTTGGAAACATAGAAAAAATTGACAAGTTGGAGCTAAAAATGACTAAAATATAGAAACACAAGGGTAAAACTGAGATTTTACATGCTAGACACCAATGTGAACCTAGTCACACGCCCGTGTGAAAGATAGCTAGCACACCCATGTGAAGTAGTGACACATGCAGGTGCAACTCAACAGTCAACACTTATACGACCATGTAGAGCATCCATATGCCTGTATGAGCGTTGCTGACATTGTCTAAATGAGGAAGTCTCTAAAAATAGGCTTTCAATGTGTTTCTTCAGCCTAAAACTAGTTGCATTGTCATTAAGAGGTGCCAAAATACTGTAATTAGTACTTTTCTAACTTAAATAGCTTCACAAAATGTATTTCCAAATTTTTAATGACATAAGATATTAATGAACCATATGAGATATTAAAGTGAAGCCTAAGTCCTAGTAACATAAATATTGTGTTTGCTTTAATTATTTTATTAAATTATCTTTATAATTATTTCATAATTAATTCATTTCATTCTTATATATTTATTTTCTTTTCAATTTAATAAGAACATCAGACTAGTTGTAGCCAATACTTGTGGGAACGATACTTATGAGTCTTGGGCTCATTTAGTGGCCAAGATAAATGACATGATATTGATATCTTATTATATTATATTATAAGTCACGTGTTTGTTGCAACAATAGTATAAGATAAGTTTATCCTGTTCGGTTATTCTATCATTTTTCCCAACGTAATTTTATCCTAAGCGGGGGGTCTAGGTCAAATATTGACAATATAACTTTTTTCTTTCCTTTTTTGCACTATCCTCTTAACATCGTTCTCTCTCAACTTTTTCTACCCTTCTATTATCCTATGTTGTCCTTATGCAACTCTCTCAACCTGTCCTATCCTATCATATCATGGCTACCAAACGAGCCCTAAATTTACTCCACTATATTACTTGTTTATAAGGTTCAATTACCTTTAAAACATGATAATTCTTATAATTAATTAATTATTTTGAGTGTGCGAACTAAGATGGCCTTTTTCTTAATGTGAAAAGTGTTAAGTGAAGAGCACAACTTGCTTATTATGAAAAGCATCAAGTCTAGATTCGTACAACATGGTGTGAAGAATGTCATTTGCTTAATATGAAAAACATTAAGTTCAATTGCTTAAAACAAGGTATGATGAACACTAACTCCTTAATGTGAAAAAATCAAGTTCAATTTCTTAAACACATGGTGTGAAAAACACCATCCCTACAAGGAGAAAGACATTGCACACGATTTCCTAAAATAAAGTGTGAAGAACACCAACACCAGTGTAAAAGGCGTTAAAATCGAGTTACTTAGTCATAATGTTTATGGTGAATTAAAGCAAGAACATAATCATGAGGCATAAACAACCATCTATTAAAGATAAAACTAGATTATCATATCTAACCTATTAACTATTAATAAATTGACTCAATCAAAGTCAATAAAAGAATAAGTATTATAAAGGAATACAATATCACATAAATATTGTGATGAAGTTAACATAGTCAAATAATAATCTCGTCTGACTAGGCCTACTGATGCTTGTTTTCTTTAGGATTTGATGTCGGCCCATTGATGATAATTGACACGTGAACTTGTCTTTCTTCATAGAACCAACAGATATGATTATTCACCACTTCATAGTCAAAGTAATTTCCTTTTACATAAATATGTGGGTTGTGGATAGTAGCCTGCGCAACCACTTTGTCAAAGGACTCCGTACCCAACTTTTCCATGGTGGCCACTAACCCTTCCTTCTTAGTATTCCATTTAGCATAGGTTGACTTGAGAGTTTTCTTCACAACATCACCAATGTTGGCCTTGTAAGTTTCCTCTTTCCCTTTCCTAAGTTTCACAACTTCTTGCCTTGCATTATCAAATTTGTCATTTGCAAATTTATGTTTCCTTTTCAACCCGTTTACCCTTTTTAGAGTATTCTTTTGGGAATCTTTCCCGTTAGTAGAAATCTTCTCCAGTGGGTCATTTCAAAGCTTCTCCTCAATTCTTTCAACTTTGTCCGTTAGATCAAGAAAGCTCAGTGTAACCCTTTCAAAGTTCACAAGTAGAGGGGATAATTTTTATTCAGATGTTTGAAAAAGTTAAAATGTTGGAGACTTTATTAGATCCCAAAATAAAGTTGACCATCTAGGTTAGATGTCTTAAACAACTCTTTATCAACTTCGCTATACAACAAGCTAATTATTCTTCTAAATCTCTATTATAATCATAATCATAGATCAAGAGCCCTTAAAAGGTCAAACTTGTTGTAGCGATTTCTTTCCCTTCATCTGATTAATCTTTGGGTCCACTTGTGGAGTTTCTTGTAAGGAGAAGACTAATTTGTCAACATGTGGGACGAATGGCATTTTCCTTTTTCTCCCATCCAAAATTTCTATATCGAGTTCGTCATCACCTCTAGTCGTGATTGAAGCTTGTGTGGGTTTAACCTTTAAGAGTAAGGACAATGTTTCCAAACACATTGCATAAAAGAAAAGAAAAATCCAAGTTAGGAAAGACCAAGTGGAAATGAAACTAACATCATTCATGTGAGACCTTATACCTATAGAGGAAGAAGCTTTATGCATCAGAGCATCTGCGATAGCCCAACATGAGAAATTTGTCCTAGTCTCCTTAAGTGACTCAAAAGGAAATTATTTTATTTGCACCTCCATCACTATCATATTATCTTTTGAACCTCACAGTCGGCTTGGTGTTTGTCATAATAGTGGTCGATCCAGTAGATATAGATATACATGTTAATTTCGTGAGAATCAGGGGTGGATCTTTATAGCGACAGGGGGAGCCATGGCTCCCGCAAACTTTTCCAAAACTTCTTTTTAATATATATACATATTTATATATTTATTAAAATATTTACATTTTTATTAAAAAATCACACTATTATTCTATAATGTGTTGGCATATTATTTAGTGAATAGTTTATCTCATGTTTTATTAAACTCATTAAATGATGTGGCAACACATAATTTGACATATTATTTAGAGAATGTGCCATATCATGTAGCAAATTAAGTTTCTATACTTTCAAAATTAAGCAAATTTATTCCCATATTAATTGTCTTACATCTAAAACTTTAATCAAATTATCACTTTCCACTTAACATCTCCATAAATTAAATTAATTAAATCATTGTGAATCTTATTAAGTTCAAAATCTCACCAATCAAAATAACAAATTTTACCTCAAATTAAAAAAATCTCTATTTTTTGTCTTATTTAAACACTAATATCACTACTGCAAAATCCTTCAAATTTTATTAAATTCTATTAAAATATTTACTTGTGAACCTTTAAAATTATTTCATATTTCAAATCATCATAAACTGCCAAATATTTAAATTGAAAATAAAAATTTGAGAGTTTTATGTGAAAGGCAATTATAATGGAACCAAATTTACTTAGTTTTAAAAATTAAGGAACTTAATTTATTCAAAAAATTGAAGGATCGGAATTACATATAATTTTAACAAGAGAGACTGAAAATAAAATTAAGTCTATAATATTATATATTTATTTATGCATCTAAATATTATTTTGGCTCCCCTAAATTTTTTGGTCAAGTTCCGCCACTGGTGAGAATTGTGCTAAAATGAAGTCTTGCCAAGTGCCACTTGAGTTTTGTAAAACTCTTGTTTGAAAGAAATTTTTCATTCTTGGCTGAGTTGGCCTAGTCAGAACAAGCATCTAGGAAGCGCTACTTGTGAAATATGTGCATGCTTATCCAACTTTCCTCCCCCCTTTGGGGTGTTTTCTCAAAACTTGCGATAAATGAAACAAAAGAAGGACAGTAGACCTAAGGTTAAACTCATTTAGAATAAATTTGAAACAATGAATAATGGGCCATGTGTTCAGGGTGTAATTGTGTGGGAGTAACGTTAAGATACATAAGGTCCTTTTCGTGAAAGTTGGTAAGTTGAACTCAGAGCTCGAGTTTGGTGAAAAATAATCATACATGTGCATGAAGGGCATGTTGGAGGTAGACAACTAATAGATGTGTGCTCCGGGTTTAGGAACTACTACAACGTAATGATCCTTGTACTTCTCAGCAGACCCGATTATAAGTCGTTCTTGAATGGAGGCTTCCTCCTTGGGGTATATATGCTTGTCGTTTCGAGCAATTCAGAATAAACCCAAACATACCTATCCACCCACCATAAAATGATGGACTTAGCCTCCTTTTCATTTTCTGCCATGAGGGCATCTACAAAGGTTGTATAAAAACTTTCTAATCTAGAATTACTACTTGAAGAGGAAAAGTTGATAAGCTCTCACACTTGAGACATCATCTTGGCTCAAATAAGATGGAATTTTTTAGAAGCTTCAGTGATATATGCCACAACATACTGCTTACACACAACTGATATGACAGAACTCGACTAGGTCCCTATGGCGTCTCAAGAGAACAATGACCAACCCGAACAACACTTAAGAAGCATTGAGAAGGTCTCAACAATGGTGGTGGACCCAAGAGTATCTCTCATGAACAACTGTCCAAAAAACTTAAGGATGGCCTAGAAAAATACCAAGACATGAGATAGGAAACTAGAAAAAGGAGGAAAAGTGAGAGAATGACAAGAACATACAAATAAGGTTTTGAAGAAAAGGGAAGAGGTGAAGGAATAATGTTTGAAGATCATAAGAAAGTGGAAGGTGTCATTAGAGGCTTGAGAAGAAAAAGGACAAAAGAAAAAGTGCATTTGGAATAGGGCCTGAGGGATATAATCATAAAAGCGAAGCCTAATTCAAAATTTGGGAAAGATAATACTAACGACTAATCCAGTGACGCCACGTCGCCCAGTTATGCACAAAAAGAACATTTGGGTACATGTGAAGAGTCACAACTTAAACCGATTTGCAAAAACCCGATATATACAACTAATCAATCGTTAGTAAACTAGTTAACATAAAATTCAACTCATATACATATCAACACCCTAACAAGTTAACCTACCGATCTAAGGACAACTATTTTGTATTAGGCATGTAAAGGACAATTCAACATCGACCACTTTTAAAGAATGGGTTGAAAGCCATATCTAGTAACCAAATTCACTCACCTAAGGCGCAAAGTTAGATTCCTTGTACCTACACCATTTTGTATTCTGCCATAGGTCATGATTTTGGTGTCGAACTCAAGTATAACTTGACTCACATGCTTGTACGTTCCCCGCTATGAGTGACATGCCTATCACTCATCATCATGACACCACAATGTATAAGGACATGTGTTTACTAATGTTATGTATGTTATCTGTCTCTTGCTATTGCTCTATTATAATTCTCCATGACTTAAGTGTCGAAGTTCCTATAGCTTGTAGTTACACTCCACATCGTTTCATAACTCGGAGTAGTCGTGATCGTCACCACAGGAGCAAGTCAGATGCACCAATGAAAACCCTAAGAGAGAAAATATTATGGCCTTTCTAATAGCTAATAAATTATAATGAGATGATTATGGTAAAACCCATATAATACCTCTTTGGGACTTGTCAAGGTTTGAATCTCTCAATCCTGATTCGGTTTTTAGGAGTTATGCATTTATGGCAATGAGCTAATACACATTTTAGAGCATTTCATTCTTCATGTATTGTGTCTTTGACAAATAAACCTTTCTTCTATCATGAAATGTTACAATTTTTTTTTGTAAAATTAATATAACTAACCCTAGGTGTCAAATTTATTTGTTTGTTTATTAAATTGTTACCTTATAGTCGTTTTAAATTAAATGTTATTTTTGTCTTATTCAACGTTATATGTTAAAACAGGGAAGTCCTACAATTGAAGTTTTAGCGTATTTTTCTTTACATGTCATGTACATACTTCACAAAAATCATATACAAAATCACACGTTTCAATGTAAAATTTTAGAAGGAAAAAAAATCTATGGATTAGAAATCAACATATACGTTTACATGGAGCTAACGATTTCACAAACATACACTTAGAAGGTTAGGTATTAAAATGGACATTCAATTAAATTGAGTCAAAATTAAATTATTCCTCAACCAAAAACTATATGTTTCTTTCACTTTTCTCAGCTTAATAAAGTTAGATGTACAAAATAAACTTATTAGAGTTATCTATAATGTTCTTTTATAAATACAAAAAGAACTATTTTTTATTCCAATAAGAAAAAAGGGGTAAAAAGGAAAATACATGTTTGATAAATATTTTGGATGAATGTTTAAATAGTTCTTTAGAGTAACATTTATTCCCTCCCAAATTAGCCTAAACAAAATAAAAGGAAGAAAACAAATTACAAAAGGAACTCATGTCATGTCACGTGTTAGAGGACTTGTGTATAATTAAGTTCAATGACCAAAAGAAGTAAAGAAAAGTTGGCGTTACCGTTATTACAGGCAACTTTCCCTCCTAGGTTGAAACAATCGAATTTTCATGTGCACATCTTTGTTCCTAATTTCTCAAACTTTGTGATTCTGGCATTGCTGTTAATGGTTTCGTTTCTCTTTGCACATCATTATCAGTAGGCTTATATTCTGAACCAGGTTCATTTCTAATATCTTTTCCCTTTTGTTTTGTTTGGTACTTATGAAAAAAATACCGGGTTAATAGTTTTTCTCTTTTATTTTTTTTGATGCATAAGAAAAAATAAGAGGTTCTTTTCTTAAGGTGGTATACAAATTGAATAATAACAAAGATAATAATTTTAATAATGAATATGATCTTAAACTTGGAGGGTATTGTTAGTTATGATTTCTTAGGCTTTAGAAGATAGTTTTTTTAACAAGATCTTGCATGTTTTGTGAGAGGAATCATTCTGTGCAATGAATGGAAGCCGTACACTACCTCTCATTACATTTTCAATCTCTCCATGGTCACGTATGAAAAGAAAGAGGGGGTGATACCAGTAAAGCTAAATTTTTTAGATAGTTGAATATACATTACAAAGCTAACAATACTTCAATTTTTGATATAGACATTCACGTTGTAAGCCGCTTATTGCAACTTCAGCCAACACTGTTTGTCTTTTTTGGTGACCATCTGTTTGCGACATGAAGCAAAGCGACAGGAACAAAACATGAACGCACGCAAGCAAAGTTAATCGTGATCAAGAAGGACTAGGTAAAAGACATAATTTATTTGTATTAAAACATATATAGATTTTAAGGTGACTTTATATAATCTTCCTTTCATTTTAATAATAAAAAGTTTTATACTCCGATAGAGAAACAAAGTAAACACAAATATAGATAAATAATTTATTTAATGTAATAGATATACAAGAGTTGGTTATAGAAAAATTATGCAATTAACAATAGCAATAGTTTTGAAGTGTTTTAACTCTATATTTTGCATATATTCTTTATGTAGTTTTATATTGATTCATCCACCCATGTCTCATACAAAACTTTTTTTCATTATTCACACTTTTCATATTTACTTTCAAGATTGTTAATTTAAATAAAATTAATTTATACTTTTGAATAAGATGATAATACAAATAATTGAAGTTGCTAATATTAAGGTATATAAATTCTTTTAGATTCCTAATATTTTTGTATGTTAGAAAAATTTTGAAGTGTAGGGAATGTATTATTATAAAGTTTTTTATTTAACTATCTACAACAAATAAATAATTACATTTTTTAAATAAGATTTATGTTTATTTTGCATTACACAAGTGGAAGCTTTTATATTTCAATTATTAAGATTGGGTATATTATTGCTATTTTTTTAGATTTTCTTTTATTCTATTGGCCGAAATAGTAGTATTAATAAAGCTATTTTGATTTAATATTGTACAATTTTATTTTAACAAATTTTTGTTCTAATGCATTTGTAATTTTAATGAGTTTTTGAAAATCGTGATTTATTTATATTATAATAAAAATACCATTTAAGGATATTCCTGTCTTAATATATATATATATATATTTCTTTATTAATTTGATATTTAGGCATGTAAATTTGCTTGCTATAGTAGCATAGGAAGAGAAGGAAAATTATAGTTTGATATTATTTGATTTAATTCTTTTATTAATCCATATGACAATTATTTGTGTTGTTTTTTTTATAGAAAACTCTCCGTTGTCTTCATTATTTAAATTAGATTAAAAATTATATGCAAGTATTATTTATTATGCTTATTAAGCTTTATCTATTATTTAATGTGTTTTAAATGTTCATGATTTTTCTCTTAACTTTATCATTTATCTTGCATATCAACATTAAAGTTTTTTCTTCTTGACCAATGTTAAAAATATGTGTAGCAGGATTTTATTACTTTTTTGGATAGAGGTCATTTTTACATTTTTTTCAGTTTAATATTTTCTTTTTTATAAACTGTTAGATTTCTAATCATATTTAAAGTATGACATGATTAAATCATGTATTCTAAACCCTAATATGTATTCATATATTGACGTGTCCCAAACAAGTTTATAATGGTAAAATTAAGGAGAATACTAGCAAGTTCCTCTAGGTCATTATCAAGAAACCAAAAATAGAAAGTTACTATTGGAGTGTGTAGCATTTAATGTTACAGATATAAATGATCCTGTGATTTCCAATATAATGCTTCTATATATTGATTCCTTAACAACTATTATCCTTAGGACAATTGTTAACACTTAACAAGGTCTTTTATCAATATTTGTTTTGGGCATATTTCAAATGATAATTTTAGTTTTAATTTGTAATTCAGTCAAATATAGAAATTTTAAATATAACATACATTGTATTATAATATCAGATGAAAAAAATTAATTATAAGGAAAAAATTTAATTGACTTATTTCATATTTTACAATAAATCCTTTAATTTGCATTAAATAAACGCAACATCATAATGTATTAGATCTTCATTTCATATATGCATGGTAATTGCTTTATTTTGCTATCTAAACTATAGGTTAAGAGAAAGGTCCATAAGACAACAAAATATATTGGAAAATTAACAAAATAGTTGAAAGATATAGACAAAGTATGTGAATTATTTATATAACATAGGAAAACTTTTACTTGAAATATTTAATCATATATTCACCTTGTTTTTGAGTGAAAAGTACAATTTTACTAATATTTATATCACATGAATATATAATAAAATTAATTAGAACTTCATTTATTTAATATTTTTTTTCATAAAATCATTCTAAACTATATCTTTCTTAACTTTATATTTATAAATAAAAATTGTACAAATTAATTACTATATAAAATGTTAGTTGAAATTGTACAAATCAATTATCTCATGCATTTCATATTATATCTCAATAACTTCTACTAAGAATTTATTCATTATTATTTAAGATTTGTTTATATTTAAATGTAATTTTACTTTAGTTTTTATGAAAGTCAGTATATATAAATTAGACAATTCCACCAGGATTTTTTGTATTGATAATTTTTTTTGAGTTGACAAATAAAATTATAATTTACAAATATTTAATATTTTTACATTATAAAAATATTATATAAAAAATTTTATTTTATAAATCTATACATATTATTTATGATCATTATAGTTTATTTATTATTAAGATTTAATATGTGGTTTAATAAATATATGTTATATTAAGTTAATTGTTTATATATATAATATTGAAATTTTTTAAATTGAGTACAAGTAATTTAAAATAATATATCATATAATATAACATAAATTAGCTTTGCATACCATGAGTAACGTTACTAGTTTACTTTTAATAATAAAGAGCTTTATAGTGAAATTTATCAATATTTTGACACATTTTATTATTACATTAAATGAATAATTTATTTATTTAAGTATTTGTTATTGTAATAAATATTTTATGAAATAACAATATAAGATTGAATGATAAGATATAAAATATTTTAAAATAAAATTTAATTCATGGTAAAATATATTCAATCTTATAAAATTATATTATTTTAGCTAGTTTTTCAACTATTTTTACCAAACACACTCTTTATATATAAGTGCTTTTCAGTTTTATAAGATAACTTGATAACATTTACCCCATTAATTGATGTTTATTGTGGTCAAGGTTTTGAGCAATTGAAGATGGGGAATCATAAGAAAGAAGATGAGAGGATTGAAAGAGTAATTCGGAGTCTCTTGAAACTTCCTGAAAATCGAAGATGCATCAACTGCAATCTCTTGGTATGAAGTTATTTTCCTTCGCAATTCTATTAACTTAAAATATTGTTGCATGACAATAGTCCAACACTGCGTGGTATGCTTTGTAGGTTACATTTTTCAGGTTGTTTGGTTTCACATAATTTATAAATAAACATACGTTAAGTCTAACGCTACAAAAAAATAACTTGTGTACTCCGAACATGCATATGGCATAGTGAGATGCGTTTTCAAACACATTGTTTGACTATTGTGTGTTTTTTAGACTAAAAGAATGACTTTTTTAAGAATATTCTCCATAAGCATTCAAATCAAGCAACAATAGTTGTTTTTTGGATGGAGGCAATTCCTCAATCCAACATTTATCTTTAACAGTGAAAACAAATTTGGAAAAACCATCAGCGACACCATTACATTTTCGTCCTATATGAACCAAAGAAAAAAGCCATAAAGTTTGGAACTAGTGCTCTACAGTCACCAAGCACATCATTGAAATAAGACAATGTTCTCGTAATCATTGCCCAAGCTTGAACCAACACTTTGTAATCAGTTTCAAATATCACCTCATGGAAAGTCAAATCTGAAGCTAATTTCATTGCCCACAGTAAGTACTTTGCTTTTGCAATCTTAGGATTGTATTCTTCCTATAGAAAATCAGTAGCTACAACATGAGGAATCCCACTATAGTCACAAAATATTACACCTATCCCTACTCCAACATTAGCTCGAATTGAGGCATCAACATTGACTTTGATCTTTCCAGCATTAGGTGGCACCCAAGCTTGAACTGAAGCAGATGAAAAGGGCAATGAAGTAGGTGTTGGTATTAGGGGGATCTTAATGAATTATTCTTAGACAAAACTTGTTTCACATTTTATTTTCTTCTTTGGAATATCCATTGATTACGTTTGAACCAAACATCCCAAAGAAATCTAAAAACCTTGTTTAAAAATTCCACATTATTGTGCTGCTGGATTTGAATTATCCAATCACTAAAATTAATTTGATTATGTGGATCAATTCTCATAGTTAGAGAAGATGCGAACCATATTGGCACAACCTCCATGCATGATAATAGAGCATGGCTTACCATTTCAACACATTCTCCACAAAGGAGTAAGGATAGTCTTGCGTTCTTTATGTACAAATGGGAACTTGTTTGTATACCCATCATGAATGACTCTTTTATCATACTGTCAAGGCCTCCCAAAAAGTAAATGACAAGCCTCCATAGGCACCATATCACATAAGACCGTATCCTCATACTTCCCAAGAGAAAAATCCACCTCCACTTTCTTACTTAGAGTCATCTCACCTTCCTTACTAAGCCACTGAAGCTTATATGGTCATGGATGGGGTTTAGTCTCCAAATTCATTTTCAAAACCATTCTTGCACTAGCAACATTAGTGCAACTTTCCCCATCTATAATTAAAGAACATACCTTACCTTAGATGATACATCTTGTATGAAAGATGTTATCCTTTGGCTTTCATCCAAATCTCTTGATTGGCTACCCAACATCCTTCTAACCATAAATTAATCTCCTTCAACTGCAATTTCCTCATCATACTCTTCCTCACTTTGTGGGACAAATTTTGAATATGATTGATCACTAGAAATCTCCCCATCCTTCTTAAGCAACATGGTCTTTTTAATTAGAAATTTAGAGGTTATGTGACCTCTTCACAAGCATTTGAAACATTTAATCTCACTACTTATTATTTTCTTAGGAGCCTCATTGGATTTATTATGGGTTGCAATTATGGATGCATTAGAGGAAGTACCCTTCCTTCTTGGTTTTGTCCTTCCAACTTGTTGGGTGGAAATTAGAAGAGCTTCTTTTCATAATGCTTTTTTGCCTGAGTTGTTCTTTTACTTTAATGGCCCGATGCACTACATCCTCCAACTCAACATAACTATGAAACTCCACAACATCTCTTGTGCCACTATTCAACCTATTAAAAACCTTGTCATGGTTGCCTCTCATTCTTCATTAACATTTTCCCTAATCAAGGCCACCTCCATCTCCTTATGGTACTCATCTACATTATTCTTGCTTTGTGTAAGTCTTTGGAGCTTGTTTTACAAATCCCTATGATACTAGGAAAGGACAAATCTTCTTCTCATCGACCTCTTCATTTCAGCCCATGTGTCCACTAATGGTTCTTCATACCGCAACCTCTCTTTTTGTAATTGGTTCCACCAAATGAGAGAATAATATCTGAACTCCATGATTGCCACTAGCAGTTGTTGATCCTACGCAAAATTAAAATTATTGTTAACCAATTTTAAAACTACTTGTAGTAGAGGGGTACAAACTAGGTCAAACCTTGCAGATCCACTCAATTTAATCCTTCTTGGGCTGGGGGGTTTGATTGATTACAATAAACTTAAGAAAATGAAAATCAAATTAATAGAAAAGTTTGAATCAATTTAAGATAAGATCAAATCAAGGAATCTAGAGGCTATTTTCACGGTTAATCATTGATTATTAAAAGCATGCATACAACAAATTAAATCTATCAACTTAGGATCATATGAAACCCTTACAATGATCCGCAAATTTACTACTGAAATAACTTCTAGAATTCAATTGATTAAGATTAAGAAGATCAAGTAATCACCAAATCTTATGTTAGGTCGAAATTAATTTTATAATCGGAACCTAGTTCAAGTAATTAATTAAATGAAAATCTTCAATTCAATTACTTACTCTATAATTTTTAATTGTTCATGATGATTAACCAATCAAGAGTACAACATACATCAATAACAAATTTCACAATTAAAACATGTTAACCAATAAACTTTGATCAAAGAAATATGAAATTGAAGCAAGTGGAGTAGAAAAACAAGGTAGATATAATTCAACATGCATGTAAATGAGGAACAAACCTTAGAACCAATATGAAAATAAGCTTGAGTCCTTGAATTGAATACAAACTTAGCTTTCCATGAAGACTTTACATAAAGATGAATAAAAGTAAATGAAAGATTTAGCAATTTCTATTATAACTTGGATGATTTTCTACCTAGCAAGCCCTCCTATTTATAGGAGTTGAAAAGATACCATTCAAAAACTGATCATTCAACCATTTTTCAGCATGTTTTTTTTCCTTAAATAGAATTATTGATCAATTATCTAACACATTTATCCATTACTTTGAATTATTCATCAATTATTTCCTTTCTTAGCTATCATTCAACATCTTGTCTCCCACTTACACCGAGAATTGTACAACTGATATGGCTGAATCCAAGGAAGTTGTCTCCAGATGCAATGAAACCTTGAATGTTAGATTTTAAATGCCATTGGTTGGAGTCCAAAAGGAGTTTTGTAGCTCACATTATGGCCCAATTGTTAAGTGTTGTTCAGGTTCTCATAAAATGCTGACTATTTTGTCTTCCAAGCCCATTTTAACCCACTAGACATCCAATTTAGCTTTAGGTTCATTAGCAAAGTTGTAAAGCTTTTGTTTAGATTTCCTACAATATAAACTTCATAAATTTTAGATGTCTAGAACTCGAGTTGTGGTTGAAATACCAAAATAGTATAATTTTCTAATTATGCTGAAAAATGCTATTAAGCCTAATATAAACCTAAATTGGAAAATTATGCTTATGAATTTTAATTAAGCATAAAAGAAGTATTAAAATGTTAATTTGAGAGATGATTAATGTGTAAGAATTGTGTTTATCAGCCACCTTCACTTCCATGTCTTTAGAATAGTAATGGCATGCAAATACTTGCTCAATCTTCATCCCCCATTCCAAATGATCACCATCAAGGTCTCTTCTCCTTCTGTCTCCATTTGGATCACCTTCATTATTGTTGAATCAATCCTCTAGTTGTTCAAGTCTTCCATAGAATACCTATGTTTGCTCTCTCATCATCCTTTACATTTGTGTAGTAATAGCTTCATTTAACAACCTTTGAGCTCCATCGAGAGGAGGAGAGTTCCTGCCATTATTTAAGTAAAAGTATAAAAAAAATAAGAATGGACCTCACCACTCTACTCATGTGTTTACACTCTAATGGATGGTTCCTCTTTTGTTTGCTCACTCAATTTAGGCTGTTGTGTAATGTTCACTCTTGCGTTTTTCCATTCAAGTTCTCTCTACGAGTTCTTAATAGATTCTCCAAGAACACAAAAGTACTAAGTGATGACTCAAGAATGTGATGAAAATAGAAACATATTGGAAAAAACTCAAGAAGACACTTAGGAATTTTATCAAGCCTGTGGCGTGCAATGAATTTAAAGAACTACTGTTGTTTTCTTCTTTTAAGTGTCTTCCTTTATTTGTTTGTAGCAATCCAATTCACACAACAAACAATCCTTTTTTGTAATAGGAATCCAAATTCAGAATTTCACAACTAGCACACTTTGGAAACAAAACATAGAAATGTATTTTTCTTTTCTTTCTTTTTTTTTGTAGCAATTTGATAAACAAAAGCAACCAATAAAAAAGGCTAGACAAAAATTAAACTACATCAAAACAACCATGCATTGACTACCGAATGATATAAACCCCCTTGAGAGTTAGAACTTAGAAGACAAGATCACAATTTACAAGTAGAACAGAAGCAATAGTAAGAATTGTGGTGTAACTCGAGCTATAGACCTTAGAATTCAACGTTTCAAAAGCGAGGTGAAAAAGCACGAATTAAAACACAAATTTGGCTCAAAAATCACCGAAAAAGGACAAGTAAATTGAGAGATATGAATCTGAGTAAATTGATCAGGAATTAGGAAATGCAAATAATGCAGCAGTTCCAACCTAAAACTTGATGTGATGATTAGGGTTCATGTGTAGAAAAATAATGTGTGGTTTGGTGATTAATTAATATTGAAAAGGTAAAATGGAAAAATCTAAGGCGCCACGATCAGAAATCGATAAGCCTAGGAAAACCACAAGGATGAGCATGCTTGGTAAGTTTAGAGATTCTATGAAGAACCAAGAGAGAACAAGTCTTACACTTTTAGCAAAATATGTTCTTAATTTTTTTCCAAAAAAAAAACCTTGGGTGTGCCTTTTATAGTGACAACACCTTACAAGTTCGCTTAGACCTGACCCAACTCAAGTTCCTTACAATTAGACCTAAATTAGCTAATAATAAAATAAAAATGTTCAACCCATTTTAAAAAAAAAACTAAGAGAAACTAAGATTTGGCTAATGTGCCTTATTACATGCTTTAATTTATGGATTTAATAACTATAGACTGTCAGTGTAAAACAATTTTACACAGTCATTCAATGATGTGTTGACACATCATTTAGTGAGTTTAATGACATATGAGGTGTTATATTAATTAATTTATGTGGCAAAATATCATTGGATAATTGTGTAAAACTTCTTTACACTGACAGTGTATAGTAATTAAACTCTTCATTTATTCCTTGAACTTGAGTTAAGTAATTCACCATCTTTGGCTTTAGTTCTTCAAGACTTGGGACCGTAACAAATAAAGTTTCTATAATGTTTTTTAGAGCCTCTTTAGTCTTCTTAAATATTGTCCTTGTGATTGGGCCTCCAAGTTCTTATAAGTCCTCCATGCCGCTTCTTATGTCCTCATCAATTATGTATTTTTTTATATTAAACTGATTATTAAATAGACAAAAATGGAATTTGGAACAGAGCAATTGTAGATGGTTGTCAATGGATAGGGACTATGTGAGCTTAATAGTGTTTGTACTTAGAGATGACCCACCCATAAAGGACCACTACATTAATTAATTAGCACGAATCGGACCCAAAACCTTTAGATATAAGACACAGTTAGACGTTATCATTTGAGTTAATCTTCATTGGCTTCTTAATTAGAGTATTTTATTTTGATAAAGGGTTAGAGAAGAATGAATTCTCTCATGGTAAAATTTTGCATCATCTTGTCATGTAAAAATTAAAGTTTGTGTGTATGTCTTTTTTTATGAATATTCAGAGATCTCTTTTTTTTTACGTAATATTACAGTTAGTTAGTTAGTTTCTAGTTTTTGTTAGAAATTGTTAGTCAGTTTCTTTTCTGTTTTTCAGTTTAGTTGCTTGGCTATTTATATAAGTTGTATAACTTCTTTCTTTTACAGATTCAATGAGAAATTACTTTTCTCTCATCTCTTTTGTCAGTTTTTATATGGTATTAGTAGAAGAATTTTAGCTTCGCTTCTTCTTCTCTTTTCTTCCATGGAGGATTCTTCAAACCCTCTCTTTCTGCATCATTCTTATGGCCCCGGTTTGATGCTGGTTTCTCAGCCCTTGAATGATTCGAATTACAATATTTGGAGCAGAGCCATGCTTGTCTCTCTTTCGATCAAGAACAAGACTGGATTCATCGATGGTTCTATTCCCAAACCTGATGGTTCAGATCCAGCTCTTCTCAATGCTTGGACTCGCAACAACAATCTTGTAATTTTGTAATGGAATATATAAGCATACTTAATTTTATTAATATAAGTTTTCAAAATTTATGTTATAATATTTAAAAGGTATAAAAGTAAATTAGTTTTATTTTCTCTTCCCTTCCCTCGTGAACCAAATAAATAAGGATTAACTTTCTCTCCGCTCCTCTCCTCAAACCAAACAAGTAAAAAGATCATCTTCCCTCCCCTTCCCCTTTGTTAAAATCCCTCCCCTGATTGAACGAGTTTATTATTATTATATATGCATCGTTTTAATGTATATGATATAACATTGACCGTTTTTATGAACCAGGGACCACAATATGTCTGTACAACTTTCTCGACATTTGTCTGCACAAATTGCAGTGGAATACAGTAAGCATAGAAATCATGAGTGGATTGATTTGCATTTCTATTTCTATTTATTTTTACTTTATCCTTATTTTTAATCCTTCATTTCATTTTGAATAGTTTCTGATCCTTGTATACAGTCATTTGTACTTACTAAGTTATATATGAATTACAGTCGAGAGTTTACCCATAGGGTAAAATCTGTTTCAATGGCTAAATTTACTCCAGAAGAAGTCACTGCTCTTCAAGCAGGTGGAAATGAGGTGTGCATGATCATGCTATTTATTTATTTATTTGCTTAAATACCAAGCTACTAGTAATTTGGTAATAAATGTCTAACATCAATCTATGCACAGAGAGCAAAACAGATTTATTTCAAAGAATGGGATCCTCTGCGTCATTCTTACCCTGATTCCTGGTAATTTTGCACCTCTTGTTGATTCATACTAGGTGTGTGATTGGTTTACTTCAAAATCACGTTTCAAACGTGGATCCAGTCTACTAAAACATTTCAAACATGATTTTCGGGTAAATCGAACACACTATTACTCAAAAACCACATCTCAAACGTGAATCTAGGAAGACGCTACTAAGAGTAGCTTCTGCCTAGGTCACATGACGTGGATCTAGGGTAAACAAAATACACCATGAGAGTAGCGTTGGTTAAGATCCACACATTTGAAACGTGATTTTCGAGTAAACCATACACACTAATGATCTCTTCTAATTCAAATCTTTTCTTCCAGTAATATACACAGACTTCGAGATTTTATCAAGCAGGTCTATGTGGAAAGAAGATTTACTGGTGAAAGGAGTGGTGGTGCCACTGGCAATCTTCCCAGGATTAGATTGGTAACTTTTATATACTCTCTTAGATTTTTACATTTACTATCTAATGGCTTAGCAAGAACAGATGACTGAAAATGAGTTCCTTTTGGTGTGAATTTTGTTTTTGTACAGAATAACAAGGAGCCCTATGAAAATAGTACTAGGAAGAGTAATTCATTGCGTTTAGAGTTCAAGAGTCCACATTCAAGTCCTGGTGTAAGAAGTGATGACACTGGTTTCAGATATTTATATGATGAAAGCAAAAGTCCAAGATATGTCCAAAAATGTTCAAGGCGTGGCAGTATAGGCAGAAGTCCTATAAAATTTGAGGTTGTTGATGACAGGTTCCGAGATGATGAGTATAGAAACCGCAGGGTTACAAATATAGGATCAAAGTTAAGACATCTTTCACTTGATGGTCAGAAGAGTGTGGAGAAATCCCAAGCTCCTGTTTTACGCCCTTTGGGTGAAATAATAGGGGAAAGTGCTTCATCTCTCCAAGTAGGTGAAACTGAAACTTCTCAAGCACTAAATAAGGAAGCTCATGATTCTTGACAAGATCATTTACTACCACTACTAGATTCTTCTGGATATTTGTTTTCTCATCAACTTCTAGGTTTTTGAGAGTTACTTATTCCTCATTATTTCCTTCTCTGGCTTGGAAGTAGCAATTTGTTGCTTTCTTTATCATTGTGACCATGATCATGCATTTAAAAGGTTGGTTTTGGTGCAAGCATGGAATCTCATAGCAATATGCCCCCCAACTTATGAGCACTCATTAAAAATGTCTAGTGTCTTTAAGTCTATCTGAAGAAAATAACAAAGAAACTAATTCTTCTACTATGTTCATCATGCTTAATTTGATGTTGTGCATTCCTCTTATCTGATTTTGTTTTCTTAAAGTACTTTTCTGGATGTGGTAATAAGCATTTTCTTTAGGAGACCATGTTGTAAATTTTTGAAGTTACTACTTAAACTAATTCCTTGGTGAATTTTAATTGTAAAAGGTAACACCTTCTGGTGGTGAGGGTTCTGTTGAGGAAAATCCATCAGAACAAATAAGTAACAATCCAGAAAGCTTCATTGATTTGAGTATTAAGCCTAAGGCTTTTGCTGCTGCTGATGGGGTTGGACCAGAAACACCTCATATGTCACAAGCAAGTGAAAGTAACTGGGCCAAATTTGAAGCTCCTAAAACTCCAGATACCAATACCTTATCTTCTACAACAGAGACAACACCTGAAGCAACATTTGCAAATGCTATAGACCTTTTACTTTTTGAATTGTCAGGCCCTTTGGTTCCAACTTCTGGTGGCAAGTCAGAAGTCCCAAGTGGTGACAATGTTCCAACATGGGATTTTCCATCTACTTCAATGGGGCACACAACTGCATCACCAAACAGTACTGGTGTTTCCTCATTTACATCAACCACTGCCACTGAGCTAACACATCCTTCTAAAGCAGCTCCTCCACAAGCTGGGCCACATGATGCAGAACACTTCATTGAAGTTTCACATGCACATAAACCATCAAGCATTGCTTCTGTATCAGCAAGTTGCAGTTCAACAACACAACCAACAAATGCACCAGTCAAAGCTGTAGTATCAAATAATCAGGTGAGATATGCAGCTTGGCTTTCTTGGTATAAAGTAGTGAAATCTCAATATTACTGTCAATTTCTTTGGTCAATCTTGCACATACCTTTGTTTCATCCAATAGCTGGAAAGTAACATCACCAATAGAATTTTCTAATTTTATATATTGGAAACAGATGAAGAAGCAAATGCCAACATTATCTTTGACAGCTTTAGTTTCATTTCTTATCTTCTTACATAGTTACTCATCTTGTTCTCTAATTTTATTACATACAGTCATCAGTTTCTCCTAATAAAATTGACTCCACACGTGCTTTTACTGAACCATTTTCTCAAACCACCTCAAAACCTATTCAAGACACCAGACCTGATGTTGGCTCCCAACCTAGTAGAGTGGAAACCAAGTCTATTGGAAGAAAGGAACTTCCAGAGGTAATAAATGTAGTTATATGTCATAACTTTTTTTTTCTATTTAAAGATACATGGACCTTAATACATAAATAAATTCTCTGCAGGACCTTTTTACTGCAAGCTACTTATCTGGCCCTGCAACACTTGCAGGTTGGCAGAATGTTCAACCTCATGCCATGGGGTATGGCATGCAGTATTATCCTAATGCAGTGGTACATTCTATGCACCTCATTATTATTTGTCTTTTCTCTTGGTTTTGATATGAATGCTGATTATTTGGTATGATGTTTCAATTACAGACTCCCTCAGCAATTCCCATTGCACCAATGTCCACAAACCCATTTGAAATAACTGAGGGGAGAAATCTAATCCATACCTCATCAGTATGTACAACATTAAACTTATTTAATGTAGTAAGCCTTGCTGTAATTTTGTTGCAAACTTTTCGGGCTTTCTAAGTCAATTTTAGCTTATTACTGCAGTTAAACCTGAAACTTCTATAGCAATTCAAAGCATAGAGTGAGTAAGAATAACTCTCAAGCTGGAAAATGAGAATATTTTTATGCAATTCACAACCATTGAGATGAAATAATCATATAATTAACTATATGCTAAGTTTAGCGTGGACTCAATCCCAGTCTCATCTTAGTGTAATGACTTTACAAGATTCACCAGTTAGGAGTATTTTTTCCATCCTATTGCTTTTTATTAAACTGCATTAATGAGCATGGAGGATCCTCAATACATAACAATCAGTATAGTTGTTTACAAATTGAAACTCAATAATAAGAAGGACTTACTTTCAGGCCAAAAGTATAAAAGTTTCATGTGGAATGGTTTGTAATTGTATTCATGCATATGGTACCAATTCTATGCCATGCCAAAACTTGTTCATACTATTGATTGTTTGAGCAAACATGGATAAATTTTTTAAAATTGAAAATTTCAATGTATAAGGGATTAGATTTTGGTGTTATTAATTTACTATGATTAGAATGCGATAATAAAACCTTCCATTGATTGAGCACATAATATTTACTACACTGAAGTGCAAGTGAAGCAAGCTATTATTATTATTATTATTATTTTCTCTCTGCATTGTTATCAGCCTTGTGTTCTTCAATTTACATCTTTAAATGAAGCCAATAAATAGTAACCTTTCAAGACTTGGTTGTATTTGTCTGTATATAGCTTCCTACTATGGCATCTTTGCAAGGTGTACTGCCAGCTGTATCATCCAGAACAACAGGACTAACACATGCTTCAAGCCTTGGAACTTTAGAGGCAACGGTGCCTCAGTCCACAAGTTTTGCATCACCAGTTCCTCCACAATCTCCCTTTGCATCTGGTGTTCCTACTGGTATTGCTATTGTTATCTTCCATTTCCTTTAATTTGACGAATTATTCTTTATTTTCTTTTGCTAATGTCATGGTTATTTCTGGTTCAATCCTCTCAGGTGTGTACTATAATCAAGTCAATGACAAGCAACCAGCTAGGTAAATACTGTTCTTGATGTTATTTTGGATTATTTCTAGTATGGTCTCTGGACTATAAACTATAAAGCATGTTACCGAGCTAGTTTATCTTTATTCAAAATAATGGACTGTGACCCCAGGTGAAAGTGGACTGTGACCCCAGGTGGACTTTGTCTGCAAGGTCAGGGGTTTGAATCCTCGAGTTGCCACTCTTGAGAGTGCTTTACCAATCACCACCCTCAGCCCTAGGATTAAACCTACAACTATACATGTGGGGATTCTGGTGAAAGACAAAAAAATTGAACCTAAAAGAAAGGTACAAAGAAAAAATAATCAATTAATTCAAAGAAATGGTAGTTTCTATTTAAAACTGAATATAAGTGCATATATAAAAGAATAATTTTAAGGAAGAGACATAGTTCTGGGAAGAGGAAGAAATTGCCAAAAGTGGCTCAACAACTAGTTGAATGATGGGATAAGACTCTCCATTCCCCATATACCTCTGGCTCTGCCTATCTCTCTAGGACCAGACATGTCACTGTCTAAACCAGAAATATTAGCAATTTAGCATAACCTATCCTTACTCTACAATTACAATCTTTTCCAAATAAAAATAAAAAGTAAGGAAAATAGCTCCTCGTAAACCGAACTACATTAATGGGAGGAGTGTTTGTTGGTTGTTGAAATTGCTGGTTGTAATTTTACAAAATTAACTCCAATGCTAACTGTTAGGAATTCTTATTTTGTGATTTTTGGAGATCAAAATGTTGATAATCATCATTCTGTTTGTCTTCCTCTAATCTAAAAGACAGGTACAATGGTTACAGTATGTTCCATAAACAAGAAATTCTATAGATAAATGCAGCTTCCACTGTCTTAGTCTAAGCAATTTTATCCTCTAAAGAAAAGCGATGTCATACAGTATTTAATTAATCAGATCAGATGAAAAATGCTCCTCATAAATCATATTGAAAACTTTACTTTGATATTGAAATCTAGATTTTTTTCAGAAGATTTCTCCACATGCATGAAGCATATGCCATCCTTATGTTTATGCTATCAAATACTTTGTATCTGTCTCAATATGTTTATTATGAGATTTCACAGATAACTCTAAGATGGTCTCATCTGTTAAAAATGTTAATCCTATTCTAATTGTAATTTCTTTTTAATATTTTGTAGGCCACAAAAAGTTGGCAGCTTCAATGGTAATTTATCTGGTTTTGGATCTCTAGACACCATTCAACAGTCATGTGGGGGATATGGGACACCCAAAACTCCAGATTCCTTTTTCAGTGCAAGAGGAAACCCATTTGAATAGCTTAAACAATTGGACATACTGTCACAATCTTCTTTCTTATGTCGACCCGCGAAAATCGGTTAATCACCATGATCCCGGGCCAAGTTGAGTTAGTTTCTGGTCTAATGTAAATGTGAAAAAACATGGCATGGACATGTAGAAAATCTTACACACAGGTGAAAATCACAGGGTAGCTAATGAAGTGAATTGCCCATACAATGGAAGACTACATGGTAGTTAACTGTATTTATTGGAATTCCGTGTAAATTGTCACAGCACAGTTCTTTTTACATAGTAATACAAATAAAATGTTTTCTCTTTGTTCATCATGGGTAAGAATTAAGTGAGCGGAATAACAAAATCATCTCTTCTGCTATGATTGTTGCCAAAGGCAATGTTGATTTTATTTCCAAATATAATCATTGGTGTAGTTATAGGTAAAACATTCTACTCTAAAACTGGTTAGTGTTTTATTTTATTAAGTGTTGATATATGTACTTAGCATGTGCCCTGACACCCATCTTTTGAGAGAACACATAAGTTTTGCTACTAACATCTTTGAATAATAACCTTTCTTTTTGTTTGTCTCTCCCTTAGAAAGTTGAATAATATAAAAGAGGTGTAATACTATATTTAGTAATATCACTTGTATTAATTTTGTTCCTTCTTGCCTTTTATTTTCAGCCTACACTAATCAAAACTTACCTATTAAAATTACTTACTAAACAGATATACAGCATGACTGTTGGGGGAGAGAGTTAGTACAAGAGTCCTATAGAAAGATCATGAGTAATTTCTAATCCTTTTTCCATGTTCAGGTCTTCATTAGTGAAAGTACCGCAATTAACACCTATCACTTACTGCTAGTTAAAAGTAGTTTTCTGAAAGAAAGATCTATAAAGATGTCTATATAGGAGTCTCTTGCAAGTAGAGCTATATGACAAGCATAATAATTTCCAAATCTTTTAATTTCATGCTTCTAATTGGTAGAAGAAATTCAGTTGCAGAGTACTGCCTCTGCCAAATCTATATGTGCCTAGGTTCTCCCTATATGATAGCCATCAATGACCATGATTGAAATGGAATGTTGACAACTAGCATACAATGCCTCTGAATCAATTTGTAGTGAGGAATAGTTATTATATTAAACATGAGATATAGAACTATACTTCTTAAATTTTTTAAAGACCACGATTGGTTTCTTGCTTGTCACATTACATAAACTTCCCCTGTTATAGAGCATTGTTAATAGTAATACAAATAGAGAGTGGAGACAGTGGAATGAAGTTAAAAACTAAAGGAATGTAATCTAGATGATTGTGGAGAAGAGAATATGCGTCCACTTTAGACTCAGCAAAAGTGCTTTGAGGATTTTAACCCCTTTTAACCTCTTGTCCCTTGGGTAACAGATAGAGGGAAAGGTTTTGAATTAAAAACCTGTAATGCTTAGCCCAGAACCAGAAATGAAACTAGCATGAAGAATGGTAAGAGGAAGAGCCATGTTTTAGTCCTATAAGTGGTTCGTACATATATTTCTAAATCAAATGAATATTATGCTTATTTTTTATGGGTTGGACAACTTTTTGAGGATTCTTACTTTTTATCCTAGTAATATTTTTTTTATCTTTGCAACTTTGGAGGTAAAGTGCATGAACAGAACTCTAGGCTAATCTAGCTGAGTGGAAGATAAGATATACGTATTTTTTAAAAACGATTATGATTCGTTAAGAGCATATTCCATTTATCACTAATTATCATAAAATGTATACACACACAAATATATTCTTATTCTTCACCTTCACCAGCTCACCATGTTATAGGGGTTAATTATTTGATGAGAGAATTGGTGTGGTGAAAGCAAAAAAGGTTACTCTTGACCATTGACAACACATGACATGAAAACTACTTCTGATTGGCTCTGAGAATAAATTAGAGTTGAAACTTGAAACCAATAATGGGAAAGGAAAAAGAAAAGAAATTTAATAACACTGTTAGTATAGTAGTAAATTCTTTTTGGTTTTTGGGTGAATTTCAAAAGTTGGAATTGAATCCTGCCCCATTTATGTAGCTAAGTTGCAAGCTTTTCGAAAATAAAATTATTCGAGCATCCAATCTTCAGTTTTTGTTCGTAAAGGTGATCGATCACATCAGCTCAAAATGGAAAGTTATTCCTTTTGTTGTTTTTTTTTCTAGCTTTTCTTTTCTCATGAATGCAATAATCTACCAAAGATATCATCATGCACATAAATGAAGGTAGAGATCATGATTTTAAATTGTGGATCGCATCATCAGCACCTGATGCGGCTGCAATATTACGATTGTGACAGTATCTCCAACCAAACCAGATCGTAATTACAGTGTGATTGAAAATCACATTAAAATCCGTAGCGTAACACCGTAATGGCATAACACAACGGTTGTAATGGCCATATCAGGCCATCTTGAACTCTCATAAAAATTGTTTTCATTCTTTTTCTTTATTTAGTAGATTTAGAGGGATTTTAAAGTGATAGAGAGATTTAAGAATGACATTAGAGTAATCATAAATGAAAGATGGAATTTGGGAGAGGAACAAGAGATATGAGACTATAAACATACTTCATAATATCACATTTGACATTTGGTACAAGAATAAAATAATTTCACACCGTAAATGCAGCAATACACGTCGTGACAACCACAATACCCACAATTGCAACTGCCGCAACCGCAATTCATAGACAAGTCCATCCTCCATCCAACAAGAAAATCTCGTATAAGAGATTTTGTAATTGATGCAAATTGATACAACTTCTTTTATGAGTAATGTTTTTCATACACCAATACAACAATACAACATAAAAAGACAAAATAGAAAATAGAAATAAGAGAGAGAAATGTGAGATGTGATAGGTGATATGATAGAGAGATATAGAGAGAAAAAGTGTGTTGTATAAGTTGTTATATATTTTTGTTGTATGAAAAACATTACTCCGCTTTTATATAGCTACTTAGTTAATCACTACATACACAAAGATGTACGTACGTAGGGACAAGGAACAAAAGCTAGCAACAACTGAAGTTCCTACATACTACAGTATTAACTCCCCAAACAAGCCCTCATTTAACATCAAACACCAACAAAGGAAAATAAACAAAAATAAATCCAAGAAAAACACTTCATGTAAACATCATTAAGTCCCCATGCTGCAATAGATAAGCAATAGCATGCAATACTATTCTATATAACACTCTATCTTCAGAGTTGCTCAGGGCTTTTATGCACCCATATGGTAAAAAATGATTTTTCCTCTGTCCAATTCCTTAGCTTAAGAAGCACATGAAAAATCATTCCACACAAAAAGCCAAGGGCTGCACTTGAGCCTACTAGAGAAACAGCAGTGCAAATAAGCATCACAAAGGAGTCTTCTTTGGTATTCAGATCCCTACAGCACATGGCTAATTCAATTCCAGCAAATAGGAGCAGAACACCTAAGATCCCCACTGGAAACTGCTTTAAAATGTGTGCCAAAGAAGTTCCTAACACCAATCCCAATACCAATTTGGCTACACCAAGAAGTGCCACACACCCACCACTCCTTCCACCAAATTTATACTGCCCTGCAAGTCCACCAGCCCCATGGCAGCATGGCATGGCCCCAAACCAACTACCCACCAAGTTCATCAATCCCACAGTCACTGACAGGGAAGTCACTGAAAAGTCCTTTTCTGGGAACAGATCTGTTGACAACTTGCAAACAGCTATCACAGAGTTCAAAATTGACAATGGGAGTTGAGGAATTGTACCCTTGACAAAACCTTTCTTCCATGCTTGCTTAGAGAATTTCACCACTTCTATGGAAGAGGGTCCAAACTTGATCTCATGCACCACCTCAGGCCTTCTTATGAAGGCCAAAACAACACCCAACACAAAGATTATAAAAGCAGAAGGAAGTGAGAAAACAATCTTTCTCACTCTATTGGTCTTCTTTCTTGCACCCTCAACCCTCCTCTGGCTACCTAAATCATAGCTTTCAGCACTATCACAACACCCATGATGATCCCTCTCACCAGTACCATTCACAATAACAATAAAACAAACACAAAAAATGGCCAAAACCAACCCATCTAACCCAAACCAATGCCTTTCACCCAAAGCTTTAGACTTTGGCAAATCTTGAACTTTCCTCACGTATTTTACCGCAGTCAAAGCAAAAGACAAGCCCTGTGCTAGTTGAATTCCCCTGACAACACATAAAGGAATCAACTTGTACACAAGCTGCATCAACCCAGTCACACCCAGAAAGAACAACACGCCGCCGGTCAAGATTCCGGCGGCCATGATCTCCGGCACGGCGAAGGTGGTGTCGGATAAGGCCTCGGCGGCGATGGACTTCATGGGCTGGACAGGCATAGGGACCCCATAAATGATACCAGTGATGATGTTGTAGATACCTGTGAAGATCAATGTGGTGCCAAGGTTGAGGTCCCTGGCTAGGGTCAAGGATAGCACTATGGGTATGTAGGTGCCAAGGTCACCCATGGCACCGTTCAGTTCAGCCCATTTTGAACGTAAAGCCAAGTTCGCTTTTACTTTCTGCACGATCACGTTGGCTGAGAAAGCAGGGGTTGGTGGTGTAGTTTCATGGTCTGAGATTGGAATTGAATTAGGAGGGTTTTGGTTTGCCATGGGAGATGTGTTTTGGTGGTTTAGGACTCACTCCCTCAACTGTGAAGTGTGTCAGCTGCCTCCAAGAGTTTATAGGTGTAGCATGCAACGTTAACTGAGAAGTGAATATTATATTTGTAACAGGTGTTTCCACAATGCCTAGTCAGCATCACACATCACACTTGTAACCCAGTATAGTAACTCATTAACCCTCCCCTATAAAAGCCCTTAACCACCCTCTCAGGTTCATTTTCATGACATTAACCATAGATATGGAATATTAACTCATAATGTACATTATATTAACGAGGTGTTCCAACTTGTTATGTTTTTGTTATTTTTAACCCATTATAGTAACTAATTAGCCTCCAATATAAAAGCCATTAGTCACCATATGACAGGTTCATTTTCACCACATTAACCATAGATATGGAATATTAACCCGTAATGTACACTATATTAACCACGTGTTCCCACTTGTTATGTTTCTGACACTTTAACCATTATAGTAACTCATTAACCTCCAGTATAAAGGTCATTAACCACCATCTGACAAGTTTATTTTCATGACATTACATGTAACTAACCATTATTTTACTCACAATTTTGTCATTCTCTTTCAGAACAAATCCTTCATTTAATCTTATAAGTTTCTTGTCATGATTCATGTAATTTTTCATGTCATTAACCATAATTATGGAATATTAACTCGTAATGTACTCTGTATTCACCAGGTCTTCCCAATTGTTAAGTTTCTACTACATTAACCACTTATAGTAACTCATTAACCTCCTCTACAAACTCCATTAACCACCATATGAAATGAAATTAAAAATGTAATGAGGATAATGACAAGATCACAAAACAAATCAAGAACAACAAATAAAAAACAATGTCTTGTTACCTCGCTCTACTCCTTTCTCCTTGGATCAAGCTCCTCTCTTCGTCTTCTTCTTTTTCTCTACGACAACGCCAAATTTCTCTCCACCAGATTTTTGAAGCAATTGATTTGGGTAGGTTCTTACCACGCTTGAGCTTGCTTCTCGTTTCAACCCTTCTGCTGTGTTTGGTGGAGGTGAAGTGGGGGTGGGAAGAAATGGAGAAAGTAGATGTGTTTGGTGGAGGAGGGAGGAGGGAGGAGGGAAGTGGGGGGAAATGGTGTGTTTGGTGAGGAGGGAAATGGGTGGAAATGAGGGGAGATGATTACACTGTTCATTTCTCTGCAATTTTGCAGTGAAATGGAGAGAAATGAGAAGTTGACAGGTGATAATCGATTTTTATGTATACATAATCGATTATCATTTTACCCAATGCTATAAAGAATCGATTTTCATGTACACATAATCGATTTTTATGTTACTCACTGTCATAAAAAATCAATTTTTCATATTTTTATTTTCTTTTATTTCACACATTTCTCTCATACCAAACAACTTATTTCTCTTCAGTTCACACCTATTTCTCTCACACCCAACAACCTATTTCTCTTCATTTCTCTCTTTCCTATTTCTCTCCTTCCCACTTCTCTTCTCGTCACTTCTCTTCTCTCTATTTCTCTCTATTTCCCTATTTTCACCAAACATGGACTTCACTTTTCGTTTAGCCCAGACCTTGGTATTCTTTCATAGACTACACTGCCGTTCTGTTTTGGGGGAATTATTTCCCTTTAAGCGCGCATTTTTTCTTTCAAATTTTTTTTAGCCTTACGAGCGTGAGATACAGCTCAACGCATTCGGACAAAATAAGTCCCAGTCAGCAATGGTGTACATGTGTGGTACGTACTGTTTTATGTACAAAAGACATTTTCCTAATATAAAATGATATTTGTACATAGGAACAATGTACACTCATTGTACACTAAATTCGGTTGATATACAATTGTATTTTTCTTTTTTATTTACTTTTAAAATTTAATTTTGAATTTTCTTTTTAATAGCAGTGACTTTTTACATTTTTTATTTTTATTATTATCTTCATTTTTATTTTTGTCCCATTACATAAAAATATAAATTAAAGAATACAATAAATGTGTTGATTTACATTAAATTTATTGTGTTTTTATAATCTATTATTTATCTCTCTATTTTATTCATTTACATTTTTACTTATTATATCTTATTTAAAGTAAAAGTAAAAAAAATGTAATTAATACTCTCTTAAATTTCTAAATGTAACAGATAAATAGAAACAAAAAAATTCAAATGGAATAGATAAATAGGAAGGGATTTAGAATGATTGGGTCTTTGTGTGACAACATTATTATTATTATTATTATTATTATTATTATTATTATTATTATTATTATTATTATTATTATTATTATTATTATTATTATTGTATTATTATTATCATCATTATTGTTGTTGTTATTATTATTATTATTATTAGGGTTTGCTATTTAGTGACCATTATAGCTATTCTCGTTACTTACCCCGATTCTTGGTGTTCTTAATAATTTTCTCTTGCCCACCTACGGATCCTCTAGTCCTATCAATGACGACCTTCAATTTCTAAGTTATAGGTTCGGTTTGGAATGAAGCTTGTGGTTAACTCTATTTCCCCTTGACGCTCGGAATGACAATTGTGCAATGAAGACATGAGGAAGCCTAACAAGGAAGTCTTCTCCCTTGTCCGACAATGAGAAGATGAGACGGTTCAAGAAGTTGGGGAAGTCGGCACACATGATGGGGTCTATGGTCCCTCATACATGCCCAGAAGAAAACATAGGTTACATACAAAGAGGATAATCCAATTATGCTCCGGAGACTCTCCTTGGAATGACTAGAAGGGTGTCAACAAAGTGAAAAGGAGAAATGGAGATATGCCTCTTGGCCGAGTTCAACAAGTAGAGCAAAGAATTGAAAAGGTGCTTACCTGCTTTAAGGTTTATATAATCTAATGGAATGAAAGAAACATGGCTAACACAGAAAGCATGACATGGATGAGTTTCTTCAGTGAGACACGTACCTCATATTCAAGCCTGGCCTGGTGTGCCTCCGACCCTAAGGAGGACAATCTCCCCAGGGGCTTGAAGTTTGGACTTCGGTCTTCTTTTCTTCGGGCAGTCCTTTACCATGTGACCCGGGTTGGTAGCAGTAGAAACATTTTCCTTGGTCCTGCAAGCACGCCCCTCTGTGGCCTTTCACACATTTTGTAGAACAAACAGGGAAACACTAGAAGGGGGTTGAATAGTGTTTCAATAAAACTTTAACATTTTTGGAAACCTTTTCATAAATAGTGAGTTTTGGCAAAAGCTTTCAGATGAAGAATGATAATCTGAAGTTTAACGTTTCGTCTGAAGCACCTTCAGACTGAGAAACTTGTTTTTCTAAAACCGAGTTTACGTTAAAAGCTTTTATATCTATCACTTCACATCCATTCTTGTTAGCTTTAAACTGAATTTAAAGAGATTAGAGAAGAGAGAACTTAGCCAGGTGATTTATCTTGGTTCACTCACAACCACAGTGAGCTACGTTCACTCCCAGAGCAAAACACAGTAGCTGGATTTTCACTTAATCTTTAGAAGATTACAAGTATTCTTTTTTGTCAAGCCTCTTCAAGCTCTACAACAACAAGTATTCTTTCCTAACGAGCCTCTTCAGGCTCACAACCAAGTATTGTTTAACAAACAAGCCTCTCTAGGCTTAACACCCAAGTGTTTAAGAATGAAAGAAATTGTTCAAGCTAAGGAACTACAAACAGTTTAAAGCTTAAACTCAATGATGCACAAATAAACTAAGTAAGAATCAGGGTATGAAAGTTATTGTACAAGAATGAATATATCAGAGTGTATTTTACAGCGTAAAACTTGCAGCGTATAGGCTCTTTCTTTCTTAGGTTGTTCTCTATTTTGCAAGAACGTGCATGAAGCTATTTATACTTTCTTGAGATGAAGTCCGTTGAGAGATAACATTTAATGTTATTAATCCTGTTGTGAAACAGCTTCCGACAGTTCTAAACAGTACAAGGTAGATGGTGCACTGTGTCTCTGTAGGAACACAGGGAAACACTAGAAGGGGGGTTGAATAGTGTTTCTAAATATTTTAAGAAGCTTTTCGAAAACAGATTTACAAAACAGACTTTCAGACAGGTTGCTAGAGGGCTGTCTGAAGTTTTCAGATAGGTGTCTGAAGTTGGTTTCAGACGGCCTTAAAATGGTTCTAAAAGAAGTTCTTCCTTTTAAAATATTAGATTAAATATTCAGTCCCCTTGATTAGCGTAAAACTGAAATGACAAAGATAAGGGAAAGAGAAACTTAGCCACAGAATTTATCCTGGTTCACTCACTACCCACTTGTGAGCTACGTCCAGTCCCAATGCCAACTAGCACTTGGATTTTCTCTTATCTTGCAAGATTACAAGTATTCTTTCTATCAAGCCTCTTCAGGCTCTACAACCAAGTATCTTTTACAAACAAGCCTCTCCAGGCTCAACAACACAAGTATTCTTTTTCAGACAAGCCTCTCCAGGCTCAACAACAATTACAATTGAATGGAAAGTGCTTAAGCTCACAAACTATGACAGTTTTGAGACTTAAACAAATACAAATGTACAAAGAAAAACTGAGGTATGCTCAGGATAATAACTTTGTTTGTACAAAAATGTATGAAATAAATCAGAGTGTTGCCAGCAAAAATCTTGCAGAGTTTTTGTTGTTTTTCAATTCTTCTTTCTCTGCAGGTCTTCAAATGAGGGGGTATTTATACCCAAATGATTGGCCCGTTGAAGACTCTCATGCTTGTGAAATCCATGCTAGCCGTTGTGAGACAGCTGCTGCAGTACAAAATATTCTCTGACATATTCTGATATTCCCTGACAAATTCTGACACTTTTACAAGGTTTGCTCTGCCAAAAGGTGCTCTTTGTTGCTGCTGCAATTACTGCGTAGCAGAGGACACGTTGTGACAGAGAACGTGCTTGAATTGCATTGCACAGGTGCCAGCTGTTTGTAGCAGAGAACGTGCGTGAAAAACGAGCAGAGGTACAAGGATTGTCACAGCTTCAGACAAGAGATGCCACGTCATCAAATGCTTTCAGATGGTACAAGTTATTGTACAAGAATGAATATATCAGAGTGTATTTTACAGCGTAAAACTTGCAGCGTATAGGCTCTTTCTTTCTTAGGTTGTTCTCTATTTTGCAAGAACGTGCATGAAGCTATTTATACTTTCTTGAGATGAAGTCCGTTGAGAGATAACATTTAATGTTATTAATCCTGTTGTGAAACAGCTTCCGACAGTTCTAAACAGTACAAGGTAGATGGTGCACTGTGTCTCTGTAGGAACACAGGGAAACACTAGAAGGGGGGTTTGAATAGTGTTTCTAAATATTTTAAGAAGCTTTTCGAAAACAGATTTACAAACAGACTTTCAGACAGGTTGCTAGAGGGCTGTCTGAAGTTTTTCAGATAGGTGTCTGAAGTTGGTTTCAGACGGCCTTAAAATGGTTCTAAAGAAGTTTCTTTCCTTTTTAAAATATTAGATTAAATATTCAGTCCCCTTGATTAGCGTAAAACTGAAATGACAAAGATAGGGAAAGAGAAACTTAGCCACAAAATTTATCCTGGTTCACTCACTACCACTTGTGAGCTACGTCCAGTCCCAATGCCAACTAGCACTTGGATTTTCTCTTAATCTTGCAAGATTACAAGTATTCTTTTCTATCAAGCCTCTTCAGGCTCTACAACCAAGTATTCTTTTACAACAAGCCTCTCCAGGCTCAACAACACAAGTATTCTTTTTCAGACAAGCCTCTCCAGGCTCAACAACAATTACAATTGAATGGAAAGTGCTTAAGCTCACAAACTATGACAGTTTTGAGACTTAAACAAATACAAATGTACAAAGAAAAACTGAGGTATGCTCAGGATAAATAACTTTGTTTGTACAAAAATGTATGAAATAAATCAGAGTGTTGCAGCAAAAATCTTGCAGAGTTTTTGTTGTTTTTCAATTCTTCTCTCTCTGCAGGTCTTCAAATGAGGGGGTATTTATACCCAAATGATTGGCCCGTTGAAGACTCTCATGCTTGTGAAATCCCATGCTAGCCGTTGTGAGACAGCTGCTGCAGTACAAAATATTCTCTGACATATTCTGATATTCCCTGACAAATTCTGACACTTTTACAAGGTTGCTCCTGCCAAAAAGGTGCTCTTGTTGCTGCTGCAATTACTGCGTAGCAGAGGACAAGTTGTGACAGAGAACGTGCTTGAATTGCATTGCACAGGTGCCAGCTGTTTGTAGCAGAGAACGTGCGTGAAAAACGAGCAGAGGTACAAGGATTGTCACAGCTTCAGACAAGAGATGCCACGTCATCAAATGCTTTCAGATGGTACAAGTTATTGTACAAGAATGAATATATCAGAGTGTATTTTACAGCGTAAAACTTGCAGCGTATAGGCTCTTTCTTTCTTAGGTTGTTCTCTATTTTGCAAGAACGTGCATGAAGCTATTTATACTTTCTTGAGATGAAGTCCGTTGAGAGATAACATTTAATGTTATTAATCCTGTTGTGAAACAACTTCCGACAGTTCTAAACAGTACAAGGTAGATGGTGCACTGTGTCTCTGTAGGAACACAGGGAAACACTAGAAGGGGGGTTGAATAGTGTTTCTAAATATTTTAAGAAGCTTTTCGAAAACAGATTTACAAAACAGACTTTCAGACAGGTTGCTAGAGGGCTGTCTGAAGTTTTTCAGATAGGTGTCTGAAGTTGGTTTCAGACGGCCTTAAAATGGTTCTAAAAGAAGTTTCTTCCTTTTTAAAATATTAGATTAAATATTCAGTCCCCTTGATTAGCGTAAAACTGAAATGACAAAGATAAGGGAAAGAGAAACTTAGCCACAGAATTTATCCTGGTTCACTCACTACCACTTGTGAGCTACGTCCAGTCCCAATGCCAACTAGCACTTGGATTTTCTCTTAATCTTGCAAGATTACAAGTATTCTTTTCTATCAAGCCTCTTCAGGCTCTACAACCAAGTATTCTTTTACAAACAAGCCTCTCCAGGCTCAACAACACAAGTATTCTTTTTCAGACAAGCCTCTCCAGGCTCAACAACAATTACAATTGAATGGAAAGTGCTTAAGCTCACAAACTATGACAGTTTTGAGACTTAAACAAATACAAATGTACAAAGAAAAACTGAGGTATGCTCAGGATAAATAACTTTGTTTGTACAAAAATGTATGAAATAAATCAGAGTGTTGCAGCAAAAATCTTGCAGAGTTTTTGTTGTTTTCAATTCTTCTCTCTCTGCAGGTCTTCAAATGAGGGGGTATTTATACCCAAATGATTGGCCCGTTGAAGACTCTCATGCTTGTGAAATCCATGCTAGCCGTTGTGAGACAGCTGCTGCAGTACAAAATATTCTCTGACATATTCTGATATTCCCTGACAAATTCTGACACTTTTACAAGGTTTGCTCCTGCCAAAAAGGTGTTCTTTGTTGCTGCTGCAATTACTGCGTAGCAGAGGACACGTTGTGACAGAGAACGTGCTTGAATTGCATTGCACAGGTGCCAGCTGTTTGTAGCAGAGAACGTGCGTGAAAAACGAGCAGAGGTACAAGGATTGTCACAGCTTCAGACAAGAGATGCCACGTCATCAAATGCTTTCAGATGGATTTGATGCTTCAGACGGGTTGATCATCTTCAGACAACATCAGCTTCTTCAGACGGATCCAACACTTAGTCTTATATAATAGGCTTCTTGCTGAAAATCATAGATAAACAATTAGACAATTGTATCTATGAGAAACAACTTAAGTTGAATTTGTTGATCATTAAAACTTAGAGAAATTTCAGTCTTTAAAACATCATAAACCTCTTTATGATATTTTTGAGACTCAACATTCTCCCCCTTTTTAATGATGACAAATTTAACTTAAATTGTGCAAAAATTGACATATAAAGATTAGCTCCCCCTAAGACAATTGTATCCTTTTACTGATACAGGTTAGGATAAAATGTTGCTTTTCTTTCACAAGATTAGACATCTTTGATCTTTTCCAGTACTCCCCCTGAATCCTGTAATCACTCCAGATTTTTGTTAGAATTTAATACTCCCCATTTTGTCATCAATCAAAAGGGAGCCACAGAGCAATAACAGCAACAGTGCAATCATGCAGACAGGGTAATACAGGAAAGAAGATAAAACAATTATCAGAGCAACACATGAGATAACCAAAAACTGATTGGATTAAAAATGTAAGGATGTGAAAATAACAATCAGACACTTTGTAGAAATCAACATGAACAAAAGACATAGGCAGATAATCAGTCCTTCTTCTTCAGCAAAGCTTGACACAGAAAGGAGATCAATTCTTCCTTGGCCTTGTCTATGGCAGCTTCAATAGATGACTTCAACTCTTGTTGACCACTTCTTATCAGCTGTTGTTCATGGAGAATTTCTTCTTGATTCTGAATAACCTTTTGTGATTTCTTCTCTGAGACTTCACATCTCCTCTCAGATTCTTCACACCTCTTCTCAAGGGCCTTGACCTTGGATTTCAGCTTCTGGTTCTCTTCATACAGGTCAGGTTCAGACTCAACAAAGATGAGCTGAAGGTAGGGACATACAAATCTCAAAACTCCAAAACCAGGCTGCAAGCCATATTCTGAAGGATTGTAGACTGGACAGAAAAAGGTCCCAACATACTTCAGAAGCACCCAAGCTTTGTTGAATGAATCTGCCTGTGGGGGGAAAGTGATCTCTTAAGAAATGGTACTGAACATTTGTGGAATGTCCAACACCCATTGCAGACTCAACATCAGGACCACTACACCCAGAAGAAGACCCAACATCTTCTCTGATCTGCCAATAAGAATCCCACATCCAAGTTTCAAGCAAGTGATTCAAGCCTCCTCCTTCTGAGATGATGAACTCAGGTAGACCTTCCCATTCTGAAGTAGTCATGGCTTCAGACAGGGGTGCTGATACAGAGTAGATCTTAGGACCCTTGTATTTCTCATCTTGTCCTTCCTTGAGGGGATACCTAGGAACAATCCTATCGGGTTTCACCAAGATTTTGGTTGAAGGCCTGATTGAACTTGTTCTAGGGGGCCTGTAGCCCATCATTCCAATTCCTCTAGCCAAGTCTCTTTGGAATAACTCAGCTTCAGTGTTCAGCTTCCTTACCATGAGCCATTCCTCATTGCTCAGCTTCCATGAGTCTTCAGAAAATGGGTTGATAAGATCCCATGTATGACCAGGAGGGACAACACCCTTCCTTATCTTCTCCAATCCATCAGCATCATTGGAGTATAAAGCTCTTTCATCAGTCACAGTCCTCTTAGTGAGACCATGATGTAGTGAGACAACAGGGGCTGTTCTAAAGTGTTGCAACTCTTCAAACAGATGCTGGAATTTTGGCAAAGGGCAAGAGCCAAAGGAGGTTCTTGTCAGTTTCTTGCAAATGGCTGCTATCTCAGATGAAAGGTTGACTTGATGAACAGATGGAGGTGGTGAGGGTGGTAAAGGTGTAAGAGGTGGGGATGAGGATGGTGAGGATGGAGATGATGGTGTGGAAGATTGAGGTGAAGGTTGAGGTGGGAGTTGAGATAGCTGTATGTACTGAGGTGAGGGGGGTTTGGATGGTGAAGGTATGGGTTCAAGAACTTGGTTTTCTTGAATTGCAGGGGGTTCAGACAGCAGTTTGTCTGATGGTATGATGGGTGTAGGTGATGAGGGTTTAGATGGTATGAAAGGTTCAGATGGAGATGTATTTATCTGTAAGGTTGGTAATGGTTGAGAAGGAGGTGGAGATGGTTGTTTTTCTGGTGAGGTGGGTTTTGATAAGGGTTGAGGTTGCTTTTCTGGTGATGAAGGAGGTGAGGGAGTTACATTATCAAATCTCACCTTGATCCTCTTGTAAGGTTTAGGAGCAACAACTTCTTGAGCCTTAGCAGCTCTTTCTCTTTCTTCCCTTTCCTTGGCTTCCCTATCTTCCCTTTCTCTTTGCTCAGATGAAAGAGCCCTTCTTCTCTTGAAGTAATGATCAGCCTTTACAAATTTCTGATATCTTCCAGCAATATCTGCTTCTTCTAGTTGAGAAGCAATACTTCTGGTAACCCTAACTTCAGGCACTGTCTGAAGTAGTTTACCCTTCTTCCTTTTTCTTTGAGGTGCACTTGACCTCTTTCTTTTCTTTGTAGCCTCAACAATTGCTGCTTGCTTGTCATCCTCAGCATAAGCAAGTTGTGAAGCTATTGCAAGAGCTCTGTCAGTCCTCTCTTGCTCTTCCTTCTGTTCTAACTCCTCTTGCTCAATGGCAGTAGCCAAAGCAGCAACCTGAATCAATTCAGGGTCAGAAGGACATGCAGCTAGTGGTTGAGCAGCAACTGCATCAGTATCCACAACTTCTTCAGCCTGTCCTTCCATTATAGAAGTAGGCTTTGAAGATTGTGCAGGTTCAGACACCTGACCCACAATTTCAGACAACCTTTGAGAAGGTTTCTGAACAGGTTCATATGTTTGATTCTGCACAGATGCAAAAGCTATCTTAGCTGAGCTTCTCACAGGAAGCTTCTTCAGCTTAGGTTGAGGAGATTCCTTTGAAGGCTTGAACTCATGTCTTCTTATATCACCCTTGAGTTCATTTTCCAGAATCTGCATTGTAGTATTCCTCCTCTGAGCTTTCTCCATCAGTAAGCTTTCTTTCACGGTGGGAGAGGGAGGCCTTGGAGTCAGCTTAATCTTCATGCTCTTCAGATTTGATTCACCAAACATAGGGATTGAGTGGTGATCATATAGCTGGTGAACTGGAACTTTGAAGTGCAACAACACCTTGGTGATGATGGTGTTGTGAGGAAAACTCCCAGCAGAGTCTCTCAACCTCTTCTGAAGGTGGTACATGATGATATTTGGGAGGTTGATCTTCTGCTTCTTCAGAAGGTGGATGAGACAGAATCTCTCCAGTTCAGACACATGGTTTCTGCTGCCATTTTTAGGGATTACAGAGTTCCCTAAGATAGCATGCAGAACCCTAGCCTTGTCTGACATGTTCTTAGCATCCAGACTTGCAGGGGAAGAAGTTCCATACAAAAATTCTGTAAAGTGCTTCTGACCTCCATTTCTTGATTCCCATCCAGGTGAGAAAACAACACCTTCAGTCTTGACACCACAGACGATGGCCAGGATGTCTTCATCAATAAAGATAGGCGTACCAAGCACAGTAGCCTTGATGGTGGTGTAGATGCCTTGAGGGTTAGGGATTCCTCTGGCTGTGGCCCAGAAGTCAAGAATACTCTGCTCATGCCACTGTGAACGATTTCTGTTGAAATATTCAAGCCCCCCAGCTGCTTGAAATTCTGCATAAAGGTCCATCCCCAGTGCTTCAAGATCTTCCAGAAAGACACCCTTGGTCTTCACAATGTTATCATCTTCAGACTTCTTAGGTGCCATTGTTGAAGGTTGGAAAGAACTTGAGAGAAAAATGCTTTCTTGAAGATGAAGAATAGCAAAGGTTCTGAGAGAGTAGAGAGCTGTAACGTATCAAGGACTCACTGCCTTCTGTACTTATAGACCTCTGAGTTAATGATGGCACGAACTGGCTGCGCAGACATAGGGAATCATGCGAAGTGGAAGAGACAAATTAAATGAAATTTAAACCGTCCCTTTATTGCCACATCATTTGTTCATTTCGGAAAAGTGATAGATTTCAGACATCCAGTTAATTTCAGACGACCAAAACTTCAGACAGGTCACATGTTTCAGACAGGCTGAAGTTTCAGACACATCATTTTTCATATACACTCAAAATGCATGAATGTTCAATTTATCTCTGATGAACTTAAATCTATCTTCAGTTAGAGGTTTTGTGAATATATCAGCCCATTGATGCTCTGTATCAATAAACTGAATATCAAAAACACCTTTCTGAACATAGTCTCTAATGAAATGATGTTTGATTTCTATATGTTTAGCCCTAGAATGTTGAATGGGATTTTTAGATAAATTAATGGCACTGGTATTATCACACAACACAGGTATAACATATATTGCAATATTAAAATCTTCAAGTTGATACTTCACCCATAACAGTTGTGAGCAACAACTGCCTGCTGAGATGTATTCTGCTTCAGCTGTTGATAATGCAATTGTGCTTTGCCTTTTGCTTGACCAACTGATCATATTTTCTCCAAAGAAGTGACATCCACCACTGGTGCTTTTTCTTTCAACTCTGTCTCCAGCAAAATCAGCATCACAGTATCCTTACTAACCTGCAATCCTTACTTTTCTTATAGCATAGACCAAGATTAGTAGTACCTTTAAGATATCTGAAAATTCTTTTTACAGCTTTGTAGTGAGTGATTGCTTGGATCAGATTGAAATCTAGCACACAGGCACACACTGAACATGATGTCAGGCCTGCTTGCTGTTAGATACAATAATGAACCAATCATCCCTCTATACAAAGTTTGATTCACTGGTTCTTCATTCTCATCTTTATTTAAAGATGCAGAAGGGTGCATTGGAGTTGTCATGGGTTTGCAATCACTTAGGTTGAACTTCTTAAGCATTTCCTTTGTATATTTCTCTTGATGGATCCATATACAATCAGAATCTTGCTTAATCTGAAGTCCAAGGAAAAACTGTAGTTCACCCATTAGGCTCATTTCAAATTCAGATTGCATTAACTCAGAAAACTCTTTGCACTAATGAAGAATTAGTTGAACCAAAAATAATGTCATCAACATATATTTGGACAAGTATAAGATCCTTGTTAGACTGTTTTCTAAAAAGAGTTGTGTCAACTTTTCCTCTTTCAAAACCATTGGTTGCAAGAAAACTGCTCAGTCTGTCATACCAAGCTCTTGGGGCTTGTTTCAGACCATAGAGAGCTTTCTTAAGTTTAAAAACATGTTCAGGAAAAGATACATCTTCAAAACCAGGGGGTTGTCTAACAAAAACCTCTTCTTCAATGAAACCATTGAGGAAGGCACTTTTGACATCCATTTGATATAGTTTGATGCCATTATTTACAGCATAAGATAAAAGAATTCTAATTGCTTCTAACCTGGCCACTGGAGCAAAGGTTTCAGTGAAGTCAATACCTTCTTGCTGGTTATATCCTTGAGCTACTAGCCTTGCCTTATTTCTGATAACTTTGCCTTCTTCAGACAGCTTGTTTCCGAACACCCATTTGGTTCCAATAGTTGTTTTCCCATGGGGTTTAGGAACAAGGGTCCAGACATCACTCCTAGCAAATTGATTTAGCTCCTCTTGCATGGCTAGGATCCATCCTTCATCATGCAGAGCTTCATCAATGTTCTTTGGCTCAATTTCAGACAGGAGAGCAAGAGAATTCAAATTTCTGAATTTTGATCTTGTCTTAACTCCTTCTGAAGTACTGCCAATGATTTGCTCTTTAGGATGATGTGACTTGTATCTCCAATCAGGTTTATGAGGAGGTATCACATCCGTCTGAGACTCAACATTTGTCTGAAGAGGTTCAGAAACAGCAGGAACTTCAGACAGTTGCTCATCCTTCAAGTTGCTGTGATCATTCAGCTTCATACCTGCAAAATCATCCTCTAGATCTGATAGTTCCCTATCAGTCTCTTTGTTATCATTGAATTTTACATGAATAGTTTCTTCAACAGTTAAAGTTCTAGAGTTATACACTCTGTATGCTTTAGATGTTTCAGAATATCCAATGAAAAATCCATTATCAGACTTTGCATCAAATTTTCCAAGATCATCTTTGGTGTTAAGTATAAAACACTCACATCCAAAGGTGTGGAAATATGATATGTTGGGTTTTCTTCCTTTCCACAATTCATATGGAGTCTTTTTCAGAATTGGTCTTACCAATATTCTGTTTTGAAGGTAACAAGCTGTGCTAACAGCTTCTGCCCAGAAGGTTCTTGGTAAGTTGCTTGAGTTGAGCATGGTCCTTGCCATCTCTTGCAAACTTTTGTTCTTTCTCTCAACAACCCCATTCTGTTGAGGTGTTCTTGCCACAGAGAAATTGTGTGAGATCCCATTCTCATCACAGAACAATTGGAAATTTGCATTCTCAAACTCCTCACCATGATCACTTCTTATGACAGAAATACAGAATCCTTTTTCATTCTGTACCTTCTTACAAAATATTGTGAAATTCTTAAAAGTCTCATCCTTGTTTCTAAGGAATATCACCCATGAGAATCTAGAATAGTCATCAACAATGACCAAACCATATTTCTTTCCACTAAGACTTTCTGTTCTAATAGGACCAAACAAGTCAATGTGTAAAAGTTCAAGTGGTCTGCTGGTTGAAACAACATCCTTACTCTTGAAAGAGTGTCTTGTTTGTTTCCCTTTCAGAAACTATCACACAAAATATCAGATTTGTATGAAAGCTTGGGTAATCCTTTAACAAGGTTGTATTTTGCTAATCTTGAGATTAATCTCAAGCTGGCATGCCCAAGTCTTTGATGCCAAATCTGTTTTTCATCTTCAACAGAAATGAAGCATTTTACATTTTGACTTGCTAGATCCTCTAGATCAATTTTATACACATTGCTGTGTCTCTTAGCAGTAAAAAGTGTTTGATCAGAGGAGTCTTTGACTATACATCCTTCCTTGGTAAAGGATACTACATAACCACTGTCACATAATTGACTTATGCTCAGTAAATTATGTTGTAGTTCTTCCACAAGAAGAACATTTTTAATGAGGGATGAAGGAATTATACCTATAGTCCCTATGCCAGTGATCTTCCCTTGCTGATTTTCACCAAAGGTGACCACTCCTCCTTCCTTAGGTCTAAGGTTTTGGAACAAAGACCTTTCTCCTGTCATGTGTCGCGAGCACCCACTATCCAGGTACCATTTGTGGGGTCTTCTTTGTCCTGTTAAACACGTCTGCAATAGGAATGATCAAGTTTTTAGGTACCCATGTTCTTTTGGGTCCTGTTTTGTTAGCTTTGGGTCTTGATTTTCTCTTGTGCTTGCACTGAATCACATTGTGTCCAGGCTTACCACAGTGAGAACACCCAGTAACCTTCTTTTTGCCTTTAGAAAAATTTAAGACAGTAGGAGGTTCAGACATGTTGTGATAAAAAAAACCTAGTCCACTTTTGTCAGAGGAATGTCTTTGATTTCCAAGCATTATGTTTAAATTTTTAGTTCCTTTGACAAACTTGGCTAAGTCATTTGTCAGTTCTACAATCTGTTTCTGAAGTTTTTTATTTTCTTCAGACACAGCTTGTGAACTATGGTTTTCAGTCTCAAGGACCTTTTCCTTGAGCATAATATGTTCTATTTCAAGAGACTCATATTTGTTACACATTTCTGTGTGAGCCTTGGATAGATTCTTATACTCTAGGAACAGTTCCTTGGAACTTTCCACCAGATCATCATACATTTCTTGCAAAGTAAGAGGGAATACCTCAGCTTCAGAGCTGTCTGAAGATGGTAGGCTTTCCATGAGGCACAGATTTGCCTCTTCTGAGGTGTCTTCCTCCTCTTCTGAAGTTGATTCATCCAGGTCCTCCCATGTTGCCATGAGACCTTTCTTTTTCTTGAAAAACTTCTTCTTCTTGAAGTTGTCTTTCTTCAGTTTTGGACACTCAGCCTTCATGTGCCCTCGTTGCTTACACTCAAAACAAATAATTTTGTCAGTTTGTATGTCTTTACCTGACTTACCTCCTTTTGAGGTTGAGAGTTGATTCTTTCTGAATCTTCCTCTGTTCTGCAACATTCTCTTGATCTACCTACCTAGAAGAGCAAGATCATCATCATCTTCTGAGCTATCTTCAGAGTCTTCATCTCCCTCTGAAGCTGCCTCAGCTTGCATAGCCTTGATGTTGCCATGCCTAGACTGTTTGGTCTTGGAGTTTAGGGCTAGAGATTTTCTCTTGTTGTCATCTTCTCCAAGCTCAAGCTCATGGACCTTAAGAGATCCCAACAGTTCTTCCACTTTAAGAGAGTTCAAATCTCTTGCCTCTTGAATGGCAGTAACTTTGGGTCTCCAGGACTTAGGCAAGCTCCTTAGAATTTTTCTGTTATTATCTCCAGAGTTGTATGTTCTGCCTAAGGACCTGAGTCCATTTGTTATGGTCTGAAACCTTCCAAACATTTGGTCAATGGTTTCAGATTCTTCCATCTTGAACATCTCATACTGATGTATGAGCATACTTATCTTGGATTGCTTGACAGTCTCAGTTCCTTCATGGGCTGCTGCAAGAGTATCCCAAATTTCCTTGGCAGAGGTGCATCCATGAACCTTCTCATATTCTGATTTGTTCAAGGAACATATCAGATAGAGTTTCACCTTAGCATTCATCTGGACTCTAGCCTTTTGCTCCAAAGTCCATTCAGTCTTAGGTATAGGCACATCATTTAGAATAGGCACATAGTCTCCATCAGTGACCACATCCCAAACATCAATGTTTGTGCTTTCAATGAACAACTTCATTCTATCTCTCCAGTAGTGATAATCTTCTCCATTTAAAGCTGGAGGTCTTGTGATAGAGGCTCTTTCTGTGATGTATTCCCTGTTACTGTTTGAAGCTTCCATGTGGATCTTTCAGTCCTCACACACTTGTTAGGTGTTTCAACCCTGAGTAGAGCTCTGATACCAATTGTAGGAACACAGGGAAACACTAGAAGGGGGTTGAATAGTGTTTCTAAATATTTTAAGAAGCTTTTCGAAAACAGATTTACAAAACAGACTTTCAGACAGGTTGCTAGAGGGCTGTCTGAAGTTTTTCAGATAGCTGTCTGAAGTTGGTTTCAGACGGCCTTAAAATGGTTCTAAAAGAAGTTTCTTCCTTTTTAAAATATTAGATTAAATATTCAGTCCCCTTGATTAGCGTAAAACTGAAATGACAAAGATAAGGGAAAGAGAAACTTAGCCACAGAATTTATCCTGGTTCACTCACTACCACTTGTGAGCTACGTCCAGTCCCAATGCCAACTAGCACTTGGATTTTCTCTTAATCTTGCAAGATTACAAGTATTCTTTTCTATCAAGCCTCTTCAGGCTCTACAACCAAGTATTCTTTTACAAACAAGCCTCTCCAGGCTCAACAACACAAGTATTCTTTTTCAGACAAGCCTCTCCAGGCTCAACAACAATTACAGTTGAATGGAAAGTGCTTAAACTCACAAACTATGACAGTTTTGAGACTTAAACAAATACAAATGTACAAAGAAAAAATGAGGTATGCTCAGGATAAATAAATTTGTTTGTACAAAAATGTATGAAATAAATCAGAGTGTTGCAGCAAAAATCTTGCAGAGTTTTTGTTCTTTTTCAATTCTTCTCTCTCTGCAGGTCTTCAAATGAGGGGGTATTTATACCCAAATGATTGGCCCGTTGAAGACTCTCATGCTTGTGAAATCCATGCTAGCCGTTGTGAGACAACTGCTGCAGTACAGAATATTCTCTGACATATTCTGATATTCCCTGACAAATTCTGACACTTTTACAAGGTTTGCTCCTGCCAAAAAGGTGCTCTTTGTTGTTGCTGCAATTGCTGCGTAGCAGAGGACACGTTGTGACAGAGAACGTGCTTGAATTGCATTGCACAGGTGCCAGCTGTTTGTAGCAGAGAACGTGCGTGAAAAACGAGCAGAGGTACAAGGATTGTCACAGCTTCAGACAAGAGATGCCACGTCATCAAATGCTTTCAGACGGCTTTGATGCTTCAGACGGGTTGATCATCTTCAGACAACATCAGCTTCTTGAGACGGATCCAACACTTAGTCTTATATAATAGGCTTCTTGCTGAAAATCATAGATAAACAATTAGACAATTGTATCTATGAGAAACAACTTAAGTTGAATTTGTTGATCATTAAAACTTAGAGAAATTTCAGTCTTTAAAACATCATAAACCTCTTTATGATATTTTTGAGACTCAACAGTCTCTACTCTGAGCACTGCAAAGACTACGTTGCAGACATTTCCTTTCTAGTGCATGAATTTCAAATGTGCAAGAAAGCCTCTGAGCAACTTGCCTTAAAAAGGTTAGACCAAAGACTTGTTTTAGAAGGCGTTGAACTGACTCGAGTCTTTATCAGAGATCTTCAGAGGGTTTCACTCTTCAGATGCTTTATGATCTCAAACAATCTGCCATGTCACACATCTTCATATGGTCTTCTAGTCTTCAGATGATCCCATGCTTCAGATGAACAAACCACTTCAGATGATCCTACTTCTTCAGACAGTAGATAACTTCAGATGGTCATCTTGCTGAAACATGAAAAACACATTAAAAGCATAGGCAATTCTTGCAATTTGTAATTTTAACATAATTTGTTACTCATTAAAACTTAAGAAAATGAAACTCAATCATTATTAAATACCTAATGATATTTTTGAGACTTAACTGTAGAAACCACAGGAAACACTAGAAGGGGGGTTGAATAGTGTTTTATAATTTCAAACTGATTTTAGGAAAACCTTTAATAAGCAAAACTTTTCACAAAGAAATATGAGCAACTTGCTAAAATTGGGAGTAAGGTACTTGCTGAAGTTGCTTCAGTAGGTCCAATAAACAGTTTTGGAAACTTGTTTTTAAATGCGTTTGAATTTGTTTTCAGTTTCAACTTATAAAACAGTTTACTCCAAACCATCCAAGTTAGTTCAAACTAAATATAAAGAGATAAGGGTAAGAGAAAACTTAGTCACACAAATTTATACCGGTTCACTCACTTCCACTGTGAGCTTCGTCTAGTCACAATACCACCTAGTAATGGATTTTCCACTAATCTCCTAGATTACAAGTATTCTTTTCTATCAAGCCTCTTCAGGCTCTACAACACCAAGTATTCTTTTACAGTCAAGCCTCTCCAGGCTCTAAACCAAGTATTGTTTATCCACAAGCCTCTCCAGGATCAACAACAAGTATTCTTTGTTCCTCCAAGCCTCTCCAGGTAGGGATGAAAAAACGGGCCTGGCCCATCGGGCCAGCCCGTCCCTACCCGTCAATTTTATAGGACTGGGTTGGGACTTTTAGCCCATTGGCCAGTCTAACCCGTCCCGTTCTGGCCCGTTAAAAAATGGGCTGGAGGAAGATTCGATCCAGGCCAGCCTGTAGGGCTGCTTTTTTTTTAAAAAAGGAAACTGGGTTATGGGCCGTTTGGAGGGGGGACGGGGTTAGGCCTTTAGGGAATTAGGGTTCCCTTTCCCTTCTCATTCAGAGAAGTTCTTTCTTCCTCATTTGAAAATTTGAAGAGAGAGCGGCGCTGTGTGTTTCTTCCATTCATCATCTCCTTCGACTCCATGCCTCCGCTGCTGCCGACAGCTCCGTCCGCTCCTGCCGTCGAACAGCTCCGTCCGTGCGCGAACAACTCTGTCTCCGTCCGCGACAACGTCCTTCACCGTCTCCGTCTGCGAACAGCTCCGTCTCCATCCGCGATAGCGTCCTTCACCGTGAACAACGTCCTTTTCCTTCTCTGGTTACAGCTCCGTCTCCGTCTCCTTCCAATAGGTAGATTATGTAGAAAAGATTTTATGATCATTTATATTATTTTTATTTATAACTAAGTTTTATCATAAATTTGTTAGTTGGGATATTACTACTTTTCATTTTCAGGAATATTTTTTTACAAGACATTTAATTTAAGAAAAATTAAATTTTTGTAAAATTATAATTTATTTAGAACTTATCTAGATTTGTAGTTTATTTGGGATTTGAACTTATGTAGGATTTCATTTCTCGATGGGTTATAATTACCCTTTAAGATATCATATGTAATAGAGTTTTAATGATTGAATAACATACAACTTTTCTTTAAAAAAAAGTGAATGATTTTGAGTTGAAGGATTACGCGCTGTATTTAAAAAAAATGTAACTTTATGTTTTTCTTGGGAGTACTCTTGAATTATCTTTTCAATATAAAATTATCCTTCCTTTAAGATTCAATTGACTAAAATCAATGTAATTAATTATTTATCTATTTAAATTATTTAAATTTTATATCACATATGGTTTGACTAATTCTAAGAATCCAACTATTTTCATTCATAAGAGAGGATGTTATATTACATTATCTTATAATGCCAAATTCATACTTTTCAAATATATTAAAAGCAAGAATTCAATTCAGTTCTATTCTATGCCAAAATAGGTGAGAGAGGCATAAACACTGCAAATTTCATTTCCAACAATATTACCATCATATTTATGGATGGATGAACTAGAAGCTTCAATTTATTTTGTTTTTTTGTCACATTTTTTATTTTATTTTAATTTTTATAACTTTTTTGGTGGTCCAACCCGTTTATCCCATCCCAATTCGACAAAAAAAAATTCACTTCGTTAGTTCCTTATAAGGGCTGGCTCGCTGGCCCTGTCAGCCCTCTCAAATATGGGCTGGGCTGACATTTTTCGTCCATTTTTCGTTTAGGGCCAGCCCAGCCCGTCCCATTTTCTGAAGGGCTGATCGAGGGCTGGACCGGGCCGGGCCAGCCCGTTTTTCCATCCATATCTCGAGGCTCTCAAACACTTATGAGTGTTTACAAATGAATTTGTTTAAGTTATAGAACCAAAACAAGTTCCTAACTTAAACTGAAACGAACTTGTACAAAGTAACTGAGTAAAACTCAGGATAAATGAAATTTGTTGTACAATGAAATAGAGAGAATAGCAGCATATATTTTAACAGCGTTTTGACTTGATATATGATCTTCTCTCATACAATGAAGTCCTTCACGAAGCTATATATAGAAACTACATTGAGTCCGTTGAAGATTTCTTGAAACCACCGTTGAGAGATAACATTAAATGTTGTGAGAATCGTTGTGAGACAATCTTCTGATAGCTTCTTACTTAAGCAGTGCAGGTGTGCAGACCTTGATTCAGTTATGACACGTTTGCAGATACTATGTTACAGTAGTTTCCCTTTTATGGTAAGTTGATTCAAAAAAGCTCAAAAGGGTCTTTGTAATCTTTCCTTAAATGAGACAAGCTTGCAGAAGACGTTGAGGATGCATTTAAGTCTTGAGCAGAAAGCCTTCTGACTTTTAGACAAATGCCACGTAGAAAGTCTTCAGCAGGTCTTCTTGATTCAGATAACACAACTCCTCAAAGGGTTGAATAACTTTAGCAGGTTCTACTTCTTCAGAAGGTTGCACCACTTCAGAGGGTTGCTCCTTTAGAGAGTTTTTGAAACATATAAAATACCCTTAAGAGAATTTGTACTATTTCTCTAAATACTTTAACCAAATTTGTTACTCATTAAAACTTAGGGTTATGAGACTTAAACATTATTAATCACTTAATAATATTTTGAGACTCAACATTCTCCCCCTTTCTAATGATGAAAAATTTGCTTAAACTATCAAATATCTAAAGGGAATTAAAATTTGAGTTCAAAGAAATTCTCCCCCTTAATCAGATACTTGAACATAATGCATTGCTCCCCCTGAACATAAGATCTTCTATCTGAAAAACACTTAAACTTCAGATTTTGTTAGTTTATACTACTGATAGCAGGAAGGGTGTAGGATCTAGAATTGAGCAAAAACAACCGATTAGAATCAAAATATAGCAAGTAAATTGCGATTTATAGGTGCTGGGCAGCCACTATAAATGCGCAAGAAAGTGATAGAAAATGAGAGAAAATGAAAGAAAAAGTGGAGAGGAAGAAATGATGAGGACGCCACTGAAGCAGGAATCCACCCACAGCAGATAAGTCCAATGCCAGACGCCACTAATTCAGGAGAATTAGATAAGTCTCAGTATGGTTTGAGCAACAACCACCAAGCCTCACTCAACTCACCAAGGGAGGAGAAATTTGGGCATAATGCCTTTACTAAATCATGAATGTGTTACAAGTGAGGGAAGCCTCCTATTTATAGGAGTTGGGGGCGGCCACCCAAGGAAAAGGAAAAATAAAGATGACTAAAAACCTCCTAAGTTGGGTGTTGAACCCATGACTCCTACTCCAACTAGCCTAGCAACCTCCCAACCAATAAAACCACTAAAATAGCGCCCATCTTAAGGAATTAAATGGGAAAATTACAAAAATAAAAAAGAAAAATACAAGAGAGTCCTAATTAAGGGTGGTCTATAGGACAAGGGTCCTATCCGGGGTCAAGGTGTCCTTCCGTAGGGTAGTGACCCTTATTTTGTATGGCAGTGACCTTTATTTGTAGGACAGTAATTTCTCCAACTCTTCCTTGCTTGAAGCTCAGACTTGAAGTTGGTGCATATCCTCCAGTGTAGGTCTTGCAGGTCCAAGCTTCTAGCAGCGTGCTATCATTCCCTCCCCCTTGAAAAGGATTTGACCTCAAATCTGAAAATTCAGAAAGAAGCCATAAGAATAATGAACTGGGTAGAAGAAGGAGATGAACAAGAGGTCCATAAGTTGAACATCTTCCTTGAGCCTAGACAACAAGAAGAAGACCCATAAGTATTATTCCAAAACAAGCAAAGTGAAGGCTCATAACAAAAATACTTGGGGATCATAAAGATTAGCAAAAGAAAAACATAGGAGATGAACAAGAGGTATTTGAGATAAGGGTTAGAAAACTCCCTTAATGAAGATTGAACCATCTTGTCCTTGTAATCTGTAGAATGAGATCCTGGGTCAAAGACCATTCTTTTGAAGCCTTTCCTATCAAGTAATTGAAACGGGTAATTATAAGGAAGACTTAAGAAGTGGTCATCACAACAAGAAATTTTTATTTCATCAAAATATTCTACACTATGTTCCCAAATAAATGCACAAGTGAAACTATGTGGCATGAATGTTTTAATATTTTTCAATAATATCCCAACATTTTTATTGAACATAACACATGCATCTTGAGTATGATTGTTAAAAGGGTAGTGTATATGTTCATGCCATGAGGTATTTATGCAAGTTTGTTCACAAGGAATATCCATTCTAATGCACTCACTCAAGTAATATGACACCTTTCGCATATTATCATATGTATTCATGTAAGGTGAAACATTAAAAGAATCACTTTGAGCAAGCACACTATGAAGCATATCATCATGTAAGTTGGATGTCAAACAAGTTTTCTCATATGTGATAGCTTAATCTAAATTTTTATCATTTTCTTTTACTAGTTCAAGAGTATAATACACATCTTTATATGAAACAATTATTTGAGGCCCAAAATGTGTATTCAACTTATAAACACAAACCCAAGGTACATGCATATTCAATCCAACTTTGTTATCATTCCTATCATGCAATCTAATTTGATCAAAGGAATTGACTAAACATGCATCTCTAGTAAGTTTCATGGTACTCTTAAACTTAGTTGATTTTTCTAAACATGCAATAGGTTTCAAATCATTATTGTTTATTTCTTTCAACCATGTAGTGCTTTGTGGCATAAAATTGTGCATAGAAAGAGGCATTTCATGCATAAAGAAAGTAAGTTTAGGAAACTCCCTTTCAACAACTTGAATTGTACTCTTTGCAACGCTAGAAGTATTTTCCTTCAACCTATTCATGCTTTCACTAGAAGGGTTAGCATTCAAATGATCACAAGATAAACATACTTCCTCTTCTTGCACTCTTAATTCTTTTTCCTCACTTTCTTTTTTAAGTTTTTCTTCTTTATCCTTTTCTATTTGTTCTCTTTTCTCTTGTTCTATTAACCTCTTAAGTTGGATTTGATCTTCTCTAATTTCCTTAGAGGTCATAGGCATCAGGGTGAATTTAATTCCTTGGTGGCGGAGCCTATAGGTGTTAGCATACCCATCATGTTTTACCCTTCTCTCATATTGCCATGGTCTTCCTAAAAGGATGTGAGAGGCTTCTAAGGGTATAACATCAAAGGTCATTTCATCTAGGTAATCCCCAATTTTAAACCTTAAGTTCACTTGTCTATCCACCATGAATTCTTCCTCATCACTCACCCATTGAAGTGTATAAGGTTCTGGATGTGGGGTAGTAGGTAAGTTAAGCCTGTTAACTAACCTAAGGCTAGCTAAGTTGCTACTACTTCCTCCATCTATGATCACTAAACATACCTTATCTTCAATTTGGCACCTAGTATGGAATAGGTTCTCTCTTTGGCTCTCTTCTCCACCCAAAGGTGTTTCTAAGGCTTTTCTAAACAACATGGTTGCCCTTTCCCCTTGCCTCCTCCCTTCCATTCTCCTATATTGATTTTATGTTAAAGCTTTTAAGGACCTCTCCACTCAACTAAGTGTTTACACTTAATGGAATGCAACACTCGTGTATGTCACTCTTTTTAGGCTTTTTTCTATAATGAGACTCTCTTGCCTCTTCTACTCGGGTGGAGGTTGGTTAGATCTTGCAAAGACCAACGTGAGACTAAGTCTTAACCCTTACCCAAAATAGAAGCACACTAACAAAGAAAATACCTACTGAAAGAAGATTGGAAAAACCTAAGACAAAACAAGGAATTGATATGACAAACAAGAAAAGCTGGCACTCAAACAAGCTTATACACAAGAACAGACAACAAACAAGACAAGACGGAAGAAATTGCAAAGAGAATTGTTTTTGGTGATTTTTGAAAAAGAGTTGCTAAAATTGTCGTTTTTAAGAAAAACAGCAAATACAACTCAATTACGGTATACAGGGAAATGAAACAGAAAATTATAGTAAAAGTGTCACTGTATTGTTGGGATATCTCTTTGTTTTTGTTTTTCTATTTTTCTGAATTTTTTTTTGAATTTTTGACTCTTTTTGGGTGTCTCTTGACTTTTTCTTGTTTATTGTTGACTTTTGCACCCTTTTTTGCTTTTTTTATACCTCTTTTTGTATTTTTGGCACGTACATACTTTTTTGTATTTTTCTTGCCTTTTCTTTCTTTTTTTGTCTTTTTCCCCAACAGAAAATTACAGAAATTTGCACACAATGAAAAGAAAATAAACTGTAACTACTGTAATATTTTTGGAATTTTCTGACAGTAAACTAGTCCAAGTGGTCCAGAAAAGCAAAAATAATGAATAAACTGTTTTCTAAAAACTGTGAAAACGTAATGGTAGCTTGATTTCAAAAATGGTTAAAAAAATTGATTAGAACTTCCTTGTTGATTATACAAAACCGGTATGGTCACAAAAACGCGCTTGGTTCAATTTTAAGATTGGAATTAAAATTTGAAGGAAAATCAACAATTAGAATTTGTTGATCTTCTTCCAATACTATGAACCAAAAGAAAGCCTATATGTGAGTGTTTTGCACAATCAAACAGAGAAAGTCCAAGGTAGAGATAGCAGTCAATCCAAATTTGCAATCAGAATGCCAAACAGACAGACATAACAAGAGTAGAAAATTGAACAACACAAGAGCCCAAAAATGCACATAAAATGGCAAAATAAGAAGGAAAATTGCGCAAAAAAATAAATGGCAAGAATTGAAAGGGGGAAACTGAAATTAAAAGGATGGGGATGATAGAAATGTAAATGGCAGAAAGTAGAAGGGGATGGCAGAAAGTAAAATGATGGGGAGAGCAGAAATGTAAAGGGGGAAGTAGAAATTAAAAGGATGGGGAGGACTGAAAGTAAATGACTGAAAGTAAAGGGGAAGCGGAAATTAAAAGGATGGGGAGAGCAGAAATGTAAATGGCAGAATGTAAAGGGGAGAGCATAAATTAAAAGGATGGGGAGAAAAGGAAATTAAATGGCGGAAAATTAAAAGCGGAAAGTAAAGAGATTAATATGGGAGATGAACAATTTAATGGTGAAGGGGAGAAAATGTAGGTGAACGATCTTTGGAAAAATGAAGACAACAATGCCTCCTCTTACCACACTTCACCAACAAACAAGCAGTTTATACCAATTAATTGCAAGAATCACTCAAGAACAAGTATGAGCAATTAAAGAGGCATTTAATCAAACACCTAAGGGGTGGGATTAGCGGCCCAAAAACAGCTCCATACTAGCAAGAATTCAAGCAATCAACAACCAAATAGACAATGCTGACAGCAGCAGAAAGGCACCTCGGGCCTGGGAAACAGTCCAAGTCCAAATTACAATTGAAAAGAGGGATGGAATTACACTAAATTGATGAAAATTCTGCACTAAATAGGTGCAGCAAACCCACGCCAAACAGCCCCAAAATTGCTCCAAAATTGTTCAAATTCAACAAGCTCTGATACCAATTGATAGCAGGAAGGGTGTAGGATCTAGAATTGAGTAAAAACAACCGATTAGAATCAAAACATAGCAAGTAAATTGCGATTTATAGTTGCTGGGAAGCCACTATAAATGCGCAAGAAAGTGATAGAAAATTAGAGAAAATGAAAGAAAAAGTGGAGAGGAAGAAATGGTGAGGACGCCACTGAAGCAGGAATCCACCCACAACAGATAAGTCCAATGCCAGACGCCACTAATTCAGGAGAATTAGATAAGTCTCAGTATGGTTTGAGCAACAACCACCAAGCCTCACTCAACTCACCAAGGGAGGAGAAATTTTGGCATAATGCCTTTACTAAAATCATGAATGTGTTACAAGTGAGGGAAGCCTCCTATTTATAGGAGTTGGGGGCGGCCACCCAAGGAAAAGGAAAAATAAAGATGACTAAAAACCTCCTAAGTTGGGTGTTGAACCCATGACTCCTACCCCAACTAGCCTAGAAACCTCCCAACCAATAAAACCACTAAAATAACGCCCATCTTAAGGAATTAAATGGGAAAATTACAAAAATAAAAAAGAAAAATACAAGAGAGTCCTAATTAAGGGTGGTCCATAGGACAAGGGTCCTATCCAGGGTCAAGGTGTCCTTCCGTAGGGTAGTGACCCTTATTTTGTAGGGCAATGACCTTTATTTGTAGGACAGTAATTTCTCCAACTCTTCCTTGCTTGAAGCTCAGTCTTGAAGTTGGTGCATATCCTCCAGTGTAGGTCTTGCAGGTCCAAGCTTCTAGCAGAGTGCTATCAACTACTCCCCCTTTTGTCATCAATCAAAAGGGTTCCCAGAGTTTGTTGAAGTATTAAATGCGTAGCAGAGTGTAATAAATATGGGGTAAACAATCAATAATTAATACAGTACACTTAGAATTTTTAATTCAGGTGAAAACATATTGAATATTTCCATGCAATCAATCAGGGCGGTTTCAATCATTTACGTAGCAAAGTAAGTACACACAGAATAAAGTACTACTTAGTCACATCAGCAAGTATGAGCACGTTTAATTAAACACACATATTAGGCAAAAAGCTCATTTATTGATAACATTCAGAAAGTTAAAAAAATAGTGAACACATAGACTTTCTGAAAATCACTACAAACTACTGCTCCTTTTGTGCTTAGGCCTTGATACTTGAGATAGAGTAGTTTGCAATTGTTTCATCAGATTCTGAAGCTTTTGGTTCTTGTTTCTTAACCTTCTGATTTCCCTTTCCCTTGCCTCAAGGGCTTCAGTAAGATCAACTTCTTTGAAGATGATGGATAAATACTTTCCAGTGAATAAGAGTTGCCCAAAACCACTTGGCAAGCCATAGTCAGCAGGTTTGACTACAAGGCATGTAAATATGGCTGGGGTCCATTTCTTCATAATCCAACCTTCATGAAGTTCATGCTTAGATCCCGGGAAGATACCAGGGAACCAGATTTGAATTCTTGAATTGAAAGGGTGCTCTTGGTCATAGAATCAGCGAAATCAAACTTTGTTCCAGAGCAAGAACCCTCCTTCTCCCTCTCATGCTAGTAAGAGTTCCATAGCCAATCTCTGTAAGAGTGGTCTACACCTCCATAGGCTTCAACATCTTCAGGAACTCTTTCCCACTACTCTCTGGTCATGGGTTCTGGATCATCCAAGTAAGCAAAATAAAACTTGGGCATCTTCTTCTTGTCATTGACCCCTTCAGCAAATGGAAGCTTGGGAACAATCCTGTTAGGTTGCCAGAAGATAGTGGTGGATGGCTTCAAGGTGAGTGGCTTAGGAGGCTTGAAATTTCTACACCCAGCAGAAGCAACTATGTACCTTGCATACAACTCAGTTTCCAGGTTCAAATTCCTGATGAATATCCAGTCTTCAGCAGGCATCCTCACATGGTCTGAGGAGTACACATCAATCTTCTTCCAATGGTGCTTGGGTGGTTGAAATCCTTGCCGTATCCTTTCAAGTTGATCAGATAAAACATCACCACCAGAATTTTTCTGAGTAGCACACCTTCTTTCCCTAGCAGCATCAAGGGAATCAACATGCAATCCAGAATGCTTGTGAAGAGGAGGATCTTCTCTGAAGTAAAGCAGTTCTTCATAGAGGTTAGGGAACTTGGGCACTCTCAGTCTTTGATTGTAGGGGGTTGAGTAGAACTTGTGTGGAAATTGAGCAGCCCTCAACAAGTCTTCAAAACTTGTAACAGGAACCACCTTGTCAAAGGATGGTCTTCTTGATATATCTCTTAACTTGGGCTTCCACATCTTCTCCCTTGGGGTAAGATCACCCTCCCAAACAGATTTTCCATCCCCTTTGCTAACATAGCTTCCTTAAGTTCCCCAGTCAATTGAACTGGATAAGACTGGAACAATGGTAAGCTCAGTAGACATCCTCTCATCAACTTGTTCTACTTCATCATAAGTAGGAGGTGGGGGAGAAGGTGGATCAACAGAATCAGTAGGTTCAGAAGTTATAGGTTCAACATGAATGGGTTCAGCAACTATGGGTTCTGCAACCTTCTCAACAACATCAGGTGCACTAACTTTCTCAGCAACTGGTTCAGTGACCTTCTCAGCAATCACAGCAGCCTCAAGCACCTTTACGGGAACCTTGGAGGGACTCACATCATCCTCCAAATCAATAGGATCAAGGTTCCAAAAATTGACCTTGATTTTGTTGTAAGGTTCAACTTCAGGAATGGGCATCCTACTGATTTCCTGCATTTTTCTCTTATACCTGATGGTTTCTGTAAGAGGATTCAGTGAGGGGTTGTAGGGAACATAATCAGCAGCTGGCTTGATAGGTATTTTTACAATCCTTATCTTCTTCAGCTCCAAATCCTTTTGAGACTTCATTCATTTGTTTTACTGCTTGCTGAAAGATTTCAGCATCATCCTTTGGGATAGATCTGCTCCTAGCAATCATCTGAGGTGGAGCTTCTTCCCTTACAGGAGATAGCAGTCTTCTATTCTTCATTCTTGTAGCATTGGAAGTCCTTTTCCTCTTTGGAACTGAGGATTTTTCAAGCTTCTCATCCTCAAGGATTGCTTACTGTGCAGCAACATCAATTAACCTGTCAGTTTCCTCCTACTCCTTGGCTTTTCTGGCTTCTTCCTCTTCTAGGGCATTAGCCAAAGCAACAATCTGTTGTAACTCAGGATCAGGGTGACTTGTTGCAAGGGGCATCACCATCAAAGGCTTTTCATAAGAGCTTCCATTAGGGGCATCAACCATCACAGCATGTTCCTTAGGAGTCAAGGTAGGCTTGGTGACTTCAATAACAGGCACTTCAGCAGCCTGACCCACAATTTCAGCAGGTTCAATGTGAACCTTCTGAATAGGTTCAGAAGGTTTCAGTGGTGTTACCTCAGCCACCTTTTCAGATGGTTTTGCCTTCTGGAAAGATGCTTCCACTTCCCTTACACGCTCCAAGTCAGCAGGTGCAAGAGTCTTCTGAGAGACCTTTGTTCCTTTCTTCTTCACAACCTTTTTCTTAGGGGTTTCAGTAGCTGGTTGGAATTCCTCCTTCCTAGCATCCCCTTGTAGTTTTCCTCCAGAATCTCCAGCACAGACTTCTGGAAGACAGCAACATGGGCTTCCATAGATGATCCAGAAGCGAGTTTCTTTATCTCAATCCCCATTTCCTTAACAGTGGTAGCATTGAAAAAGCTTGGGGGCTTCTGATCATACATCTTGTCCACAGGAAGCTTGTAGTGAAGCATGATCTTCATTATCAAGGTGTTGTGGGGAAGGTTGGTAGCAGAGTCCCTTGCCCTCATGATCATACTATAGATGATGATCCATGGTCGGTTGATCTTCTTCTTTTGCAGGAGATGAATGAGACAGAACCTTTCAATCTCAGAAATGTGGTTCTTACAACCACCTTTTGGCAGCACACAACAACCAAGTAGAGCATTCAACAGACGTGGAACTTGCAGCAACCCAGTTCCATTTAGGTTAGGTATAGTCTCTGAACCAAACAACATTTGGCTATACATCTTTGTACCTCCATTTCGAACCTCCCATTCTGATGACAACCTGTCAGTGGACCTCTGAGCTGACAGCTCAGAGCTAGGATCAACTTGGAGCTGCTTGAAGTGCTTGGAGCTGAACCAAGCATGAGTCTTCCTTCATGCAAAGTCAACATGCAAGACTCAACTAATTAGGATTTCATGATGTAATTAGGACTTTGTGATGTACTTAGGATTTCATGATGTAATTAGGATTTTATGATGTAATTAGGATTTTATGATGTAATTAGGAATCACCTAATTAGGGGCGCCCAAGCCTTAGTCTTAGGATTAGTGGTTAGTAGGTTACCTTACTACAAGGATTAGGAGGTCATAGGATCAATTCCCACATAGGATAGAAATTAATTCATCTTTTCTATTTCCTATGTAGAGTGGGCGCTATTTTAGGGTGTATTAGTGGCTTAAGGCTTAGCTTAGCTAACACCATTAGGGGCATGGGTTCAAATCCCACTTGGGAAGGGATTTGACTCATCTTTTATTTTCTTCCCCTTTCCTCATGTATTTGGGCCGCCCACTCCCCCTCCCACACCTATATAAAGGAGCCTCCTCTCTTGTATTTGACAACATTGAATTTTAAGTAAAGGCACTATGCCCAAATTTCTCCTCTTAGTGAGTTGAGTCTCCTCTTTGTGAGTTGAGTAAGCTTGGTGGTTGTTGCTTAAACCATGGATGAGACTTATCTAATTCTCCTGAATTAGTGGCGTCTGGCAATTGAACTTATCTGCTGCAAGAGGATTCTTGCACCAGTGGCGTTCTTCCTCTTCATTTCTTCTCCACTTTTTCTTTCATTTTCTCTCATTTTCTCACGCAAATTAGTTGTTGTCCAGCACCTAATTTTCATGAATTAATTGCTATTTTGTGGTTCTAACTGGTTTGTTTTGCTCAATTCTAGATCCTGTGCAATTCCTGTCATCACATTCAGGGACAAAAATGGCTCCTTCTGCCTTCACCTTAGTAACTTCTTCCAGAACTGAAGTCTTGACAGTAATATCTTACCCCATCACCGAAGCCCTAAGGTAGATTCTACTGTCACCTTCTACCTTTCTGGCAGTTCTCCAGAACTCGTACACACTGGCCTCATGCCAGCCACAGAAGATGTTCTCGAAGAAGGGTAGCCATCCAGCACTTCTGAAGTATTTAGTGAGATCATGGACGTACTCAGCAAGGTTTGCAAAGTTAATACACCTGGTTGGAACAATCTTCCCACCAGCCTTGGAGGAGGCAACATCTCCCTTCTTTGGTTCCATTTCAGTTGCAGAAGAACTTTGAAGAGAGTAGGTTTGAGAGAAAATGGAGAGCTTGAGAGCACAAAGACCGTCTGGAAGTTGAGAGAGTGAAAGCAAAGAGAGTGTAACCTTGAGAAGCTTCACACGCGCTCTATAAATAAACTCAAACATAGCATTAATGATGGCAGTTACTGGCTGCATAGACATAGGGAGTCGTGCAACGTGCGAACATCAGAGGATAGGTGAAAGGCCAACTGTTTCACAGAGCCACGTCATCAAGTGACATTTCAGAGAGTACATGTGTTCAGCAAGTTCATTCATTTCAGCAGACACATATATATCAGCAAGTTCATACATCAGAGGGTTTTCACATATTTCAGAGAGTTCACACAAAACACATTTAATTATTTTTCATATAACACATATATTTTCAGATATTTAATTTGCAGTAATAAAAAGTGTAACCAACAAGGATTCTCAGAAGGTTATCAAGTGTGTTTCTTTTGCTGAGACTCAACATTGTCTTCTGAAATATATTGAGAATAAATATTTCAGCAGCTCTTGCTTCTAGGTCTGGACACATAGACCTTCTTTCCATTCAAGATTCCTCTTATCCATTCCTCTGTGGTAATTCTGGGTGTCTTCTTGGATTTATCTAAGACATCTGCAAGAGAAAAAATAGAGATCTTTGGTACCCATACATTCTTGGGCCCACTTGGGTTAGTTTTGGGTGTGGATTTTTCTTTTTTTTACACTTAGACACATGTTGTCCAAGTTTATCACAGTAAATGCACCCATCTTTCTTATTTTTGGCCTTTTTGGGGAAATTAGACTTTGATGATTTTGATGATTTGCTAGAGAAACCCAAGCCACTTTTGTCTTTGAAACTTCTTTGAGTTCCTAATAATCTGTTAAGATTATTAGTTCCTTCTACAAATTTGGCTAGGTCTATAGTAAGTTACTTAATCTGTCTTTGAAGATTTTGATTTTCTTCAAATAGACTTTTGGAATTACTATTCTCATGTTCCTGAACTTTTTTTTAAGTGTAAGATTCTCCTTTTCAAGATCTTTGTTTTTATTGCACAAAACAATGTATGCATTGGAGAGTTTCTTATACTTTCTGAAAAGTTCCTTGGAACTATCTATCTATCAAATCATCATATTCATCTTGAAGAGATAGAGATGTTACCTTGGAATTTGTACCTTCTGAAGAAAGTTGATTTGCCATTAAGCACAGGTTTGTCTCTTCAGATGAGTCCTCTTTATCTTCTGAGGTGAAATCTTCTAGATCTTATTTGACAGACTTGTTGTCCATAGCATCTTTATGAATAGATGAAGCTAGCTAGTCCCATATTTCCTTAGCAGAGTTGCATCCTTGAACTTTCTCATACTCAGTTTTGTTCAGAGAACAAATCAAGTAGAGTTTGGCTTGAGCATTAAGTTGAACCTTGACCCTTTGCTCATAGGACCACTCAACTTTGGAAATAGGTACTCCATATCTCATAGGAACATAATCACCTTCAGCAATTATATCCCAGAGATCCAGATTATGGCTTTCAATGAACAACTTCATGTGTTCTCTTCAGTAAAGATAATCTTTTGTGTTGAAAACTGGAGGGCTTGTTACAGATGCTCCTTCGGAGATGTAGAGACCACAACTTGTTGAGGTTTCCATCTAGGATCTTCTTTCTCAACACTGTTAGATGCTCAACTCGAGGTCGAGCTCTGATACCAACTGTAGAAACCACAGGAAACACTAGAAGGGAGGTTGAATAGTGTTTTATAATTTCAAACTGATTTTAGGAAAACTTTTAACAAGCAAAACTTTTCACAAAGAAATATGAGAAACTTGCTGAAACTGGGAGTGAGATACTTGCTGAAGTTGCTTAAGCAAGTCCAATAAAACAATTTTAGAAACTTGTTTTTAAATGCGTTTGAATTTGTTTTCATTTTCAACTTATAAAACAGTTTACTCCAAACCCTCCAAGTTAGTTTAAACTAAATATAAAGAGATAAGGGTAAGAGAAAACTTAGCCACAGATTTATACTAGTTCACTCATGTCCACTGTGAGCTACGTCCAGTCCCATTGCCAACTAGCAATGGATTTTCCACTAATCTCAAATATTACAAGTATTCTTTTCTATCAAGCCTCTTCAGGCTCTACAACACCAAGTATTCTTTTACAGTCAAGCCTCTCCAGGCTCTAAACCAAGTATTGTTTATCCACAAGCCTCTCCAGGCTCAACAACAAGTATTCTTTGTTCCTCCAAGCCTCTCCAGGCTCTCAGACACTTATGAGTGTTTACAAATGAATTTGTTTAAGTTACAGAACCAAAAAAAGTTCCGAACTTAAACTGAAACGAACTTGTATAAAGTAACTGAGTAAAACTCAAAATAAATGAAATTTGTTGTACAATGAAATAGAGAGAATAACAATGTATATTTTGACAGAGTTTTGGCTTGATATATGATCTTCTCTCATACAATGAAGTCCTTCACGAAGCTATATATAGAAATTGGATTGAGTCCGTTGAAGATTGCTTGAAACCACCATTGAGAGATAGCATTAAATGCTGTGAGGACCATTGTGAGACAATCTTCTGATAGCTTCTGACTTGAGTAGTGCAGATGTGCAGACCTTGATTCAATTCTGACACGTTTATAGATACTATGTTACAGCAGTTTCTTTTTTCTGGTAAGTTGATTCAGAAAAGCTCGAAAGGGTCTCTGTAATCTTTCCTTAAATGAGACAAGCTTGCAGAAGACGTTGAGGATGCATTTAAGTCTTGAGCAGAAAGCCTTCTGACTTTTAGACAAATGCCACGTAGAAAGTCTTCAGCAGGTCTTCTTGATTCAGATAGCACAACTCTTCAGAGGGTTGAATAACTTTAGCAGGTTCTACTTCTTCAGAAGGTTGCACTACTTCAGAGGGTTGCTCCTTCACAGAGTCTAAAACATATAAAATACCCTTAAGAGAATTTTTACTATTTCTGAGAATACTTTAACCAAATTTCTTACTCATTAAAACTTAGGGTTGTAAGACTTAAACATTATTAATCACTTAATAATATTTTGAGACTCAATATCAATATTCTCCCCCTTTTTAATGATGACAAATTTTTTAAACTATAAAATCTGAACAAGGTTATGAAAGAATAAAAGAGTTTAGAATGTCCCCCTTCAATCAGATAATCTTAGTGCTCCCCCTGAATAAGATGTTCCTTGTTCTAAAAAACACTTCACTTCATATTTTGTTAGTTTGTACTCCCCCTTTTGTCATCAATAAAAAGGGACACCGGAGTATAATCATGAAGTATTAGAGCAATAAATAGCGTTCAGGGCGTAATAAATACGTATCAGAGCATACTAACAGAGCAATAACACTTATATCATTCAGAGAAATAAAAGCACATATGCAATTAAAAGCATGATATCCATCGCCAATAACACAAAATTAAATATGTATGCAATGAATATCAGAGCCAAAAAGTGATAACGTTATAAATTAGCCACTGAGTCTTCTTCCTCAGTGTCCACTTTAGAAAAATCAGATGAAGTTGAAGTTGATGTAGAAGAATGTGATGGTGAATGATGAGGTGCAACAGATGCAGGTTCAGAAGGTTTAGGTGAAGGAGTCTTGTCATCCTCTGAGGGAGTGACATTTCCAAACACAACCTTTGGACTTCTGTGAGTAGTTGACTCTTGCTGAGAAGGATCAACAGTTGCAGATTCCTTTTCTTGCTTCTTTTTCTTCAGCACTTCGAACTTTTTCTTCCTCTCAAGTTCAGCAGCTTGCTGAAAATTGATGGCTTCCTCTTATTGCACTTATCTACTCCTTGTTACAATCTGAGGAGCCTGAGGTACATGAGATAACAATCTTCTCCTTTGAACTCTTCTTGTCTTGGCACTGGCTCTTATTCTTTTCAATCTTGAAGAGGCTTGCTCCACCCTTTGCTTATCGAGGTATCCCTTGGTGTCCAGAATCTCCTCACTCTTCTTGATCGAAGCAGCCGCCGAAGAACGATCCAAGCCTCCCTCAATGGATGGTGGGTGGCATGGCTAGAATCCCAAGAATCCACTCATCTGGGGTCCCATCCTTGGAGCTGCTGGAGCCACTCTACCTACGGGTGGGATACGTTCGCTCTCCCCAACAGGGCAGAAAGAATAGTGGTCTTCTAGTTCAGGGCGCAGGTCAACCCTTCGATAGCCACAATGGAAACATCGCGAGGGTTTTCCGAAGCCCGACGTCTACTCTGTCTGCCTCTAGCCATAATTCTATACACATTGCAAAAAATATGGAGTTGATCAGGCTCTATATTTCACACAACGCATACAAGACCATAACTATACTCAGACAACTGACTCATCCACAATCCAATTGGATTGAACTGCTCTGATACCATAATGTAACGTCCCAATTTCTGAATTCAAGAATAATTCTCGTTGGAGACATTAATCCCGAATCTATGAAATTGTTTCACGCCATTATCGATATCGAAATACCACCAAACACATAGATCTTGATTAAGTAATCTGATGACAGGAATTGCACAGGATCTAGAATTGAGCAAAACAAACCAATTAGAACCACAAAATAGAAATTAATTCACGAAAATTAGGTGCTGGATAGCAGCTAATTTGCGTGAGAAAATGAGAGAAAATGAGAGAAAATGAAAGAAAAAATGGAGAAGAAATGAAGTGGAAGAACGCCACTGGTGCAAGAATCCTCTTGCAGCAGATAAGTTCAATTGCCAGACGCCACTAATTCAGGAGAATTAGATAAGTCTCATCCATGGTTTAAGCAACAACCACCAAGCTCACTCAACTCACAAAGAGGAGACTCAACTCACTAAGAGGAGAAATTTGGGCATAGTGCCTTTACTTAAAATTCAATGTTGTAAATACAAGGAGAGAAGGGTCCTATTTATAGGAAATGAGGGGGAAGGGGCGGCCACCTAGTGTGGAAAAGGGGAGAAAAATAAAAAGATGAGTGAAAACTCATCCTAAATGGGATTTGAACCCATGCCCCTAAAGGCTTATGCCTAAGCTAAGCCTTAAGCTAATAAACCCAAAAATAGCGCCCCATGTTACATAGGAAAGAAAAGATGACTTAATTTTCTATCCTATGTGGGATTAGATCCCATGACCTCCTAGACCTTGTAGCAAGGCAACCTACTAACCAATAAACCCATACAATTATCACCCAAGTAGGATGAATTAAAAGAAAAATACAATCAAATAAAAAGAAAATATAAGAGAGTCCTAATTAAGGGTGGTCCATATATCCAGGGTCAAGGTGTCCTTCTGTAGGGTAGTGACCTTTATTTTGTAGGGTAGTGACCCTTTAATTGTAGGACACTAATTTCTCTAACTCTTCCTTGCTTGAAGCTCAGGCAAAAAGTTGGTGCATTTCCTCCAATGTAGGTTTTGCAGGTCCAAGCTTCTAGCAGTGTGTCATCATAATCCAACATTTACATAAGCGAAAATCATCCATACAAAACTCAAGGATTGCAGTTTAAATACCACTCAGTGGCTTAAAGTACAATACTACAATTTCACATCAAATACCACCCGGAGGACCATTCTACCGTTGAGCCTCCAAGTCATCCGTCCTTGCTTCAAATGAAACATCCTACACATCTAAAATAAAATCCAACACGTGTGGTGAGACTTACGTCCCAGTGAATGTGATCATTTATACAATGTAGGGAATCAGGCAGATGACAATGCAACAGTTCACATATATACATCCAAGCATCTAGTCATGTTTGTCGTACCAAGTAAATCAATCAAAATCTCCCACAAGGAGTAATCAAGTGTGTAACCCACACCAAGGTGTCTTTTCACTGTTACGTCTTTTGAGCGCTCTGCAATGTGACCAAGGATCGTCATCCAAGGCCACCCTCATTAAGTCTTATTATCAATCAAGAATACACATGCCATTTTTATTAATGTAACGTCCTAATTTCTAATTTCAGAAATAATGCCTGTTGGGAGCACTATTTCCAAATTCATAAAATTAATTCGTCAATTTTGCGTATCAAAATAAAACATAATCGCTTGTGTAATGCAACCATTACCAAAGCTCCACATTACATAAATAAAACATAGAAAATCCAACAAAGTTGCTGTCAGGCTCCAATACAATGCATTAAAATTAACATAGTAATTCCAAGGAAACAACGAAACAAAAGACTATGGTAGTCCTAAGCAACATTAATAACGATAATAAGAAATCAAGGTCTAAGCTATGGTACTTCATACATCCTCTACTACTTGTCCTGATCCTGAAACTCATCCTGCACAGCTGAAATATAATTCCCGTATCGTGGGATGAGACTAGGTCCCAGTGGGCATGAACAAAGACACTCCAGGGGAATCTACACAGGCAAACTATCATGCTTCTCAATCAACCATTACAATCAACCATAAATTCATAATCAACAACAAGGCACAATAATAATAATGAAGCTTATAAATTCATGTCCGTGAAGTGTTGTAACCCGACACCCGGGGTCTTTTCACTGTTACATGATCATGATTGAGCGCTCGGCCTGAGAATCCAAAGACCGTCGTCCAGGGAAACCTGAGATTAAGTCTTATCTGAATATGATGTACACATAAACTGATTTATTAACATGATTGAGGTTCCCCCATCTTCCCCTTGGCCGAGAGGTCGATGAGTTCGCCTCGTCTTGCTTAAACATGATTGCCCGAAGGCCTAAGATGGTCCAAAGACCCCTGAATTAGCCCGAAGGCTCTGAATTGACTGTAAGCCCTGTGATAATTAACTTATAGTGCATAATTATTGGTGGCCAAAGGCCTATGGTCATACACAAACATGTTTAAGAATGACCACACATGTGCATATAGGTCTCCTACCCTATGGTTCACTCAAATCATACACCAACAATCATTACATTCATACCAACAAGGTTTATATTAACATTCTCATCATAATTCAAGGAAAGAAGGGAAGAAGAATAGGGGAACATGCTCTGAAATTCGTACAGCAAAGAAACATACAATCACACCCAGCTGAGAATCGAGAAAGCAAAGAAAGAATGGAGAGTAGAAGGCCTTGATGGAGGAAAGATTGATGAAAGATTCGTTCTTGAAGCGTATGAATCGTTCTTGATTGTCCCAGGGATGTTATCTCACTAGAACCTCTCTTTATCTCTCTGAAAGGACGAAAAAATGGAAGAGAAAATGACTGAAACCGTCTGCAGTCGTGTTTTAAAAATGCTGAAACTGTCATTTTGGCTTAAGCGAGAATGCTCACGAAAATACACCCTCTCTGGACGATTCTGGATTAAGCCAGAATTTTTGGCTTAAGCCAGATTGACATTTTGGCTTAAGCCAAAATTGCATAACTGACTTTTGCAGTTTTTGTTGCATAATTCGCTCAAGCGAGATTCCTGGTGTCTAAAACTCTTATTTTTGTCCCTTAAGCATTCATGTGCCTATTCTTTACTTCATTCTATTTTAAGTTATGATTTCTCCTATAATTTAAGATCTTAATCAGCGGGATGTTAAAATTCTACCCCCCTTAAAAAACAATTTTGTCCCCAAAATTGACTTGAGACAGTTGAATAAAGAAGAGAATGGGGAAAAATTGAACTTCCTTACCTTAAATGAATAACTCTGGAAACTGAGAGCGGAGGTCTTCCTCTTTTTCCCAAGTTGCGCCCTCTGGAGTCTGACCCTCCCAAAACACCTTTACTAACGGAATTGTCTTATTCCTCAGGGTTTTGACACTTCGGTCAATAATCTGTGCATGTCTTGTGGGAATAGTCAAATCCTCCCTCAATTGTATTGATTCTGAACTTATGATGTGAGAAGGGTCATGAAGGTATTTGTTGAGCTGTGAGACATGGAATACATCATGGATGTTGGCCAAATGGGGTGGAAGGGCTATTCTGTATGCAAGGGGACCAATCCTTTGCAATATTTGAAAAGGACCGACAAAACGGGGATTCAACTTTTTGGCTTTAATGGATCTTCCAATGCCAGTGATGGGAGTAAATTTCAAAAACACATGGTCACCTTCCTCAAACTCTAAGTCCTTCCGTCTCCTATCAGCATAACACTTCTGCCGGTTCTGGGAAGTTACCAACTTTTCCCTAATCCTCTTAATCTTTTCTGTAGTTTCTTGCACCAACTCCGGCCCTAACAAGCTTTTCTCTCCAACCTCACACCAACACAAAGGTGAGTTACACTTTCTACCATACAAAGCTTCATAGGGTGCCATACCTATACTGCTATGAAAACTGTTGTTGTAGGCAAACTCTATGAGTGGTAAATACTTATCCCAACTACCCTTCTCTTCCAACACACAAGATCTAATCATGTCCTCTAAGGTCTGGATGGTTCTCTCAGACTGCCCATCAGTCTGAGGGTGGTAAGCGGTTCTAAACTTCAGTTTAGTACCGAAGGCTTGGTGTAAGGCATTCCAAAACCTAGAAGTAAATCTGGGATCTCTATCTGACACTATGTTGGAAGGTACACCATGGAGCTTCACATTCTCCTTGATGTACAAGTCTGCTAATTTGGTCAAAGGGTACGTTGCTCTAATTGGTAAGAAATGGGATGACTTGGCCAGCCGGTCCACTATCACCCAAATGGCATCAAAGCCTGCAGGGACCCTAGGTAGTCCCATAACAAAGTCCATGGATATGGCTTCCCATTTCCACTCGGGAATTTCTAACGATCTGAGCATACCTGAGGGCTTTTGGTGTTCTATCTTAACCTGTTGGCATACAAGACACCTAGAAACAAACTCAGTTATCTCTCTCTTCATTCTATCCCACCAAAACATGCTCCTCAAGTCTTGGTACATCTTGGTAATACCAGGATGTACCGTGAACTTGCTCTTATGAGCCTCCTCTAAAATCTCCCCTCTAAGACTACCCCCCTCAGGGATACAGACTCTCCCATGGAAGAGTAGCATCCCATCTCCTGATTCTGAAAACCCTGGTTGTCCCTTTCGGGACTGGAGTTCTAAGTCTAAGACCTGAGCCTCTCTAATTCTAGTCCTCAAATCATTAACCACATCTAGCCTGTAGAGTCTCATACTATCTCCCTCATAGTTTCCCTCAAGATTCAAATCCCTAAACTTCTCTAACAATTCTAACTCATGCACCATCATGGATGACGCATGCAAGGATTTTTTACTTAAGGCGTCGGCCACTACATTGGCCTTGCCAGGGTGGTACTTAAGCTCAAAATCATAGTCCTTTAAAAACTCCATCCACCTTCTCTGCCTCATATTAAGTTCTTTCTGATCAAAGAGATACTTAAGGTTCTTATGATAACTAAAGACCTCAAACTGCACCCCATACAGGTAATGCCTCCACACCTTAAGAGCAAACACTACTGCAGCTAACTCTAAGTCATGGGTCGGGTAGTTTTCCTCATGGGGTCTAAGCTGTCTAGAGGCATAAGCTACTACTTTCTTCTCCTGCATCAAAACACAACCTAACCCCTTTCCTGAAGCGTCACTATACACTTCAAAGGATTTGGACAAATCTGGCAATACCAACACCGGGGTAGTGGTTAACCTCTCCTTGAGTTCCTTGAAACACTTCTCACACTTCTCATCCCAAACAAAAGCATGACCCTTACGGGTCAGCCGGGTGAGAGGTAGGGCCAACTGGGAAAAACCTCTAATGAATCCGCGATAATACCCAGGTAATCCTAAGAAACTCCTAACCTCAGTGACTGACTTGGGCCTCTCCCAACCAATCACCGCCTCTATCTTACTGGGATCCACTGACACACCTTCACTAGATATAACATGTCCTAAGAAGTGAACTTTATCCAGCCAAAACTCATATTTCTCAGAGTTAGCAAACAGTTTCTTCTCTCTCAACACTTCCAAAACCACCCTAAGATGTTGCTCATGTTCTTCTAAGGTTTTAGAATAGATAAGAATGTCATCGATGAATACAACCACAAACTTATCCAAGTAGGGCCTAAAGATACGGTTCATGTAGTCCATGAATACAGCTGAAGCATTGGTCAAACCAAATGGCATCACCAAATACTCATAATGCCCATACCTAGTCCTAAAAGCAGTTTTGGGAATATCCTCACTCCTAATCTTTATTTGATGGTAACCTGACCTCAAGTCTATCTTAGAAAACACTGCTGCCCCTCTAAGCTGATCTAACAGGTCATCTATCCTAGGCAAGGGATATTTGTTCTTAATTGTTACCTTGTTTAACTGCCTGTAGTCAACACACAATCTCATGCTACCATTCTTCTTCTTGACGAGGAGCATTGGGGCTCCCCAAGGGGATACACTAGGTCTCATGAATTGCTTCCCTATTAATTCCTCTAGTTGCTTCTTAAGTTCACTCATCTCTAAGGGTGACATCCTATAGGGAGCCTTGGAAATAGGCCCTGTGCCCGGCACAAGGTCTATAGAAAACTCGGTCTCTCGATCCGGAGGTAAGGTGGTCACCTCACTAGGGAAAACATCTTGGAACTCCCTAACAATGGCTATGCTGTCTAGGTCGGATTTCGACACTACAGTTGAGGAAAGCAGTAATATAAAACAATAACTACCATCAGTCAGGCATTCAAAAATTTGGGTGGAGCAAGATAACAAATAGGATGGCCTCTCCTTCGGGGAAGGAAAAAGAGTAGGGCAAACAATTTCTTTATTGCAACAATCAAACATGACCTGGTTACGAGATAACCAGTTCATTCCCAAAATAACATCAAGCTTTTTCAATGGCAGACAAATAAAATCAACTTTAAAGATTTTACCTTGAATTTCTAGGGGACATGCAAGACACACTAAGGAAGTGGAAATGGCTTCCTTAGCAGGGGTGTGGACATTCAAATGAAAATGTAAGGGAGTAACATGCAATTTCATCCTTTCCACACAGTCACAAGAAACGAAGGAATGAGTTGCTCCAGAATCATACAGTACAATCAAAGGAGTATCATTTAGAGTACATGTACCTTGCATCAGATCATCGGCCTGAGCCGCCATCTCACCATTGAGGGTAAAGACTCTTCCAGTAGCTTGGGGTTTGGGGTGATCCTTGTTCCTCTTTGGACAGTTTAACAACATGTGACCTGGTTCACGACAGTAGAAGCAAACTTGCTGCTCTGCCAGACACTCGCCCCGATGGTGCTTGTTACACTTAGGACAAACTGGAGTAGTTGGAGGGGAGGGAAGGGCGACTTGCTTGCCCTTTCCGCCCTGAGGCTGAGGTCGAAAGCCCTTACCAACAGGTGCATCTTCTCTCTTTCTCTTACCATCAACCCAAGTCCTAGCTGCCGGCCTGGGCGCCTCATCAACCAAACTTTGCTCGACGACCAAGCATTTGGTCACCAAGGTTGAGAACTCTCTAAGCTGGAAGGCTGAGACAATCTTTCTGATTTCGGGTTTGAGACCCGCCTCCAAGTGAGAACACTTCCAACCCTCATTGGGATTGGCTTGCAGCAGGGAGTGATACTTGGAGAGTTCTTCAAACTTGGCCATAAACTGGCCCACGGTCATGTTGCCTTGCTTCAGTTGAAGGAACTCTAGCTCTTTCTGTTTCCTGGCTGGCTCTGGGAAATATTTCTCCAGGAATGCATGTTGGAATGCATCCCACGAGGGTAAGACTCCATGAGGGCTCAAACTAGACTTCACACTCTTCCACTAGTTGTCCGCTTCTCCTTGTAGCATGTAGGTAGCAAATCTCACTTTCAGGTCGTCCGTGCAAGCCATCACCTCAAAGATTTTGTTCATGGCATTGAGCCATGAGTCTGCTGCTGCTGGATCATAAGCTCCATTAAAGGCTGGAGGATGGTGTTTCCTGAACTCAGCTAATCCTGAAGGAAGGGATCCACTACTGTCCCCGGTGGAGGAGTACCGGTAGACTGCCTTTGCAAGGCCTGGAGTACTGCGGCATTAGAAGCCGTTTGCTCTCCCATGATTTGAGTGAGCATTTGAAGGGCTACCGCCACGGGATCCTGAGGTTGATCCGGTGGGGGAGGAAGTGAATTGGCACGAGGACGTCCCCTCCTACCGCTAGCCATGATCCTATACACATCATTAAGAAATGTCCAGGTGATCAGTCTATCAATTCCCTAATAATGCATATAAAGTTATGACTAACTTAAGGAGTAATACATAACCACAGTCCAATTGGATTGAACTGCTCTGATACCAAAATGTAACGTCCTAATTTCTAATTTCAGAAATAATGCCTGTTGGGAGCACTATTTCCAAATTCATAAAATTAATTCGTCAATTTCGCGTATCAAAATAAAACATAATCGCTTGTGTAATCCAACAATTACCAAAGCTCCACATTACATAAATAAAACATAGAAAATCCAACAAAGTTGTTGTTAGGCTCCAATACAATGCATTAAAATTAACATAGTAATTCCTAGGAAACAACGAAACAAAAGACTACGGTAGTCCTAAGCAACATTAATAACGATAATAAGAAATCAAGGTCTAAGCTATGGTACTTCATGCATCCTCTACTACTTGTCCTGATCCTGAAACTCATCCTGCACAACTGAAATATAATTCCCGTATCGTGGGATGAGACTAGGTCCCAGTGGGCATGAACAAAGACACTCAAGGGGAATCCACACAGGCAAATTATCATGCTTCTCAATCAACCAATACAATCAACCATAAACTCATAATCATCAACAAGGCACAATAATAATAATGAAGCTTATAAATGCATGTCCGTGAAGTGTTGTAACCCGACACCCGGGGTCTTTTCACTGTTACATGATCATGATTGAGCGCTCGGCCTGAGAATCCAAGGACTGTCGTCCTGGGAAACCCGAGATTAAGTCTTATCTGAATATGATGTACACATAAACTGATTTATTAACATGATTGAGGTTCCCCCATCTTCCCCTTGGCTGAGAGGTCGATGAGTTCGCCTCGTCTTGCTTAAACATGATTGCCCGAAGGCCTGAGATGGTCCGAAGACCCCTGAATTAGCCCGAAGGCTCTGAATTGACTGTAAGCCCTGTGTTAATTAACTTATAGTGCATAATTATTGGTGGCCAAAGGCCTATGGTCATACACAAACATGTTTAAGAATGACCACACATGTGCATATAGGTCTCCTACCCTATGATTCACTCAAATCATACACCAACAATCATTACATTCATACCAAAAAGGTTTATATTAACATTCTAATCATAATTCAAGGAAAAAAGGGACGAAGAATAGGGGAACATGCTCTGAAATTCGTACAACAAAGAAACATACAATCACACCCACCTGAGAATCGAGAAAGCGAAGAAAGAATGGAGAGTAGAAGGCCTTGATGGAGGAAAGATTGATGAAAGATTCGTTCTTGAAGCGTAGGAATCGTTCTTGATTGTCCCAAGGATGTTCTCTCACTAGAACCTATCTTTCTCTCTCTGAAAGGACGAAGAAATGGAAGAGAAACCGACTGAAACCATCTGCAGTCGTGTTTTAAAAATGCTGAAACTGTCATTTTGGCTTAAGCCAAAATGTCAATAAAAAAAACACCCTCTCTGGATGATTCTGGCTTAAGCCAGAATTTTTGGCTTAAGCCAGATTGACATTTTGGCTTAAGCCAGAATTTTTGGCTTAAGCCAAAATTGCATAACTGACTTTTGCAGTTTTTGCTGCATAATTCGCTCAAGCGAGATTCCTGGTGTCTAAAACTCTTATTTTTGTCCCTTAAGCTTTCATGTGCCTATTCTTTACTTCATTCTATTTTAAGTTATGATTTCTCCTATAATTTAAGATCTTAATCAGCGGGATGTTACAATTAACCTCTTGAGGATCCCATCTCCCTCTTGGTCGAGAGGTCAATGAGATTCCTTGTTCATCTTTGGTCCGAAGACCCATGAAATTCCTCTTGGCCAACGACCCATTACAACATTTTGTGCATGATTAGGATTTCAAAATGTGAGAACTTCATTCATGGCATGTATACATGTTACATACGCTAAATGAGGATTCCATGACATTCAAATCTCATAATCAACACTATCATGAAAACCCTAACCTCTATGACCTAGGGTCAAGCCAAAACTCAAGCAATCAAAGCAAATACACACATAAACCCTAGATTAACCTCAATAAATCACAAGCAAGTAAAGTAGGAAAGGGAAAGGAGAATAGGGGTCATTAGGGAACTTCACACATGATGGAAAGTGAGTGGGTGAACCACACTCACCTCAAGGAGCAAGAATGGAGGTGTAGAGGTGATGAGACAAGCTCCTTGGGCCTCTTTCTTCCTTGATTCCTCACTTCCAAGCCTCATTTTCCTCTTCTCTTCAAAATCTCCTTCTAGGGTACAAAAGGGTTGAGAGAAATGAACGTAGCTAAGTTTAAAACTTACACACACAAAACCCTTTCCCTCTACGTTTATTAAAAAAATAAGCGTAGTGACGGCTTGGTTGTTGTAACGTCCTAATTTCGAATTCTAGGAATTATACCTGTTGGAAGCACATTCCCGGTATTCAAAAATTAATACGTGCATTACGAATATCAAATCATACAATAAAGCTTAAATAGTCCAATAATATATAAGCTTTAAGTCACTACATTGATACAAAAGAGTGTATGCCAACAAAGGCTATATACATCATCAACTAAAGTTATTTACATCCAAAAGTATCCTACTAAAACATAATGATATATATATATATGTATATATATATATATATGTACAGCCAGAGGACTATCCACCAGTCAACTCTAAGTACAAAACAAAAGTAACAGGATCCCATAAATTCTTCCGCTATAAGTTCTTCACTTGTCTTGTTGGGTGCCCTGCACATCTAAATTATTCCACATATCGTGTGGTGAGAATAAATCTCAGTGAGTAAGGTTGTGCAAGTGTCCAGACAACCAAACAAGGAAAATTATTATACTTAATTGCATACAACAATTACAAAGGATCAAAACATGATAAAAATCAACATTTAGATTACATATAACCTCTGGTGTATTACCCAACACCGATGGGTTCTTATCACTTATACTTTCGACTTGGAAATGAGCTCAAAACCATACAAGGAACGTCTCCCTTGTGGTCATTTAACCTCCTTTTTTCATTAAACACACAATTTATAATTTCATATTCTTAAATATTTTTTGGCATAAAGCCCCCTCTTTGGACTGGAGTCCCCTCTTTTGCATAATTAACACATTCATATACATTCATATGAAAAATTGAAATAAGGATCACTATAAAAATTCCATTTTTCCTCAAACCATATTTCAATAATCCATACACATTCAGAATACCATCATCATAGTTCATACATATACAAATTCTTGATAAATCAATTCCCTTGACCTTAAGGCTTATTCTTTCACACTTAATGGCTAAGATCTAGGATGTTGCTCTCTTCCCTAACCCCTTCTTATGACACTTCCTTCCAACTTAGTCCTTCTTTACCTAACCTCATTTCCTCATTCTTGAACTGTTATACCTCTCTCTGATACAGGGTGTGGTTTCTCCTAAGTTCGACCCATAGTTTGATTGGCTTAACTCTTGGTCATTCTTCTAAACTCTTTTAAAACTCAAGGTTCCTAATGGATTCCCTTAATTTCTTGTCTGACACGCTCTTAACCTTCGAATTCTCATCCTACTTTTAACTTTCCTCTCAAGGCTGGGTTCACCACCTAAGGTTTCTCTTATATCTCATAGGGCTAAATTTCCGGGATGTTACACTCTACCCCCCTTAAATAAATTCTGTCCTCAAAATTTGTTCCTAATGCTTCCCACACTGGTTGACCTTCCTATTCCCAAGTACAATTGAATACTCAAATCCTTCCCAAACCATTACTCGGTAACTAACACTACTATTCCTTAAAGGTTATAAAAGAAATAAAGGCCGATATCACTTCCAAACTCGTATCCTAGGCATCTAACTTCCACAAACTACCACCAGGACGACTTCACTTCCTAGCGGGTTCTATGTCTAACTTACGTTAAAATTTGTCAATCTTTCCTTCTTTCCTCACAATCTTGATATGGACTCCTTAGGGAACTATAAGTTGGTTTTCTTCACCCTGGAAGGGTCTAACTACTCGGTATCCTTAACCTCTCCAAAACAAGTCAAAAAGTTCTGCTCAAGAAAGAAAATGGTGGTCGTCTCTCCTCCATCCTATCTTATATGCGATTTCTTACGCTACCTTCAAGGTCACAACATAGGTAAGGTCCAAAAACAATTAAGGATAACTTCCAACTTGATTCTTGACACATCCTCTACATCTAGGAGCCATCTGGAGATTACACAATGTGTGGGGAAACTAAATCTGTGTTCTACCAATAACCTAGGTGTGCTTTAAATGTTTCTATTGGTCCTCAAATTATACTGTGAGTGCTTATGTATTCCCCTACCAAGCTACCTCCTTTAAGGGCCAGGGCCCTTCCCATCAACCCCTTAGGTTTAAGTCTACTATATAAACTACCCTGCGTTCCCAAGGAACGGGCCAGCTTGAAATATAACCCTATAACATGCTCATGTTATCACTCGTTTCTAATACAGTACGCACAAAACTCTAGAAAAGAGTAAGGACTTATAGCCAAGTCGAAACAACATAATGGGTAACGTAACCATAAGATAGCAGTGGGAATTTCCTGATACAAATATGATGATGAAAAGACAAGCTTCTGTAGCTCATCCGAAAGAAACATTTATCTCATCTAACTAAACAAAACAGTAAGTAGGTCGGTTAATTGTTATCATTTCAGTACATGCACATAGAGAGAAAACAAAATTTTGGGGTGGTGCATATAATTAACAACCCTAATCCTAGGGGAAACATTTTCATGAAAACCAGATTGGAAAAGTTTTCAAAAAGGGTTCTAAGAGCAACAACACCAGAAATTTGGGTTCCAGGGTTCACTAAGAGACTAAGCCACATTGTTCATCCCTCTAACAGGTGATACGCTCCTCAAGCTACATATGACACATTCCCTACCTCATTCATACCCAACTCGCCATCCTCAAGTTACCACACCCCCTGACTACTCTAAATAGCAAAAGTGAGTAATTTCAATCAATACCATAACAAAAGCAAGCCGAAGGAGTTAGATCTATCCATTTGTCACTAAAGTCCAAACTTCATTTGTGCTAATGGTCATGGGTCCTAATCCCACTTAAATCACTAGACCATTCTAATGGAGCTAGGGAAGACATTAACTATCAGCCCAAGAAGTCTCGCATTAGACCCTAATACAATATACGTACATTTTAAAGGTCAAAAAAGATCTCAATCCCTTGACAGAATCTACTACTCCCATAGGATAGAAAATCCCAAATAATTATTTGAAAGAGTATACTAGATTCCAACTTGGTTTCTAGACTAGGAAGTCCTCAAATAATTCATATAGTAGGGCCAGCACGTACCTACGGGGATAAAACTACTTATAAGAATGTTCCTATTGATTTGATAAGGTAACCAAGGATTAAACTTTCCATCAATGTACAGAATCAAACCTACCGAGGTAGGGATCTAAGGACCAAGTAAGGATTCTAAAACATTAGTCTAACATCTTAGGGAACTAATGATTGAATCTCATTACTTGCATAATAAAACCAGACCACTGAACACACCGACTTGAATAATCTCACCACCATCAGGTTAAAATCACTGACCTCCTAATGCGATATCTAACTGGGCTTACAACATGACTTAGGCTGCCTAATAAGGGGTGAGGATTGGGCTACCAAACAATCATCCACAATCATTCCCACACCTAGGGCATTAGTTCCTCTGTCCTCTCATGAGTTCTACCGGTCCTCTACAATCCAACCAAACAAGAAATCCTAAATCCGCGAAGACCCAAACTCTGAGATCATTCAACCCTTACCATGGGAGTTTACCATCAAACCCCCCGGCTCACAAACCTTACAAGCAAAGAAAACTAATCATACAAGTAATGAAATGATTCAACAACAAACAACATCATAATGTCTCAATCAAACACCACAACGTGCACATGGCATACAACGATTCAGGAAACACAAACAAGTAGTCATGTCATGCAATCGTTCAAACGGAAATAAACATCATTATTGTCAAGCAAATTACTTCACCAAAGTTCAATTACAGGCAACCAACACTCTCCTAGCCTACTCATCATCCCCTCTAAATTACTTCTCACTCAATACTTACACTTTACTTTTCCTACTAAGTGTGCCTCAAGTCCCCTAGGAACTAAGGGTGTGTTCTATGAGATTTCTAGGGTGAAGGTCTTATTCTATGAAATGAACCTATGTGATCCTCTCTCTATCTAACACGTGGGTGGATCTAACCTTGTTAGAGAAGTGTCCCAACTCCCTAACAAGGCATCCTGTTCGCGTCACGAACCACGATCCCGTGTACCACGCACCCAATAGAGGGGTGATCAGTCCCTATACTGAGTATGAAATATAGTAGGATCATGGTAAGTCACAGGCAGTTATCCTTACCACAGTCGAATTGGATTGAACTGCCCTGATACCGTAATGTAACATCCTAATTTCGAATTCTAGGAATTATACCTGTTGGAAGCACATTCCCGGTATTCAAAAATTAATACGTGCATTACGAATATCAAATCATACAATCAAGCTTAAATAGTCCAACAATATATAAGCTTTAAGTCACTACAATGATACAAAAGAGTGTATGCCAACATAGGCTATATACATCATCAACAAAGTTATTTACATCCAAAAGTATCCTACTAAAACATAATGATATATATATATATATATACAGCCAGAGGACTATCCACCAGTCAACTCTAAGTACAAAACAAAAGTAACAGGATCCCACAAATTCTTTCGCTATAAGTCCTTCACTTGCCTTGTTGGGTGCCCTGCACATCTAAATAATTCCACATATCGTGTGGTGAGAATAAATCTCAGTGAGTAAGGTTGTGCAAGTGTCCAGACAACCAAACAAGGAAAATTATTATACTTAATTGCATACAAAAATTTCAAAGGATCAAAACATGATAAAAATCAACATTTACATTACATACAACCTCTGGTGTATTACCCAACACCGATGGGTTCTTATCACTTATACCTTCGACCTGGAAATGAGCTCAAAACCATACAAGGAACGTCTCCCTTGTGGCCACTTAACCTCCTGTTTTCATTAAACACACAATTCATTATTAATTTCATATTCTTAAATCTTTTTGGGCATAAAGCCCCCTCTTTGGACTAGAGTCCCCTCTTTTGCATAATTAACACATTCATATACATTCATATGAAAAATTGAAATAAGGATCACTATAAAAATTCCATTTTTCCTCAAACCATATTTCAATAATCCATACACATTCAGAATACCATCATCATAGTTCATACATATACAAATTCTTACTCAAACACAACACATAAGAGTCACCTAAAACCCTAAGTCTTCTAATCCTAGGGTTTGAGCATAAAAAAGGGGAAAACCCAAAATCAATTGATCCTACTACCAATTTAACCATGGACATGCAAGAAAGAAAAGAAGAATGGAGTAGGGAACATGCAATTGATTCCATTCAACAAGGGGAGTGAGTTGAGAACCAAACTCACCTCAAGGAGTACACAAAGAGTGGTTGGAAGGGGAAGAATTGAAGATCAGAGACTTCAAAGAGGAGGAGCCTTCTACTTCCTCATGAACAAGAACCCTAATTTCCCTTTTTCTCTCTAGAATTATGCTCTCTCTCACTCTAGCGTCTAAGAGGAAGAAGAAGAATGATGGAGAATGAAGAGAAAACCTCAGTTTTTGATGTTTAAAAGTAACAGACAGGTCGTTGCGCTCAGCGCAGATGAAGCGCGGTTCCTCCCCAAATCTCTCTGTTTCCTGCGCTTCAGTTGCGCTTAGCGCAACTTGGAGCGCAGTTAACAAAGAAGAATTGAGGAAATTCCGCTGTTTCTCGACAGCTTTCTTGCCTGAGCAAGAATGCGTCTATTTGGGGTGCAAACGAGCTCGGAATAATATTGTATAGAATATCAAACTGAAGCCCCGAATCTTAGCTTTCTAACCCAAGTGGAATCACCTCAAATGGACACTTACAACTCTAGATATTTGCAAATTAGTGCACCAAGGTCATTAGGCTTAAAACCTGAAATTAAGCAACAACCTTGGTTTTTGCCCCTCTTAGATTCCAAATCAAATCTCTCATTCTCAAACCTAATTCCTCTCCAAAAATCCTCCTCCTAGATTAGTCCTTCTCATCCAAATCCTTTCCCACTCTAATTCTTGATAAATTAATTCCCTTGACCTTAAGGCTTATTCTTTCACACTTAATGGCTAAGATCTAGGATGTTGCTCTCTTCCCTAACCCCTTCTTATGACACTTCCTTCCAACTTAGTGCTTCTTTACCTAACCTTATTTCCTCATTCTTAAATTGTTATACTTCTCTCTGATACAGGGTGTTGTTTCTCCTAAGTTCGACCCACAGTTTGATCGGTTTAACTCTTGGCCCTTCTTCTAAACTCTTTTAAAACTCAAGGTTCCTAATGGATTCCCTTAATTTCTTTTCTGACACGATCTTAACCTCTGAATTCTCATCCTTTTTTTAACTTCCCTCTCAAGGTTGGGTTCACCACCTAAGGTTTCTCTTATATCTCCTACGCCTAAATTTACGGGATGTTACAGTTGTCGCTACGTTTTTAATTAAAAATTAAATTTGGTGCGTAAGAGGAATTTTTTAACTTAGCGACGGTCATAGCTAAGTTTAAAACTTACGCGTACAAAACCCTTTCCCCCCTCCCCTCTTCTTCTTCCTCCTTCCTCCTTCCTCCGTCCTCTCTTCCTCTCCTTCCTCTCCTTTCCTCCTCTTCAGCCACCTTCTGTTTCTCTCCCTTTCTCTCGGTCATTTTCAAATTCTCACTGATTAAACATTCTCCCTCCTTCATAGGTTCATTTTGAACCGATTAGAATCTCAAACAGTTTCCTCTAGGTATCTCTATCCTTCCTCCCTCTTCCTCCTCCGACGTCCACCACCACCAGTCGTCGTCCACCACCACTTTACACCGTTCATGTAATTATAATTAATTTTTTTAATTATAGTTATATAATTATTTATTTAGTTATTTAATTATGTAGGTAGTTATTTTAGTTATATATGTATTTAAGTATATAGGTAGTTATTTAGTAATGATTAGTAATTAATTTATTATTATTAGTAATTATGTAGCAATTAATTATTAATTATTAAAATTAGGTAAATATGCCCCGTATGCGTGATAGAGGTGGACAGAAGGTCCCACCTATTAGATGGAGGTCCATCCTTCCGAGAGAGCTTGCTGTACAGGCTCGCTTACGTCGGGATCATAGGACCAATCTCCCTCTCTTTATGCAGCTGCTAGAGCAGCCTTCTTCCTTTTCCCCTGCACCGTACGTGGTGTCCACCCCTGCAGAGGTGGCCCAACCTGTTGCATCTGCTGGAGCCTTCATGGAGCAGATGAGGTTCATCCCTACTCTGGGATATCAGGAGGTTGCCACCGAAGGATGTGAGGAACAAGTGGTTGGGAGGAATTTACGGTAAAATATTTTCATTTTTCAATTATATTTTTTAACTTGTTATGACATTTTCAAAACACTTACCCTACACATTTTTTCTTTTATAGAGCAGAGTTACTTGGGCCCCTGAGGACGAGGCCTAGATTAAAAGGGTGTACTAGCAAAGGATTACTCGACGCCTTCGGGATATGCTGAACAAGGCCCGGACGAGTGGGACTAGGCCCACTTGGTGTGGTGAGGAGGTCTAGGAGGGTCTTTTGGCTTACTGGGCCTCTAATAAGTTCAAGGGGAAGTCCACTCGTAACAAGAGCAATCGGGCTTCTCGTCGAGGCAGGGCAGTCCACACCATGGGCCGCAAGGCCCACATTGAAGTCGTGCTGGATATGGTATGTAAAAACCTACTTTTATATATTATTTTTGTATTTGTAATTAAAATAATTAATTAGTGTAATTTTTCTATGTAGCAACGATAGCTTGGGCGGGATGTAGATCCTGATAAGTTTTTTGTGGCCACCCACACAAAAAGGGTGGTGGCTGGGTAGACGACCGAGCGCGGTCCACATATGTGAGTCAAGTTACCGGTGTTTTTTATATAATTTGATATATTTGCAATAGAATAACTAACTAATTATAAGTTTATCTTTACTCAACAGACAAATTACCAGGACCGCCTGAAGGAGGTGGAGTCATAGATGGGGGACAACTCCATCACTGATGGGTCCACCAAGCTACAAATCTAGAAGGATGTTGCTGGTGGTAAGACTTGAGGCTGCTGTTATTGAAGTTAATCTTGCAATCACAAGAAGGGGGTTGAATTGTGATCTCTTAAAATTCTACACTTTCTTCTAATATTTATTTTTGCTCAAGGTGAGTACTTGGCTAATATTAGAAGATTTGAGAAGCAGGAGTTAATTGTCACAGATTAAACTATAATTGTAGTATGTTGAAAATATGGTTCACTATTGAATGGAACCTTCTTTAAGTATCACTTATTTAGGTATTAGATAGATTTAAAACCTTTTATGCAGAAGATATGCTAGTTTAAAACAAAATTATAAGTTGCAGTATTAAAGAGTGTAGGGTAAGAAGAAATATGCACACATTTTTTATATTGGTTCACCTCTTAACCTTAAGGCTACGTCCAGTCCCTACTCTTAGTAGGATTTTCACTATATCAACCTTGATACAATAGCTTCTTGGGTGATCCTCACCACTAGTATTTTTCTGTAGCCTTTGCAGGCTCAATCAGCAAGTTTTCTACAAGCAGCAGGGCACACCTTACTCTTGCAGACTTTAGTCCCAACTATCTCTCAAGAAAATCTTTCTTTTTTTGGTCCCTGAGAGTTACATAATGAAGTATAAAGAAATTACAAGGATCAAAGGCTCAAAGTTTACAACAAATTAATCACAGCAAGAATACTTGAGCCAACAAACACTTTTTCTCACTTTCCTAACTATTTCAACTCAGAACTGAAAGATATGTAGAAAGTGAAAATTCTACAGAAGGTATAATGGTAATTTTCTGAACTATATGGACCTTCTTCTGCTGAAACTACTGTATGATCAAATTGGAGGAGAAGGCTTATTTTTATAGGCAAGGAGATGGAATATAGTCGTTGGAAATGCCCTGGAGAGGAAGTCAAGCTACCAGCTGGAAGTGCAGCAGCTGTCACTATCATGTGCAGCTTTTTCTAAGTACTTGTTTTAACTAGTTCTATCTTCTGATGAGCATATCTTCTGAAGCCTATATCTTCTCAAGTAGGAAACATAATCTGTAAATTGTTTCCTCTTTTGATTTGCAGATTTACTTTGTAAGAATTATTGGTCCTTTATGTAATTTTCTTGAATGAGGAGCATACCCAATAAATGTAAGAATTTTCAACAAAACAGTTTCTATTTCTTCTAATGTTTGCTATCAGGAACATTTCTTCTAATTCTCTAAGTTTATAACATTGCAGCTTCATTTCTTTCTTCTTAGGGAAATATATATATATATATATATATATATATATATATATATATATTCTTCATGAGGGAATAGGAGATATCTTCTTAACAGAGGTCAGAAGATGTTTTCTGGAACCTTAAGCTCTGTTGATAAAACTACATCTTCTGATAGACTTTCTGTTTCTTCTCAAGTTCTTTAGTGATATCTTCTTATGATTTTTCTCAATAGCTTTCTTGCTTTCACCTTGAATGTTTAGTTATTTCTTTCTTAAGGCGGTGTTCATTAATTTCTTAGTTGTTTCTTCTGAAGTAACTCAGTCTGATTCTTCAGAATAATTTCTATATCTTCTGAACTTATCTTATATCTTCTGAACTTGCACTGTTGCTTATCCTTTTACCTGTTTCTTTCTTGACAATCTCAATTTGAAACATTAGTGCAGATGTTCAGAATTATCATAAGTGTATTTTGAGAGTTTGTCATTATGAAAATATTTCAAGAGGATTCATGGTCTTTACAGTTATCGCACCGGGGACATGTCAACCAACATTCGTCCAGGTGTGACCAACCTCACTCAGGAGTCTCGGGCTCACACCAGCGGGAGTGACGGGTCACGACATTCGTCTGACGAGGCGTTGCACCGGGAAGTTATCAAAGCAAAGCTGCAGGCTAGCTGAGCTGAAGAGAGGGCCGGTCACTGTCAGGCCCAGTAGACACGGTTGATGGAGGACTCCGCACAACTCCAACAACAGTTGCAGTTGGTGCTAGATGCCTGCAGTGCAGCTGGTTCTATCAGCTACAGTCAGGCTCAACCACCACAGCAGCGTCGTCACCGTCAGCCGTGATTTTTTATTGTATTATGTGTTTATACACTTTGTATATATATTGTTCATATATATATATTCTATATGATTGTTTTTATATAATATTTATTAATTTTTTTATATTTTAGATCATTAACAAATATGATATAAATTTATAAAATAAATAAAAAAATTAAATTTCTATAATAATTCAACCGTAAATTTTAATAAAATTAAATATAAAACCATAAATACAATTAAAAAAATTAATATGATCATTAGCGACGACCTACTATGTGACGGCTTAGCGACGACCTTTGATCTTTTCTGCTAGCGACGGCCTTCAGCACAACGACAGTTTTAGCGACGGGCAAGCAGAAGCTACGTAGCGACGATTGTCTTTGCTCGTCCTTGAGGCCATCGCTAATTGCATTGTAGCGACGGTTTTACCCTTGTAGCGACAGTCAAAGTTTAAAAACGATTTTCTTGTAGTGATTGAGCCCATTTGTTTAAAATTATTTCTTAAAAGAATAACTTATTTTTTTAAAAAAAAATCACTTATAAGAATTTTTAAGATTTTGTCTAAACTTTTTTCAAGAAGCATGATCTGAAAATAATTAGTTTTTTTGCTTTTTTTAAGAAACAACTCAGAGTTGCTTCTTAAAAAAAGCAGTTAAAATATAAGACAGAAAAAACTTTTTAACAATATGTGAAAACATTTGTTGTTACAAACAATGTGAAATCATTTTTTAAACAATTTTAAAAAGTATTTTTTAAGCACAAACAAACTTACCCACTATCTTTTTATAAAACCAATTAATAAAATTAATTAATTTCATTTATAAGTGTAATTTGGTTAAACGTGAATCACATATCTTCGGGAGGGGTGAAGAGCATTAATTGTGACAAAGCCCCGAACAGAATTGCCCCTAGTAATAGGGGATACATGTGGTTTTAAAAAAAAAAACGTGAATCACATGGTGTATAAAGTAATGTAGATATGGAGTAATTTTACCTGCCTAAATTAGTAGTATTATAGTCATTTAATAGCGTAGAGTAGTGCAATCAATTTTTTAAGGTTGACTTATAAATCAATATTAATTGTAGTTTTTTTTTATAATGCTTTTAATGGGCATTGATGGCTAGGTTATTATAATCGTAAAACGCAAAAAAGAGATTCAAAGTTTTCTAAACACTGTATAACTATTTTGGCCTTAATTGCGGTGTTGTCTAGGGTGGAGAAGCAAAAATCTCTTCCAAACTGTTAGATAAATTAATAAAATAATGAATGGTCCTGATTTTACACCGATAAATGTTCAAATGGGTTTTTGATTATTTGCAAACAAGTCTAGGTGAATAATGAGTACAACCTTTTTTCTCTTTTATTTCATTTCAACACTTTTATTTCTTTTTCTTTTTCTTTTTTTCATGTTTTCTTTTTAATCACATTTTTTATTATTATATTAAAACACTTTATCTCATTATCCATTTCTATTTATTTGTTTTATTATATAAAAATACAGGTTAAGAAATATTATAAATGTGTTAATTTACATTAAATTTAAAGTATTTTTTCTATTATATCATTTATCTCTCTATCTTATTCATTAATATTTTCACTTATTATCTCTTTTGTCTATTTTATTTATCTATTTACTCTTTTTCTTGAAATTGTTTCCCCCAAAACACATGTCACATTTTATCACTTGCGTTGTTTTTAGTTTTTTATTCTCATTTCAGTTGATTTTTTTATGAACCATAAGTATTCTTTACGAGAGATAGTCTTCCTCCTACCATTTTCTTTTTCTTTTTGTCTTTTATCACGCTTTCACTTTCTTATATTTTTTTATTATTATAATATTATATTAAAATATTTTCTCTCATTATTTGTTCATATTAATTTGTTTCATTTTAAAAGTGAATTTTTTAATAAATCGCGGGTATACTTCACGGGAGGCGGTCATGCTTTTGTCATTTTTTTCTTGTTTTATCACACTTTTAATTTTTTTATCATTACTATATTAAAACATTTCCATCATTATCCTTTCCTATTTAATTATTTGTTTCATTACATAAAAACACACATTAAGAAATATAATAAGTGTGTTTATTTACATTTAATTTAATGTGTTTTATATAATATATCATTTAACTCTTTATTTTATGCATTAATGTTTTCACTTATTATCTCTCTTATGAATTCTATTTATCTTTTTACTTTCTATTAAAATTGTTCCCCCAATGCTCGTGTCATGTTTTCTCACTTGTGCTATTTTATTTTTGTTTTGTTTGTTATTCTCACTTCAGTAAAGTATTTTTTTAATGAATCACACTTATCCTCTTCGGGAGACAATCTTGCTTTTGCTGCTTTCTTTTTTTATCATGCTTTCATTTTTCTTTTTTATTATTATCATATTAAAACATGGGGTGCTTCTAGAGTGAAACACCTCACGGATGTGTCACCGGTGGATCACCCTATTTTAACTTAATTGACCTGCTATAATGGGTTTATTTGCCGGTTCATTATTTTAGGTTTATGCCCCTATAATAACAAAAATTGTTGTCAAGGACCTATGTGAAACTAGTTTTGGGTAGCATTATATATGTCACGTGAAGGAGAATGACCCACAACCACAAACAAGGGCATTTCTGGGCAGCACTATGCCTGCATTAGCCCTTCAAGCGCTTGCGAAGGAGAGGAAGGAGATGGGGATATTAGAAGTATCAACAATGGCTGCCAAATCTTATCCTTAGCCCACGTGTGATGCTTGTCTAACCATCTCATGCTTGTCAAGATTGCTTTGTATGTCCGTCGTCACCGTAACCACAAAGCTTATCCTTCACGTTTCGTATATTCGCCGTCACCGTAACCACAAAGCTCTATTGGATTAGTTGATGTTAATTTGTTAATTCTGTTATTTTTCTGTTAGTCTGTTGTTTCAGTTAGTCTTCTTTCTGTTTTAGGTTTATCTAGCTTAGTTTCTTTTGTATATATTCCCTTATAGCTTTCTGTATCAGATCGAATCATAATCAATAGAGATTGAAGTATTTTTTCTGTAATCTTCCTTTCTTTTCATGTTCTTCATGATGATCAATTCATCATAGTTCTAATATGGTATCAGAGGAGAGACCTCACCTACTGCATTTCAGCCTCTGATTCTCTTCGTCTCCATCTATCGCATTTCAGCCTCTGATTCTCTTCGTCCCCATCCATGGCGGATCAACCTAAAGATCCAAGTCAAGATCCTACTAACCCCCTGTTCCTGCACCATTCGGATGGACCTGGCCTTGTTCTCACCTCCCAACCTCTTGATCACAAGAACTATACCACCTGGAGCAGAGCGATGTAGGTGGCACTTTCTGTGAAGAACAGATTGCCTTTCATTGACGGAACCCTCCCGAAGCCTGTCGCAACTCACCCCACCTTCGCGGCATGGTCTCGTGCTAACATCGTTGTTATTTCCTGGCTTTACAATTCCGTTTCGATTGTTCGCCAATACTGCACACGAAATTTGGCAAGACTTGAAATAAGATTTTCAAGAAAGAATGGCCCAAGGATTTTCCAACTCTGGCGCCAATTAATGTCTCTTCAGCAAGGGACGGATGATATTAGCACTTACTATACCAAATTGAAGTCTATTTGGGAAGAATTGTGCGGCTACAAACCCCTCATTCCCCTGTACCTGTGGTGGCCTTCAACACCTTCAAGCACACACTGAATCAGAATATGGCATGTCCTTCTTGATGGGTTTGCATGACTCTTTCTCTCAAATTCGTGGTCAAATCCTTCTTTCTAACCCCTTGCCCTCAATTGGTAATGTTTTCTCCCTTGTTCTCCAAGAAGAAGCTCAACGCGAAATAGTTGGTACCCATTCCTCTTCTAATGCTAATTCCGATAACATTGCTTTTTCAATTAACTTCTCACAAAAATTTCAATCTAGTAGCAGTAAGAATAAATTTGTCAAGAAAGTTAGACCAAAATGTAGTCATTGTGAGATGTTGGGACATACCAAGGATAAATGCTACAAACGTGTTGGTTATCCCCCAAATTATTTCCAGAACCGGACTACCACCACTGTGAATCAAGTTGATGATAGCCCTGGCAGTTCAACAGCGACTTCATCCTCCACTCTCACCCCTGCTCAGTGCCAGCAATTAATCACTTTTCTGACTAACCAAATGTCCACTGACAACAACCTTGATGCTGTCGCTTCCAATGTGATAGGTACTTGTATGCATATTAATTCTCATTATAATTCTCACAAATGGATCATAGACTCTGGAGCCACTTCCCACATTTGTTGTTTCAAACACTTATATGATTCTTACACTCCTATCCATAATTCTCACGGTTTACTGCCTAATTCCACAAGGGTTAAAGTACAAGGGATAGGTAGTATCAAGATCAATGATGATATCTTCTTGCATAATGTTCTGTATATACCTACATTTCGTTTCAATCTTTTATCTCTGCTCACCTTAATCAATGATAACTCCTTTAGATTTATTATGCAGCCTAACAAATTCCTTTTGCAGGACCTCAACACATTGAGAACGATTGGCACTGCTAAACAACAACAAAGACTTCTGGTTTTTGAATTTCCTACATGTTCTTTTAATTTTGGCTGTATCAATAAATGTAATAGTGTTACATATGATACTTGGCATAAGAGATTAGGTCATATAACTGTTCCTGTTTACAGATTAATTGCTAATAAAACCCCTCTGAGTTCTGTTGATTCCACCTATCACTGTAGTACTTATCATATTGCTAAACAAAACAGATTGCCTTTTCCTAATCCTAATAGATTTAGCCCCAATTGTTTTGATTTAATCCATGCTGACATATGGGGGCCTTTTAAACATTCTACCTATGATGGATTTAGATATTTTCTCACTTTGGTTGATGATAAAAGTAGGTTCACATGGATATACATGCTCCAAAACAAATCTGACTGTGTCAGCATCATACCTCAGTTTTTTTCTTATGTTGAAACCCAATTTCAAACCAAAATTAAAAGCTTTAGATCTGATAATGCTAAAGAACTTCATTTCAAAAATTTCTTCTTAGAAAAAGGTGTTTCACACCAATTTTCTTGTGTTGAAAGGCCTGAACAAAATAGTGTTGTTGAGCGAAAACATTTGCATATTTTAAATATTGCTCGCACTTTGATGTTTCAATCTAATGTTCCTATAAACTTATGGGGAGAATGTGTTAAAACAGCTGTGTTTATTATGAATAGGACACCAAGTCCTATTTTGGATCACAAATCCCCATATGAAATCTTATATGACAAAGTGCCTAACTATTCTGATTTCAGGACTTTTGGCACATTGTGCTATGCATCTACTTTACTCTACAGCAGACACAAATTCAGTCCCCGGGCTACTGCAGCTGTCCTCATAGGATATCCTCATGGTTACAAAGGATACAAATTGCTTGACCTGTCAAATCATCGCACCTTCATCTCCAGAGATGTTAAGTTCTATGAGCACATTTTTCCTTTCAAAAACAAGCATACCCCTGATGCTAGCCTTGATGCCTTCAGCAATTACATAACCCCTAATCTCATTCATCATGACACCTTTCATGATCCCGAACCCTCCCATCCCACACATACCCACAACCAAATTGTTATACAGCAGTCTTCTTCCCCAAATGTACCTCACCATGACCAAATTAGAAGGTCCAGTAGAACCACCAATCCCCCAAGATATATGTCTGATTACCATTGTTACAATGTGACCACTGACACCAACTCTCTCTATCCTATCCAAAATTACATAGATTACTTAAAACTATCCAAACCTCAAACTCATTACATCTGCCAAATTTCTGCTAATCATGAACCCCAAACCTACAGTCAAGCCATTAAATTCCCTCATTGGAAGCAAGCTATAGAAGATGAACTTGTTGCTATGGAGATGAACAACACTTGGTCAATCACTCCTCTTCCTCCTGGTAAAACGCCAATCAGCTGCAAGTGGCTATTCAAGTTAAAACTCAATTTAGATGGGACAGTTTCCAAACACAAGGCTAGATTGGTGTCCTGTGGATTCACTCAGCAATATGGTCTTGATTTTCAAGAAACTTTTTCTCTTGTCGCCAAGATCACTACCCTAAGGCTCCTCCTTGCTCTTGCTGCTTCTCAACATTGGCATCTAGCTCAACTAGATGTCAACAATGCTTTCCTCAATGGCAACCTGACAGAAGAAATTTTCATGCAAATCCCTCAAGGCTACAGATTTAACTTCACTCCCACTTCTACTGCTCCTTTAGTCTACAAGTTGAATAGGTCTATATATGGCCTCAAACAAGCTTCTAGGAGCTGGTTCAACAAATCCAGCGCCACTCTTACCTCCAAAGGATTTACGCAATTAAGGTATGACTACACTTTGTTCACCAAGGGATCCAATTCAACATTCATAGCCATCCTTGTCTATGTTGATGACATAGTTATTGCCAGCCCAAGCAAAATAGCTATCAACTCTGCCAAACACTTACTTCAAGATCACTTCAAATTGAAAGATCTTGGAGACTTGAAGTTTTTCCTCGGTCTGGAACTATCTAAATCTCAAGCAGGAATTTTCATGTGTCAAAGACACTACATTATGTCCATTCTTGAAGATTGCGGTATGCTTGCTTGCAAGCCTTCAGCTGTTCCCATGGAAGCTAATTTGAAACTGCACTCAAAATCTGGAACTCCCCTTGCTGATCCAGGATCATACAGAAGACTCATTGGGAGACTTTTGTACTTAACCATTTCTAGACCCGAAATTTTCTACACTGTCCACAAACTGAGTCAGTTTGTCTCTAACCCTCATTCTGATCACATGAATGCAGCTCACATACTTTTAAGATACTTAAAACATACTGATGGTCAAGGTATTCTTTTCAAAGCAAAATCTGACACTAAGCTACATGCTTATGTCGATGCTGATTGGGGCTCCTGCATTGATAGTAAAAGATCTACCACTGGTTTTTGTATCTTCTTGGGCAATTCCTTAATATCCTGGAAGGCTAAGAGACAAAAGACTGTCAGCAAATCATCAGCAGAAGCTGAATACCGATCATTAGCTTCTGTGTCTACTGAACTTACTTGGTTGAGGAACTTGTTAATTGACTTCAACATTAAAACTCCCTATGCTGTTGTATATTGTGACAACAAGGCATCAATTCACATTGCCACCAACCATATTTACCATGAAAGAACCAAACATCTCGAAATTGATCTTCACTATATCCGGGAGCAAGTAGAAAGAGGAGCACTCAAATTAATCCATGTCAGAAATCATCACCAGCTAGCTGATATTTTCACTAAGTCTCTTCCCCGCAATACTTTTCTTAGCATCTTGTCCAAGTTGGGCATTGAAAACATCTTCCTCCCATCTTGAGGGGGAGTATTGGATTAGTTGATGTTAATTTGTTAATTTTGTTATTTTTCTGTTAGTATGTTGTTTCAGTTAGTCTTCTTTCTGTTTTAGGTTTATCTAGCTTAGTTTCTTTTGTATATATTCCCTTATAGCTTTCTGTATCAGATCGAATCATAATCAATAGAGATTGAAGTATTTTTCTGTAATCTTCCTTTCTTTTCATGTTCTTCATGATGATCAATTCATCATAGTTCTAATAAGCTCCGTTTCTTCACCGCCTCCGAGAACACAAGCCCCCCTGGCCTCACCGTCACCGTCACCCCTTTTACCTGCGACTCCACCCTCACCCTATAAACCGAGTTCGCCGCCCTAACATTCGTCACCGTCCTAGTCCTAGGCCCGTAGCCAATTCCACACAAGAAGTTAACATAATCATTATTAGTGATATCATAAATCAAACCTGGATCCATAGCTTGACCCAAATTAAGATGGCCTGCACCGAAATCATAAGGCGCGGAAACATTCCCAGTGCCTTCACCAATCATGGGTCCATTCCCAGTAAAACTTTGGATTAAAGAAAGTTTTGTCTCGTTGCCCAAAATAAAATGGAAAACTGAAAAACTTAAAACTAATTCAAATCAATGCTATTCACAGCTTCATTTCTTTCTAAAATGAAACTATCTTGGTTCGGTGAGCTGTTTATCACACACTGCATAATGAAAATATCCAGAAAATATCAAACCAATGTTTTGATAATTACCATGGTGCACACAACAATTTGTAAAAACCCAATGAGTTTTATAACATTTAATAGAGGGGCCAATGTTGAATAAATGAAAATAAACACACAACAGGTTTTAGGTAATTAATCCTAACCCTTCAATCAACATAAGTTAAATTTAACGGTGACTCCACGAGGTGTTTCACCCTAGACGGACCCTAAAACATGTTCTCGCATTATCTATTCCTTTTAATTTATTTCATCACAAAAGTATTTTTTTATAAACCACGGAAGGCTGTCCTTCTCCCTATTGTTCATTCCCCCATTTTCATCACACTTTATTTTTTCTTTTTTAATTATTATTATTATTATATTAAAACAGTTTTATCTCATTATTCATTTCTATTTATCTATTTAATTATATAAAAATATACATTAAAAAAATACAATAAATGCGTTGGTTTATATTAAATTTAATGTATTTTTCCAATATATTACATCCGATCCTATTTATAAGAAACAAATGACTAAATCATCAAGACCAAGGAAATATTTTGAAACCAGTTAATTGTAATTTATAATGTCATAATTTTATATCTTATTCCAGAATCATCCTTAATATTAAATAATTACAATAGTGATAAAATTACTTATGCTCCAATAGTAGGTCATTGAAAATAGCGTAGTGCATCTAGGGGTGTTCATATCCAATCCAATCCAATGCAAACCGCAAAAACCGAACCGAAAAACCGAAAGCCGAATCAAACCGAAATCCAAAAAACTGCAAACCGCAAAAACCAAAATTTTTTTATTGGATTGGATTGGTTTTCAGACCCTATGTTGAATACCAATTCAATCCAATCCAAACCGAACTTATATATACATATATTATTACTTATAAAATAATCATATATTTATACTTATATACATATATATTTATAAAAATATTTATACTAATATATTTTTTATAATTTTATTATTTAATATCATGTTAATATTTTTATAAATATATCAATATAAAATTAGTTTTAATTTAGTTTTCATGTCACATGTCATTCTTTTTATATAATTTTATATTAATTTTAATAAGTGTAAGTTCCAATAAGAAAATGTTTACTATTTTTCTTTTATTTTGTCAATTTTATCAAATATTTATTGTTGCTTTAAAAAACCGAAAACCGATCCAATCCAATCCAATTTAAATTGGATTGGATTGGATTGGATCGAATTTGAAAAAATATCAAAACCGATCGGATGATGAAATGATAAAACCATAATGATCGGATTAGATGGTTTTTTGCCTCCAAACCGAACCGCGAACACCTATCATTGAAAATAAGTGAGTAGTGGACAATAAATTAAGGGTATAAATGTAATTTCATAATTAATACAATTCAAAATAGTAATATGTTTCTTATATTTAGGACCAAGCAAAAATATCTTTTGTTTTATTATAAACTAGTATCCAACTCGTGCGATGCACAGATTTATTACTCAAATAAATATTTAAATTTTAATTTTAATAATATATTTAACCTATTTAATATATGTAAACAATAAAACATGAGATTAATTAATTTTTAATATTTAATTTGATACTTGTTAGTAGATTAAAAATATAACAAACTAACAAAGTAAAAAGGATTTGGAAATATGAAATAGTCACATCTAATAATTACAAATGAACACTATTAGCAATATTGCTTCAATTGAATTTTTTGAAACATTTTCTTGTAGACAATATATTTTGTAACATTACAACACTTAAAGTTGTCATCATATATAAGAATCTTAAGTCTTTGTTGAGACTTAACCCTAAATACAACAATATATAATTGACCATGAGATAAAACAGGCATTGGTAAATACACACCAACATGTGACAATGTCTGGCCTTGACTTTTATTAATGGTCATAGCAAAGCAAAGAAAAATTAATGGAAACTGTATTCGTTGAAACTTTAATGGGGTGAGATTTTCAGATGGAATTAAATTCATTCGATGAATGAATAACTTTGTTCCCAAATGTGTTCCCGTAGTAACGGTTTCTCCAATGACATTAGAACCTAACTAATCAACTATTAATATCTAGTTCCATTGCAAGGATATCAAGATTCGTCAATCTTTAACATCAACTTATGATCATGGAGTCCAGAGCACCTAATATCATTTAAGAATTCAGCTGTCAACAGCTTCAATATCGATTTCCTCATCCACCTTCCATATAATATCAAAACTCAAGTACATCATTTCTTCTCCTAGAAATAATGTCATGACATATTCATTGATGGAGTAAACAACATCCAATGTAGGAGCAAGAATTATTTTATCTTGAAACAACTCTATGTTTTCAAATTTTGATAGCAAATTAGGATAGGCAAAGGAAACTATATCTCCAATTGTATTACCTGTAGACTATATTTGTGACACCCTTCTACCCCATTCTCTTATAATTAATAAATCGAAATATAGAAAGAATAGTTTCCCACAACGGGTAAAAGGTTCACATTTCTCGTCATAATAAAACGTCATTTATTCCAAAAGTAAACTCATATAAGTAGAAACAATAGTCAATAGTTTTCAAAATATTCAAGCAGCGGAATCAACATCAAAATAACCTACTGGTCATGTAAGGCACTTAAACAGTTTACAAAATCCTTTCCTAAAATAGAAAGCATAAAATAAAAACCCAACAGTATACCCTAATGTCACATATATCAGAGCGACTCTCCCTTCAATCAATACTCGACATCAGTCGTGTCATCATCATCACTTGTAAAATTAACCACAGTGTAACAGTGAGGAAAAGAATACCACTCATACGTACACATAGGAGTTACCCTATCCTCACCCTCATAAAATCAACATCATTATTTATCATACCACATACTCAAACATCAAGTATTTCATCATATAATAATCATCTATAATTCATCATATAACATATCATCAATAACCTCATATAAATCTCACACCATCGTTCACCAAGGAAGCACATGTTCTGTTCTCCACACATAATACTCATTTCATCGTTAATACTCATCTCAACATCATATAATTCAATTTCATCGCCAATATTATACAAGTTCATCCATCATCATCTACATCGAAACTCCTCAACCTCGTCCCAAGGATCATGACTTGGAACTCCACACAATGGGCGCACCTCGTCAATCACCCTAGTTGTTACCAATGATCGTCTACCGGTGTCACCACACAACCGATAGGTTGTACCCCCCCCCCTCGTTGGGTCCGCACAATGATATTCGACCCTAGGTTGCACCCCCTCGTTGGATCAGTACAATTCTATCATTCCTAGGTTGCACCCCCCTTGTTGGGTCCGTGCATCGAACGTCCCATCATGGTCTCTGCACCCCCCTCGTTAGGGCCGTGTAGTTCACCTCCTGAGTGTACCCCCTCGTTGGACCCGCACAACTCAGGTGTCACCTCATATGCTCGAGGCTTCATCAACATCGTAAGGTTATATACATCGTCATCGTTAACATCGTTACACATCTTCAATCATCGTTATCCTCATTAAATACATCATCATCATCATCATCGTTTAAACATCATATTCATCATCATCATCATTATCATCATCATATAAGCATCATAATCATCATCATTATTATCATCATCACATAAGCATCATTATCATCAACACATAAGCATCATTTAATCATCATCATCATTATCATCATCACATAAGCATCATTAATCATCATCATCATAGTCATAATCATATAAGCATCATTAATCATCATCATCATACATCGTAATAGTATAAACATCTATCATCAAGGATATGTCATATCATCATACTCATACCACAATCAATACCCTTTAAAATTTCCACTTAATATCATCAATTCCATGAAATAACATTTGTAATAAATACATATCAATCTCAATTCCATATGTTAAAGGAAAACATCCTTACTCTGAAAGGAACTCATCAAAATCACATCACAAACAGAAATTCTGCGAGCTGCGCTTCAACCTGCGCTGCAGCGCAACCTGCAGCGCAGCTTTCAAAGGGTTGCGCTTCAACCTGCGCTGCAGCGCAACTTGCAGCGCAGATCTGCGCTTCAACCTGCGTTGCAGCGCAACCTGCAGCCTAGGTGTCGCAGAACGCGACAGCACTATGTTTTTGCCCCTTTTTCTCCCTTCTTCGATCCCTACTCAATCCTCATTGTTTATACTTCGATCCAACACGTTTTTTATCAAACAAACTCAATGAAATAATCAATCTTTAACACGATTACACAGTTAATCCATCAAAGCCCCAATCATCAAACCCTTATTTACCCCTTTCACTATTTTTGCTATCCTCTTCGATTTCATTCAAGAACTCATCAAGATTCATCAAATCATTCATCAATCAATAATTTTCATCATCTATACTCAATATAAACATATATCAATATGAATTTAAAGTCTTAAACCACTACCCAAGCACCCCCACATGCACATACAAGCAACACCCTCTCCCCCACCGTACCTTGAAGTGAAGATCGAATCATAACAATTCTTGATTCTCAATGATTACTCCTCAGCAACCTCCTCTTGAGACTTGGTTTCTCCCCTCCTTGGCGTTTCGCTCTCTGACGATTATACGAATAAGGATTAGGGTGAACTGAGAACCCCTCCTTAAATAAATACTTAATTGGGCTAGGCCAACTCTCAACCCACTTATTCTATTTATTATTCTTATTATTTATTAAATAACCTCATTCATAAAATATACTAATCTTACTAATATTATTATTTATTTATTTCTCTTATTTTATTCTTCTACTCTATTAGTTTAATTTAATTAAATTTTACTTAATAAAATTCAGGATGTTACAATATCAGTAAAGCCTATGATATTTCAATATCAGTTTGACCATCAATAATTCATATCAATATTAATATGACATGTAATCTTATTCAATATAAATTTAATACTACATATAAATGTAAAATTAAAGTTTTATTTCACCTATCACATTTTAAAATTATTTTAATATAGAAATGAGATATTCATCCATTTAGAGTACTCAAAGTTTAATACGGTGTCTAAAGGAATAAAAAATTACATTCCAATAACAAATAAATTGATAAAAATAATTGGGAAGTAATCTTTTTATTAATTTATCATCTAACATGTTTCTTACTTGATATATATATATATATATATATATATATATATATATATAAATGATCTTTAATTGTGACCATAATTGTAAAGGTTTGACACTAAATCCAACTCATTCATTTCAAGTTAAAGCCCATACGACATTTATTAATTACAAAATAAAAATATGTCATTAGAAAAAAGAAATATTGAAAAGAAAAATAACAAAATCTTATAAAATGAAGAAAAAATAAAAAAATAGAATGGTGTTACACGATCTACAAATATTAACAAATAGATCTATTGACATTTGTTGAACAAGTAACACTATTTTTTAATTTTTATATATAATTTAAATATTACAGTAATTTTTTTTATAAAATAATGAAATTGTAAGAAAAACAAATTAAAATTAAATATATTTATATCTTAAAAAATATTATGTTTTTTAATATTAGATAAATTATATTTTTCATTCATGTTTTTCAGTTAACTTTAGACTTTGTCCCTGACTTTTAGAGCCTTTTATTTTATATCCTTATAATTTTAAAACACTGTAAACGTAGATTCATAGTGTCTAACATTGGGTTCTCGGTTATGCTCATTTTTACATATATTACTAAATTTTTATAATAAAATTAATTTATGATATAGTCATATACATCAATTAGTAGAATGTGAATATCATATTGTTATCATGTTTATAGAAAATAATAACAAATACATCATTAATATAATAAATTTAAGGGTTAAATATGTTTTTGGTCCCTAATCTTTTTTCGTTGATTTTGGTCCCTAACGTTTTCAAATCATTGAAATTAGTCCCTGTCGTCACCCTTATATTTAACGGAGTTGACGGCAGGGACTAATTTCAATGATTTGAAAATGTTAGGGACCAAAAACAACGAAAAATAAAGATTAGGGACCAAACCCAGATTCAGGTTTGATCCCTAAACTTTCACCCGAATTTGGTTTTGGTCCCTAATGTTTTCCAATCATTGAAATTAGTCCCTACCGTCACCCCTATATTTATCAGAGTTGACGGCAGGGACTAATTTCAATGATTTGAAAACGTTAGGGACCTAAACAAATGAAAAAAAGATTAAGGACCAAAACCAAATTCAGGTGAAAGTTTAGGGACCAAAAACATATTTAACCCTAAATTTAAAATATATTCACATTTGAGATCTCACAATACAATCATTTCAAAACTATGTAAAAATGTATGGAAAAAACCATTATTAGGAGAGCTAACCCCACAATAATATTGATATCCATGACCGGAGAATGATTGCCTCACATGGAAGATAGTTGTATGGTTCATAAAAAAATCATTTTACTGTATTGTTAATAAAAAATTTAAAGAAACGCAAGTGAGAAAACATGACACGTGTTATGGATGAACAATTTTAATATAGAATAAATAGATAAATAGAATAGATAAGTGAGATAATAAATGAAAATATTAATAAATAAAATAAAGACATAAATGATATATTTAAATATCATATTAAATTTAATGTAAATCAATGCATTTATTGTATTGCTTAATGTGAGTTTTCATGTAACGAAACAAATAAATAGGAATAAATAATGCGAGAAATTATTTTAGGATAATAATAATAATAATAAAGAAAATTAAAGTGTGATAAAAAAAGGAAAAAAATGTAGAAGGAAAACTGTTTCACATGGAGGATGGTGGATACTCATGGTTTATCAAAATATCACTTTTATAATGAAACAATTAATATGAATGGATAATGAGAGGAAATGTTTTAATATAATAACAATAAAAAATTAATTTGTGAAAAAAACAAAAAGAAAAAGAAAAAAATATGAGCAAAATTGTATGTCGTGCAGGAAAAATGTGGTTCATAAAAATATCACTTTACAGAAAAGAGAATAAAAAACTTGAGAAAACGCAGATGAACAAAATAACATGTGTACTGTGGGAATAATTTCAATATAGAGTGAATGGAAGTAAATTGAAAGATAGAATAAATAAGAGAGATAATAAGTAAAATATTAATGAATAAAATAGAGAGATAAATAATATATTGAAAAAAATACATTAAAATTGATGTAAATAAACTCATATCGTATTTCTTTATGTGAGTTTTTATATAATGGAATAGATAAACATAAATGGACTACTTCCTGTGATTTATAAGAAAATTACTTTACTGAAATGATAATAGATATGAATGAATAATGAGAGAAACTATTTTAATATAATAACAAAAAAATTAAAGTGTGATAAAAAAGAAAAAAAAGAAAATAGTATGAGCAGGAATGTCTCCCGTGAACGATACCCGTGATTTATAAAAAATCACATTTGTAATGAAATAGATTAATGAGATCAAATAATGAGAGAAAATATATTAATATAATAACAAAAATAGAAAATTAAAAGTGAGATAAATAGGAATTTTAATATAGATTAAATAGATAAATAGAATAGATGAGTGAGATAATAAACGAAAACATTAATGAATAAAATAGAAAGATAAATGAGATATTGAAATATCATTTTAAAAAGCATAAAATAAAGAAATATCATGTTAAAAATAATGTAAATCAACACAGTTATTGTATTCCTTAATGTGAGTTTTTATATAATGAAACATGTAAATAGGAATAAATAATGAGAGAAATTATTTTAATATAATAATAAAAAGAAAATTAAAGTATAAAAAAAGAAAAAAATGTAGGATCAAAACTACTTCACGTGAAGGATACCCATGGTTTATAAAATATCACTATTATAATGAAATAAAATAATATGAACAAAAGATAAGGGAAAATGTATTAATATAATAATAATAATAAATAAAATTGTGAAAAGAAACAAAAACAAAAAAAAACAATAGGAGCAAGACTGCCATCCGGGAAAAATAAATGTGGTTTATGAAAAAATAACTTTATAAAAAGAGAATAAAATTTTTGAAAAAATGAAAAAAGGTTTTTATATAATGAAATAGATAAATAGGAATAAATAATGAGAGAAATTATTTTAATATAATAATAAAAGAAAATTAAAGTATGAAAAAGAAAGAAAAAATATATAGGATCAAAAATGCTTCATGTGAAGGATACTCATGGTTTATAAAATATCACTTTTATAATGAAACGAAATAATATGAACGAATAATAAGAGAAAATATTTTAATATAATAATAATAATAAATAAAATTGTGAAAAGAAACAAAAACAAAAAGAAAAAAAACAATAGGAGCAAGACTGTCTCCCGTAAAGAATAAATGTGGTCTATAAAAAATAACTTTATAAAAAGAGAATAACAAATTTTTAAAAAATAAAAAAAATTATATAATGAAAGAGATAAATAAGAATAAATAATGAGAGAAGTTATTTTAATATAATAATAAAAAAAATTAAAGCATGAAAAAAAGAAAAAAATGTAGGATCAAAGCTGCTTCACGCGAAAGATACTCATGGTTTATAAAATATCACTTTTATAATAAAACAAAATAATATGACTGAAACAAAATAATATGAACGAATAATAAGAGAAAATTAAATAAAAAAATAATAAGAGAAAATGTTTTAATATAATAATAATTAAAAATAGAATTGTGAAAAGAAACAAAAAGAAAAAGAAAAAGAAAACAATAGGAGCAAGACTGCCTCCCGTGAAGGATAAATTTGGTTTATAAAAAAATGACTTTATTTTTTTTATTTACTATTCATTGGGGACTTTTTTAATATTGACTTTTTTATCGGGTTGTACATTTACGTTGGACCGATTCATATACGTTGTTGGTAATGACTTTATGAATTACATGTACCCAATAAATAGTAAATACATGTAATTCATAAACTCACAATTGGCTTTTACCCAATAAAAAAATAAAGCCCCCAATGAATAGTAAATAAAAAACCTACTCATATATAATATTATAGATTTGGGCCCATAATGCAAACACAATGACCCAAATGGTGATAAAAAAAATTCCACCTTGAATGAATAGTGATTAAATAACTTCCACCATGTAATAGTAAAGATATGGGGACGGACACTAAAGTTACTACTCACGTGAGTACGGGGACGGACACTGTGGCACCCTACCTAGAGGGTAGACATTGTCATCCCCAATTCAAAAGATTTAGTGAAAAAGGCCCAACAAAAGTCATTGAATGGCTCATCAAGTATCTTAACCATAACAAAAAACAAAAAAATTTGAATGAACAGTAACTTTCCAACTTCACAAATATAATAGTATAGATATGACCGGAGGTAGTATCTTTTACCTCTCTATTTTATTCATTATTTATTTATTTATTAAATTAAGTTTAAAATTTAAGATAACTTTTTTAATTATAGGTTTAAAGTTTTTTTTTATGAACCACGTGAAGTCTCCTAAGGAGGCAATCATGCTCTTATCGTGAACATCCACATCATGGTGGGACAAATTCTCCCAACAAGAGTTTGTTTCTATACACTTTTATATAAATTTAAAGTGATTAAGTTGTGAAATCTCAAATCTCAATATAATTTAAATTTACAATCATATTTATGAATCATTGATTATTATTTTCTATAATATGATTTTTAGTTAGAATTATGAAATTTACAATTATGTTATTTTCATGTTCTTGAATAAAATTCTTATTTTGTATTTAGTTGATTTTTCAGTTTAATCTTTATTTATGGTGAATTTTATTCACTTTAATGTAAAAATTCACTATAATTGTAGAAATAATGAAAAAAATCTGGAAAAATTGAGGAATGCTCTTTTTTGGTGTAAGAAAAATTTGGTGAGCTAGAGTTTGGGGTGATTTTGAGATGGAAAAAAAAATGGATTTTTGAGGGGGTCACTTTCACTCAAAGCACAAGGACATTAACCATAACCCTAATCTTATGCATAACTTCATCCAACTCATGTCAATGTGATTTTATCTTGATACTTCTTTGGGGTGGTCATGTCCACATTCCATTTCGTCCAAGGAGGTGTCGGGTAAATTTTGGTGATTTTTCGGATTTATCCCTATCTATGGTGAATTTTATTCACTCTAATGCTATTAAATTCACTTTAAATTAGTGGAAATTATGGAGAAATATGGAAAAAATCGTGGAATGCTCATTTTTATGTGGGAATAACGTGGTTTAAATTTTGGGTGATTTTGAGTTTGTAGCATTATTGAACCAAACACATGCACAATCACACAATCCCTAACCACATGCACAATTTCGTGCAACTATTTTCCATATGATTTTAACTTGATATTGCCATGGGGTGGTCATTTCCACACTCCAAGTCGTCCAATGAGGTGTTGGATAAACTTTGGTCATTTTTTTCGGATTTATGGTGAATTTTATTCACTTTAATGTAAATAATTCACTAAAATTTGTAGAAATTGCAAAAAAATCTGGAAAATCGTTGAATGCTCTTTTTTGGTGTGGTAAAACTTTGGTGAGAGTTTGGGGTGATTTTGAGATGGTAAAAAAATGGACTTTAGAAGGGGTCACTTCCACTGAAAGTACAAGATTAATTATGACCCTAATCTTATACATAACCCCATCCAACTCATGTCAATGTGATCTTATATCTTGATACTGCCTCGGGGTGGTCATGTCCACATTCCATGTAGTCCAAGGAGATGTCGGGTAAATTTGGTGATTTTTCGGATTTATCCTTATTTATGGTGAATTTTATTCTTTCTAATGCTATTAAATTCACTTGAAATTAGTGGAAATTGTGAAAAAATATGGAAAACCGGTGGAATGTTCATTTTGGTGTGGGAATATAATGTGGTTTGAGTTTTGGGTTGTTTTAAGTGTTAGGAATATGCACTAGAGACTTATATGTTTATGAACATCCATCACTTGTACCATGTTATTTTATAAAGGCAACTTTTTCTTTTAGAATATAATTAATATCCTTAGAATAGTAAGCTCAAATTTCATAAGAAATCAAGTAGATGACTTGATCGTGAGATCTTATGAAAAACTATTCTTAAATAGTCCCTAGTCAAGTATCATCTTAGGACAAAGATGCATTTAGACTAGTATGTGAGTTCATTGATGATCACATCTCACGGATCATGGATATGAGATATCATGTGCTCACATAGGTACACATTAAGAGTAATGGTGTACTGGACAGACCCACCTTAAGAACGTTGCATGGATTGTTACATAAGTGTCATGAACACTTCTTAAATTGATAAATGTTATATGAAGTCCTTCGACTTGAAATCACTACGATTCCTACATAAGGAATTATATGTTTTAATTATCATCAAACGTTACCTGTAACAGGGTAATCATAAAGTTGGTTTTTGGACATATAATAAATTATGTGGTGGAATGTGAGTGCCCTAGATGGGATTTGTCCCTCCTATGTAACAGGAGTTATATCTATAGGCCTCTTGATAAAGTGAGACTACAAAATGCATGGCCAAGCTCAGGAGGATAAACATGATATGTTTATTTTCTGTACAGTCTACTTGGGGATCAAGAAAATATAAATTGAACTATACAAGGTTGACACAATCCATGCCCTTTTATATTAAGAAAATATAAAAGAGTTTTATTTTAATATCATAACCAAATATTAAAAGCCTATTGGGTCACACGCATACAACAAGCCACTAGGAAAGGATAATAATTCTAATTTAAATAGAATTATAACCTAATGGGCCAGGCCCATATGTGTTAGGGATAAGTGAGTGAGGGGTAAAACCCTAGCCACCACTCTATAAATAGAGCATGAGATGCATTCCCCACACACATGAAAATAAGAGTAGTCGCTCTTACTCTCTAAAACACTTCTAGAAAAGTTGAAGAGGGTTTCCTAGTTCGGCCGTTGGCGTGGATACCAATAGAGACACGGCTGCTCTTGCCTCGTTTATAATCCTAATAAGGTACGACCTTTCGTTTTAATACCTTTATGCCTTGATTCATGTTTTCGCATAACGATCACAACAAGGGAGGGAATCCATTTATTTCCGCTGCACCCTGGCCACATGCTTGATTCCCTTCAATTGGTATCAGAGCGTTGGTTTGCGATAAACACGTTTTAGGCTTTTAATCTTGTGAAGATTATGATTTTTTGTTGTTTTTCTGCTGAAAAACGTAGCGCTGATATATGGGCTTCATATGCGCTGCAGCGCAGATCTGTGCTTCAGCTTAGCTGCAGCGCAAATGAAGCGCAGTTTACAGTAATTTCGATTCTGATACTTGCGCTTCACCTACGTTGTAGCGCAGGTAAAGCGCAAGTGAAGCGCAAGTGAAGCGCAGCTTTCAGAATCAGTTTATTTTGTTCCCTTTATTGATTGTTTTATGTGCGATGTATATATATTTATATTCTCGTGTTGGAGGATCCCATAGGACATGAAAAGTTCATGTCTTGGGCGTCAAAGGATTCAATTGTTGAAACCTTGTCTCGACTCAAATGTTGGCTGCGATAAACATGCCACTTATCAATTTGTTGACAAGAGCGTATTCGAATGGTACGAGGGACTTACCTGTTTATAGGTTCGTGAAGTATTCGTTTGATGCGAGACACCTATTGATGATTGGTTGAGTGTTTATCAAATCCAATTTTTGTTTTGAGACACTGCGTAGTGTGTTATTTCGTATACGCGTAATCAAACCTCGCTTAATATATACATCTTATTATATCACTCGTTTTACAATCAATGGATGTTGAGTTTGCATGATGATTGGTTATGGCCTTAGTTGTTTTAATTTAAATATGACCTGCATGTCGTGCTTTACCTCTTAACATTCCTCTTGTAATTCTCTTCTCATCTTTATCCCCTCGTATGTTAAAACGAGGTTTCTTCTTGTTATGTAATGTAACCGGGAGGACATGGAGCATGGATTCAGTGGGAGATTTGGAGAGCTCAAGGTTATATACAAGATTATATAGTTGATGTAATTTTGTATTGGTTTTTAGGAGGCCATAACCATATCATGTGTTTCTATAAGATGCATGCTTGTATGTTAAATGGTTTAACAACGAATAAAATTAAAGCGATTAAATCCCTCAATACTTGTGTGCCTTCCAATGGATGACATTCATCAAGACTAGAATCGATTAAATGTGGGTCTGCCAAAGCAGAGTACATTTATCTATTCTAGTGAGACACGATAGGATAAAAGTAATATCCAATTGTCAACCATTGGGTTTTGATTGGGTATGTTCAATATGATTGAAAACCTAGAGGAGCCAATATTAAGTCATGTTTTGCCTTCCAATGAATAACACTCGTTAAGACTAGAGACGATGAAGTGTAGGTCTGCCAAAGCAGGGTACCTTTATCTATCCTAGTAAAACGCGATAGGATAAAAGTAATATCCGACTGTTATTCATTAGGTTTTGACTTAACTAGGTATATTCAATAGGATTAAAGAACCTAGAGGCAATAAGTTAGGCATTAATTCATAAGATTAGAATAAGAGTTATTCACCTAACTATATATATCCAAGAGTTGTATGAGATACAATTGGAAAGCGTGTTCCTACCTAAATAACCTTTTTTAAGCGATCAGCCAAAGCTGACTTAAAATTAGGTGAAATATGGATCTTGGCCCACTAGAAATCTAGTGATGGGATTTTCTGATTCTTTATATTGAAGGTACTTGTTTTTTAATAAAAAATAGTGGGAGGCATATTTAATTAAAGACCTTGTTAAATATGTTTTATGATACTTACGTGCATAATTTTGAACACAACAAATAATCTTTTACTACAATCAGTCCTTGGGAAGGACAAACTGTCTGGAATTAACTTTCAAGACTGGTATAGAGACCTAAGGATTGTCCTTAGGCATGAGAAAAGGTTGCATGTCCTGGAAGGGCCTATTCCTGAAACACCCGTTACAAATGCTTCGAAAGCTGACAAGGATGCTTTTAGAAAGTATCTGGATGTTGCTCTCGATGTAGCTTGCCTTATGCTTGCTACCATGAATGCTGAAAACAGCATGAGAACATGGAGGCGTACAATATGATTGTACACTTAAAAAGACTTTATCAAGGACAAGCTGGGCTTGAACGATTTGAAGTCTCAAAAGCACTTTATCAATGTAGACTGGCAGAGGGAACCCCTGTTGGTGCTCATGTGCTCAAAGCAATTGGGTACATTGAAAACCTAAAAAGGCTTGGATTCCCATTAGGCCAAGCGCTAGCCACTGATCTTGTCCTGCAATCATTGCTGGACAGCTATAGTCAATTCATCATGAACTATAACATGAATGAATTTGACAAATCGCTGCCATAATTGCTAAGCATGTTAAGAACAGCTGAGCAAAATATTAATAAAGGTAAAGGGAAGGTCATATTGATGGTCCAACCAGGAAAAGGCAAGGGCAAGAAGAAATTCTTGAAATCTATGGGCGGGATAGCTAAGGAAGGAAAATGTTTCCACTGTGGCCAATCAGGACATTGGAAACTGTGTAAAGTACCTGGAGGAGATCAAAAAGAAGGGAAGTGAGACTTTCGCTTCAGGAATCTATGTTATAGAAGTCAATTTACCTACTTCTGCATCTTGGGTATTGGATACTAGATGTGAATCTCACATTTGTGTGAATGTGTAAGATCTAAAGGGAGTAGGTCATTGGCTAAGGGAGAAGTCGACCTACGTGTGGAAATGGAGCAAGAGTCGTTGCCTTAGCCGTAGGAACCTATTGTTTAACTTTGCCAACTGGACTAGTTATTGAACTGGATGGTTGTTATTTTGTGAATATTAATTTCGTTTCTTGTTTAGACAAGAGTGGTTTTTCATTCATAATAAAGAACAATAGTTGTTCAAATTATTTGAATGATATTTTTAATGGTTGTGCAAAGTTGAACAATATGCTCTTGATAAAGTTCCTATCTATAACGTAAGTGATAAGAGGGTCAAAACAAATGATTTTGAACCCGACTTATCTTTGGCATTGTTGCTTAGGCCACATAAATGAGAAATGCATATCCAAACTCCACCAAGATGGTATTTGGACTCGTTTGTTTTTTAATCAATTGAGACATGTGAATCTTATTTATTTGGGAAGATGACCAAAACCCCATTCATCGGAAAAAAGGGTGAAAGGGCCGGTGATCTTCTTGGTCTCATACATAGTGATGTATATGGGCCCATGGTCACAACGGCTAGAGGAGGTTTTCAATACTTCATCACTTTTACTGATGATTTCAGTACATATGGATTTGTGTATTTGATGGAACAAAGATCCGAATCCTTTGAAGAGTTCAAGGAATTTAAGAATGAAGTATAAAACCAACTTGGCAAGACTATTAAAACACTTCAATGAGATCGAGGTGGAGAATACTCAAGCCAACAATTTGATGACTATCTAAGAGAGTGTGGGATAACATCTCAACTCACTCCTCCTGGAACACCTCGATGGAATGGAGTTTCAGAAAGGAGAAATCGAACTCTATTAGATATGGTTCAATCTATGATAAGTCATACTGATCTCCCCGACTCCTTTTGGGGTCATGCTTTGTTAACAGCAGCCTTCACACTAAATCGTATTCCATCTGAGACGGTCATAAAGACACCATATGAGATATGGACTGAGAAACGACCTAGTATATCTTTTATGAAGATTTGGGATTGTGAAGCTTTTGTGAAACTCCAAGTTTCAGATAAACTAGGACCTAAATCAGATAAGTGCTTATTTGTGGTATACCCAAAGGAAACTAAGGGTTACTACTTCTATAATCCTAGCGAAGGCAAAGTGTTTGTTGCTAGGACTGCTGTTTTCTTAGAGAAGGAATCTGTCTCTAAGAAAATGAGTGGGAGGAATATAGAACTTGAAGAAATTCAAGTACCACAGAGTAGCAATGAGCCGGTAATGGAAAAAGAGCAGATACCACAAAGTGTTGTGGAGCCACCTGCTCAAGTAGCGCAAGACTTGCGTAGGTCAGATAGGGTACGTCACCAACCTGAGAGATATGGTTTCCTTGTGTCTCAGCAAAGGGATGTATTGCAAATGGATCAAGATGAACCAGTGACTTACCAAGAAGCTCTTTTGAGTCCAGAATTTGAGAAATGGCTTGATGCCATGAGATCTGAAATGGATTCCATGTATACTAACAAGGTATAGACCTTGATGGATCCACCCAAAGGGATAAAACCCATAGGGTGCAAGTGGGTTTTCAAAAGGAAACTGACATGGATGGTAATGTAAGTACCTTTAAAGAACGGTTGGTGGCTAAAGGGTTTCACGCAAATTCATAGTGTAGACTATGATGAAACCTTTTTCCCCAGTTACCATGCTTAAATATGTTCGGATCTTGCTTGCTATTTGTAACTTACCATGATTATAAAATCTGGCAAATGGATGTCAAGACAACCTTCCTAAATGGAAGCCTTCTTGAAGATGTGTATGTGATACAACCTGAAGGTTTTGTTATACCTAAAGGTATGTAAGTTGCAACGATCTATTTATGGATTAAAGTAAGCTTCTAGAAACTGGAATCTTCATTTTGATGAAGCTATAAAGCAGTTTGGTTTCATTGAAAGTGAAGACGAACCTTGTGTCTACAAAGTGGTTAGTGACATCATTTGTGATTTTTCTGGTTTTGTATGTAGATAACATACTCTTCATAGGAAATGACATTCCTACCCTTCATTCTGTGAAGACTTGGTTAGGAAATTGTTTTTCTATGAAAGATTTGGACAAAGCGACCTATGTGTTAGGTATCAGGATCTATAGAGATAGATCTCGAAGATTACTTGGCCTAAGTCAAAGTACATACATAGACAAAGTGTTAAAACGGTTTAACATGCAAGATTCTAAGAAGGGATCTTTACCTATGTCACATGGTATAAGCCTATCTAACGCTCATTCTCCTTCCAGTGAAGAAGAGAGAGGTTGCATGAGTAAGATTCCTTATAAGGTCTATCATGTTTGGCATGTTATGTACTCGACCAGAAATATCATATGTTTTAAGCATGACTAGCAGATACCAGTCTGATCTTGGTAAAGGTCACTAGACAACAATAAAGAACATCCTTAAGTACTTGAGAAGAACTGAGGATTCATTCTTGATATATGGAGGTGAGGAAGAGCAACTTGTAAAGGTTACACTGATGCTAGCTTCCAAACCGACAAAGATGATTGAAGATCGCAATCAGGTTATGTGTTTTGTTTGAAATGGTGGCGCTGTGAGCTAGAATAGTTCGAAGCAAGAAACAGTCATTGTTACAAACCCATTAAACCCTTGTGCAGCAGAAGCATGAAGGGCACACTAGATCATTAGGCATAAGAGTTATGTCTGAATGTCTCTAGTGCAAGTGGGAGATTGTTAGGAATATGCACTAGAGACTTATATGTTTATGAACATCCATCACTTGTATCATGTTATTTTATAAAGGCAACTTATTCTTTTAGAATATAATTAATGTCCTTAGAATAGTAAGCTCAAATTTCATAAAAATCAAGTAGATGACTTGGTCGTGAGATCTTATGAAGAACTATTCTTAAATAGTCCCTAGTCAAGTATCATCTTAGGACAAAGATGCATTTAGACTAGTATGTGAGTTCTTGATGATCACATCTCACAGATCATGGATATGAGATATCATGTGCTCACATAGGTACACATTAAGAGTAATGGTGTACTGGACAGACCCACCTTAAGAACGTTGCATGGATTGTTACATAAGTGTCATGAACGCTTCTTAAATTGATAAATATTATATGAAGTCCTTCGACCTGAAATCACTACGATTCCTACATAAGGAATTATATGTTTTAATTATCATCAAACGTTACCTGTAACAGGGTAATCATAAAGTTGGTTTTTGGACATATAATAAATTATGTGGTGGAATGTGAGTGCCCTAGATGGGATTTGTCCCTCCTATGTAACAGGAGTTATATCTATAGGCCTCTTGATAAAGTGAGACTGCAAAATGCATGGTGATGGGTTTCTGGCAAGCGAACCACAAATCCAGCAGTATAATAGTAAGAAGAGTATCGTATCCACAGGGAACGGTCAATTTACGTAGACTGTGATCTATTTATCAAGGGAAAGCAATGGTTTAGAGTATATTGTTGCGGAATTGTAAATAACAGATAAAATATTAATGGAATAGAAAGGAAGAGTTAGAGACACTTTACTTGGATTAGGATTGGACTTCATATCATCACACCCTTTGTGCATGTAAAAACTATTTATTATTTTAGATTTACTCTATAATATCCTAAACAAACTTTATTGCTAAGACCCCGAGTTACCAGCGGCCTCACACACTCAAAGATAATCGATGCGGGCTCTCCCAGGTGACAGACTTACCCTCGGCTTATTTTGCTCTTTTTTAGTCAGTTGTTTGTAAAGGAACTTAGTTGATAAACGAGGCCTATAGCTGTAGACGCACCTTCGCTCAAGTATTGTCACTACCCTCACTCATCAGGATATGCCCATGTTCGAATCCTGGATTCACAATCAACTAACTCCTTGCTATCGGTTTATCAATACCAAGCCTAATGGTCGGATGCCCTTCGTTATGGTACTCACACTACCCATCAATCATTAGTAAACACCCCCTTTTCAGTCAGTGGTTAACCGAGTATTCTAATTCAATCAGAGAGTGAGTCTCTTTAGAAGCCACTCCCCCACTCTCAGTCCTAATCAAAACTAACCTAGTTAGTTGAGACTAGCCTATAACTCCAGGCGCAAGCGCGGGAATTAGGAATTAAGTACAGAACAAATTACCAATATTATAGACAGAGAGCACAGAAATAATAATATAGAGTTTACATACACTTGGGGATAGAATCAATTACATCTAATCCTAATGGAGAGTTAACTACACGCGGTAGCCATACAAACCACCGAAGATGCTGTCACCATCTTCAATCCTTGTGAAGCGCTCCTCCTCTCCTACTCTAAACTTAGCTTTGGTACATTATCACTGAAATATAGACTGGATTACAATGATCGTGCACCCTGGGATTGGTGCAAGAGGTTCCTATTTATAGACTAAGGAAAGACACAACAATTTGGGGAGAAATCTATCTAAAAACAGCAACAGGGAGCAAATCAGTGTGACCTACGCTCCAGGCTGCGCTACAGCGCAGGATGGGGCGCAACTTCCAGAGAGTCTACGCTTCACCCTGCGTTATAGCGCAGGTGAAGCGCAGGTAGCATCCTGCAGCTCCAACTTTCTCTTTTTAATCTTGATCTCTCCCCAAGACTGGTTTTGGCAGATTTGTCTTTCCTTGTTTCCCTTTTCTTGATAAATCCTTGCATTTATTTAGCAATCTTTGATTTATTTGGGAAGCTTGTCTGCAGAATCCTTGATTGATTAGAAGTTATCTCCTCATTAATTGTATTATATCTTCTTCAAATCTTCATTAAATGTCTTCAATCAATCTCAAATCTTGCAGATATCTCCCTCATTTAATGTTATCTATCCTTCAAATTAAATCTTTGCAATATCCTGCAAAAATTAGCAATATTTCCATCAAAATAGCATCAAATTCAAATCTTAGATTAATAAATACAATTTATCTAATATTTAATAAAAAGGGATTAAATTGGGGCAAAATTATCATTTTATCCTTGATAAGTGAACTAAAAAGTTCTCTAATTTATCAACTAATTTTCACTTATCAAAATCCCCCCAACTTAACTTCTTACTTGTCCTCAAGCAAGAGACTTCCTTGCAATCAAAAATAAATTCTATTCCCAGTGTATTCCTAATAATTAAAAACAAATTCAAGGAACTATTCCTCGACTCTTTCCTAAGTAGAAGTCACTTTCCAAACATAAGAAAAACTCAGGATCAAGAGATGTTACCAATTATCAATCAGAATAGAAATACAAACATCAATTAAACTTTCTCAACAATAGCAATTAAAGCAGTAAGTGATAAATCAAGGAAATCTCTCATTCTCACGGGTAAGTGTTTCCCTCAATCTTTGTCACAACTGTTGAACAACTAGAATTGATAGTCGTTTCCAAAATCTGAACCTGCAAACAGTTAATATAGATCAAAAGGTCTTTCTTAGGTTGTAATGAGGCTGGGCTATCAAGAAATCATGGTTTTTCTGTATATTCAAGGAACACTTTGAATAGAGAGCATCTTGTGATTGTGCTTGGGACTTCTCTCAATTCACCTGGTCATTCTTGAATGGTCACCCTTTTTTCAGCTTGGCCTCATTGTTTTGAAGAAATTCTCCCCCCAACTTATTCAATTCCACACTTTTGTGCAGATATTTTTTTTGACAGAGAGAATAACATAGAAATTTTGTTTGTGGGGGAGGATCCTTCTTTTGTGATTTCTTGTGCCTTCTCTTGAATCTCTTGTGACCAACCTCTTATCCCATTTTGTTGTGGTGCACCTTGCTCTCTATCCCAAGTGTTAAGGGACAGGTTACATTCAATGAATATGGTTACGGTGCATCAAAGGAAATATTCAAGCTCAAATGGGCAATCAATAAATGGAAATGTTAAATCAGGGTTGGCTTTTTGGCACTGAGCAAAATATTATAATCACAAAATATGCCTTTGTCACTTCCATATCTCTTCAAGCAAGCAAAAATTTAAAAACTCAAGAAATAACAGTTGACAAGTAGCGGTGTGAAAAGCTCTCAATATCAATGTTTGGGCTCTCAGCTCACTGGTTATGGCTAAAATTCCTTAATAAAGCACTTAATGGATTTAATTAACTATCTTGATAGGTTCTCTTGAGAAGTACCCTAATCCTAATTAATTATGGAATTAATCACAAGACCCTATCATCTTACCTAATCTGGTTAGTTAAACTACTTATTTACAGAGAATTTGAAAAAGTTACCTTGATTCCTAATTTCCTAAGGTCCTAAAAATCTATACAAATCAAGAAAAATTAAATTGTTATGTATCAAAAAGAATATAATGGAAAACAAAATGAATGAGTATTATTGAAACTATAATATGGACAAAGAAAATGCATGCTTGCATGCTTATTGAATAATGAATGTTTCCTAATGTCCTAAGAATGAAAGAAATGCAAAAAGAAATGTCCTAAATGTCCTAATGTCCTAATGAAAAGAAAAGGAAAAAGAAACCACCAATTCCTTTGCTTTACTCTCTTTAATCTTCATCATCTAAATCTCTTCCCCCTATGAAAGTTAGGCCTGTCCCCATGCCACTCCATGGTATCTCTAAAACGCTCCGGAGACATTCCAGGATCTGGACCTTCTGAGTTATGCCACGACACTTCTTGCATGTGTAACATACCATTGTAGAGTATGGTGATTTGTCTAGATAAATGATCCATGTGAAATTGTCCTGGCCTGTCTGCAGGTGGAGGTGGAAGAGGGTGTGTGATGTTTTCTATGATAATCTTGACTTCTTCAGCTGGGGTGCAGCAGGATCCTATGTATTCTATGGTAATTGGTTGCCCAATTGGAGTATTGGGTTGGACCTCGATTCTTCTATTGAAACATAGCATTGTGATCAGAGCAGGGAATGCCAACTTTGCTTTGGAACGAGGTCTTCTTTCATCACGAACAGTTTCAATCATGATCTCTAAGTAATCAGAGATGACTGTGGCAATATCAACTTGCTCCCCATTCTCTATGCAGTTTATTAAGTGGGCAGTAGGCATGCCCATAGTAGAAGAGAGGCAAGGTCTAATGTTAGCATTGATGAAGGCCATCCATACTCTTGACAATTCATTGAGGTTTTCTTTGGGTATTGTTTCTGCCTCACCATAAACATTGACTTCAAAAGATTTTCCAGGGAGGCATAACCTCTGAGCTGTTTGAGTGTCAAGAATGTCATTACCATAAGGCCCTACCCTCTCCATTCTTTTATGTACTCACAGTAAGATTCATCAATGGGTTCTGGTGCTGGATGATCCAGAAGCTCATTGATCGCTTTTCTATCATAAGAAACCCAATATCCTTGCACATAGCTCTTTCTTGTTCCTCTACCATCTAGGCCAAGCTCAGCATTGCTGTAGAACTGCTTTACAATCTCCGGGTTGAAATATGGGTATGGTTCGACCAGAGCATTCCAATCTCTTCTTGTAATTTCATAGTTGAACTCTGGGCAATCCTTTGGTTCGAGTCGTACTGGTCTCTCTAGAAAGAACTCACAGTTCATGATATAGTTGTAGTGCATGCATGCCTCAATAGTTCTGAACCTGAACCTTCCTTCTCCCACAATGGGGTTCTCATCGATCCTCTTTCTTTTCACCATTGTAGGACACTCTCTTGTAGTCATCCGGGTGCGGACCATCTGCATGAAAGAATAGAGAGAAAGATTTGTGTTAGAAAGAGTACATAAAAATTTAGATTCATACCTCAGAAATCCCACGTTCTTTGTCAAGATTAAACAAAGATTGAGAAAAAGATTCATACCCCAAGAATAGCAATCAGAGAAAGATGAAAAACTGTGCACAAGGTGTGAAGAAATCAGTGAGTGATAATCTTTCAATTTTGGAACGTATTTAAAGAAACTCTGATAGTTACGCTTCACCTTACGCTACAGCGCAGGTGAAGCGCGTATGACAGTGAGTTTTTTTCGTGAAATTTGCGCTTCACTCTGCGCTGTAGCGCAAGTGAAGCGCAAAAGTCAGAGACTAGAAAAGTTGCGCTTCATTCTGTGATGTGGCGCAGGTGAAGCGCAAGTTACGGTGAATTTTTCGCAAAAGTTGCGTTTCAACCTGCGCTGTAGCGCAGGGTGAAGCGCAAAAGTCAGAGAGCAAAATGTTGCGCTTCATCTTGCGCTTGTAGCGCAGGTGAAGCGCAGAAAATTAGTGAAAATTTTTCTTTTCTTTTCTTTTATCCTAAAACTACTTCTATATTTCCTACACCTACACTGGGTTGCCTCCCAGCAAGCGCTTGTTTTAACGTCTGATAGCTCGACGCCTGGTTGTTTTTATGGGTCTTGCAGATCGATGACAGACTCAGATCTGTCAAAGTCACCTCCTAGATATGGTTTGAGCCTCTGTCCATTGACAACCCAGCAGACTTTGGTGTCAGGATCTTCAATCTCAACAACTCCATAAACTCTGACTTCTTTAACTATGAATGGCCCTGTCCATCTGGATTTAAGCTTTCCTGGGAAGAATCTCAGTCTGGAGTTGAATAGCAGCACAGATTGACCAGGATAGAATCTCCTTTTAAGGATTTTCTTATCATGATAGGCTTTCATCTTCTCCTTGTAAATCCTGGATGACTCATATGCATTCAGCTGCAACTTTTCTAATTCATGCAATTGCAGGACTTTTTTTTGTCCTCCCACCCTTGAATCCATGTTCAAGAGTTTTAGGGCCCAGTATGCCTTGTGTTCAAGTTCAACTGGCAAGTGGCATGCCTTCCCATATACTAGCTGAAATGGAGATAATCCAGTAGCAGTCTTAACAGCTGTTCTATAAGCCCATAATGCATCATCAAGCTTGGTTGCCCAGTCTCTTCTAGAAGAGTTGACTGTCTTTTCAAGGATTTTCTTAAGTTCTCTATTTGAGACTTCAGCTTGCCCATTTGTTTGTGGATGGTATGGTGTAGCCACTTTATGTCTCACCCCATATTCTTCCAAAACCTGCTATAGTTGTTCATTACAAAAGTGTGATCCTCCATCACTGATAATAACCCTTGGTGCTCCAAATCTAGTAAATATGTTTGCTTTCAGAAAGTGACTCACAGTCTTAGCATCTGCCTTTGCAGTTGCTGCTGCTTCTACCCATTTGGAAACATACTCAACAGCTACCAGGATATACTCTTTTCCATTAGATGAAGGAAAAGGTCCCATGAAATCCATCCCCTAGCAGTCAAACACTTCTACTTCAAGCACATAGTTTCCAGGCATCTCATTTCGCTTAGAGACTCCCCCTGTTCTTTGGCATCTATCACACTGTTGGACATAGTCCGTTGCATCTTGAAATATAGATGGCCAGTAGAGACCATACTGGAGTATCTTTGCTGCAGTCTTGTCTTTGTTGAAATGTCCCCCATAAGGAGAACTGTGACAATGCCAAAGGATCTTTGTAATTTCCTTCCCTGCAACACATCTTCCTAGCAGGTTATCATATCCTAGTTTGAAGAGGTAAGGGTCATCCCACAGATATTTCTTTGCATCTGCTAGGAATTTCTTCTTTTGATTTCAGTTTAGCTGGTCTGGTAGTACTCCTACAGCTTTATAATTGGCCATATCAGCAAACCAAGACCTTTCTTGAATCATCATTAGTCTTTCATCTGGGAATTCTTCTAGCAACTCAGCCTCTGTGCTAGTGACCACATCATTCACCAATCGTGACAGATGGTCTGCTACTATGTTCTCGCTTCCTTTCTTGTCCTTGATGACGAGATCAAATTCTTGCAGTAGTAGAATCCATCGAATCAGTCTTGGTTTAGAATCTGGCTTTGTTAAAAGATATTTGATAGCAGCATGATTAGTATAAACAGTGATTTTTGAACCTATTAGGTACGATCTAAATTTTTCCAATGCATACACTATGGCTAACAATTCCTTTTTTGTAGTGGCATAATTTATTTGAGCTTCATTCAAAACCTTGCTAACATAATGTATAACATGAAATATTTTAGATTTTCTTTGTCCTAATACAGCTCCTACAACATAATCACTAGCATCACACATCAGTTTAAATTCAAGTGTTCAATCAGGACCAACTATAACAGGTGTAGATGTTAAACTTTGTTTCAATAAGTTGAAAGCAACCAAGGAATCATCATCAAATTTAAAGGGTGTATCCTTGTTTAAAAGATTTGGTGAGAGGCTTGGCTATTTTTGAAAAGTCCTTGATGAAACTCCTATATAATCCTGCATGTCCTAGAAAACTTCTGATGCCTTTCACATTTGCTGGAGGTGGCAACTTCTCAATGACTTCAATCTTTGCTTTATCCACTTCTATCCCTTTAGCTGAAATTTTGTGCCCAAGGACTACTCCTTCTGTTACCATGAATTGACACTTTTCCCAATTGAGAACAAGGTTAGTCTCTACACATCTTTTCAATACAGTGTCCAAATTCATCAAACAATGATCAAAAGAGTTTCCAAAGATAGAAAAACCATCCATAAAAACTTCTATGCATTTTTCAACTAAATCTGAAAATATGGATAACATGCATCTCTGGAAAGTAGTTGGGGCATTACACAACCCAAAGGGCATTTTCCTATAAGCAAAGATACCAAATGGACAAGTAAAAGCAGTTTTTTCTTGATCTTAAGGATTAACAGCTATTTGATTATATCCAGAATATCCATCCATAAAGCAATAAAAAGCCTGCCCAGCTAATCTTTCTAACATTTGGTCCATGAATGGTAAAGGAAAATGATCCTTCCTAGTAGCTTGATTCAATTTTCTATAATCAATACACATTCTCCATCCTGTCACAGTTCTAGTAGGTATCAATTCATTTTTCTCATTTGTTATGACTGTCATACCTCCTTTCTTTGGAACAACTTGAACAGGACTTACCCAAGCACTATCAGAAATAGGATAGATCATACTTGCGTCGAGCAGCTTTAATACTTCCTTTTACACTACTTCTTTCATTGTTGGGTTCAGTCTTCTCTGAGGCTGAGTGACAGGTTTGTAGTCTTCCTCCATATGGATTTTGTGCATACAGTACGAAGGGCTGATGCCTTTGAGATCTGATAAAGACCATCCTATAGCTCCTGCATTATTTCTCAGAACAACAAGAAGTCTATCCTCTTCTAAGGAAGTTAAGAATTTACTGATAATCACAGGTTGGCTCCCAATTTTATCTAAGAAAGCATATTTGAGATGTGATGGGAGTACCTAAAGTTCCAGCTTCTGACTCTCAGTATTCTTCTCCTTTGGCAATTCTTCAATTGTTGTTTCCTCAGGTGGGAGTGGTGGAGAGTTGTCCAAGTCCTTTATATATTCATCCTCTTCTCTTTTAGCAAGGATATCTTCCATACCCGTCAGAACTGTTGCTAAAGGATCTGCACTTGTTAGCATTTGCTGTTCAATAGAGGATTTCTCTAGCACTTCCAACTGATGACATTGGTATTTTTCTGTGAGATACTGCATTGCATCAAAGACATTAAAACTTACCCCATCATCTTGAACTCTTACCTTTATGTTTCCATCATCCACATCAATGATGACTTTTGCAGTTTTCATAAAGGGTCTGCCAAGGATGATTGGAACTTCAGCATCTTCTTCCATATCCATGATGACAAAATCCACTGGAAAGATGAATTTGTCTACTTGGACAAGTACATCTTCTGCAATTCCTAGTGGCGTTTTAATGGATCTGTCAGCCAATTGCAGGGTCATTCTTGTTGGCTTCACATGTGAAACTCCTATTTGCTTGAGGATAGATAGGGGCATTAAATTGATGTTATATCCTAGATCGAGCAAGGCTCTTCCAACTGGTATATTTCCAATGGTTATTGGAATGGTGAAGCTTCTAGGATCTTTTGCCTTTGGTGGTAGAGATTTCTGAATGATAGCACTGCATCTTGCTTCTAACTCTACTGTTTCCTCAGGGATCTTTCTCCTCTTGGTCAAGATATCCTTCATGAATTTAGAATAAAGTGGCATTTGATTCATAGCTTCCAATAAAGGAATCTTGATCTCCAGTTTCTTCATAGCATCTAGAAAATTGAAAAATTCCCTATCTTGGCTCTTCTTGGTGGGGACCCTGGGGTAAGGCAGCTCTCGATGAGGGAGCTCTGGTGAAGGTCCCTTAGCTCTTGATTCTGACTGGCTTTCTAGTCCCTCTTCTTCTTTCTCAGCTTCTTGCTCTTTCCTTTCTAAAACTTGCTTTTCTGCTGATAAGTTGTCACCAATACCCTTTCCTATCTCCTTACCGCTTCGAGTGGAGATTGATTTGCAGACTAATTGTTGTTCATCAAACTCTTTTCTGATCTCCTCCACTTGCTTGGCTAGATGCATGAATGTTGCTTGCATTACTTCCTGACTGGCTATCATCTCCTGTGTCAACTTATTTAGCTTTTCTTCAATTCTGGAGTTGATATCAGGTGTTGTGTTGTTGCTTTGACTGGGATTTTTGGAGGAGTTGTCACGACTTCCTGTGCTGTCCAGGAAGTAGACTTGTTCTACTCTAACTTTAGGATAGGAGCAATGCCCATTGAGGTGATTTCCTTTGCAAAAATCGCAGACTATTTTTGAAGGAATCTCCCTGACAGACTTGTTCTATTTCTGGCAAGCGAACCACAAATCCAGCAGTATAATAGTAAGAAGAGTATCGTATCCACAGGGAACGGTCAATTTACGTAGACTATGATCTATTTATCAAGGGAAAGCAATGGTTTAGAGTATATTGTTGTGGAATTGTAAATAACAGATAAAATATTAATGGAATAGAAAGGAAGAGTTAGAGACACTTTACGTGGATTAGGATTGGACTTCATATCATCACACCCTTTGTGCATGTAAAAACTATTTATTATTTTAGGTTTACTCTATAATATCCTAGACAAACTTTATTGCTAAGACCCCGAGTTACCAGCGGCCTCACACACTCAAAGATAATCCATGCGGGCTCTCCCAGGCAACAGACTTACCCTCGACTTATTTTGCTCTTTTTTAGTCAGTTTGTAAAGGAACTTAGTTGATAAACGAGGCCTATAGCTGTAGACGCACCTTCGCTCAAGTACTGTCACTACCCTCACTCATCAGGATACGCCTATGTTCGAATCCTGGATTCACAATCAACTAACTCCTTGCTATCGGTTTATCAATACCAAGCCTAATGGTCGGATGCCCTTCATTATGGTACTCACACTACCCATCAATCATTAGTAAACACCCTTTTTCGGTTAGTGGTTAACCGAGTATTCTTATTCAATCAGAGAGTGAGTCTCTTTAGAAGCCACTGCCCCACTCTCAGTCCTAATCAAAACTAACCTAGTTAGTTGAGACTAGCCTATAACTCCAGGCGCAAGCGCGGGAATTAGGAATTAAGTACAGAACAAGATTACCAATATTATAGACAGAGATCACAGAAATAATAATATAGAGTTTACATACACTTGGGGATAGAATCAATTACATCCAATCCTAATGGAGAGTTAATTACACGCGGTAGCCATACAAACCACCGAAGATGCTGTCACCATCTTCAATCCTTGTGAAACGCTCCTCCTCTCCTACTCTAAACTTAGCTTTGGTACATTATCACTGAAATATAGACTGGATTACAATGATCGTGCACCCTGGGATTGGTGTCAGAGGTTCCTATTTATAGACTAAGGAAAGACACAGCAATTTGGGGAGAAATCTACCTAAAAACGGCAACAGGGAGCAAATCAGTGTGACCTGCGCTCCAGGCTGCGCTACAGCGCAGGATGGGGCGCAACTTCCAGAGAGTCTGCGCTCCACCCTGCGCTATAGCGTAGATGAAGCGCAGGTAGCGTCCTGCAGCTCCAACTTTCTCTTTTTAATCTTGATCTCTCCCCGAGACTGGTTTTGGCAGATTTGTCTTTCCTTGTTTCCCTTTTCTTGATAAATCCTTGCATTTATTGAACAATCTTTGATTTATTTAGGAAGCTTGTCTGCAGAATCCTTGATTGATTGGCAGTTATCTCCTCAATAATTGTATTATATCTTCTTCAAATCTTCATTAAATGTCTTCAATCAATCTCAAATCTTGCAGATATCTCCCTCATTTAATGCTATATATCCTTCAAATCAAATCTTTGCAATATCCTGCAAAAATCAGCAATATTTCCATCAAAATAGCATCAAATTCAAATCTTAGATTAATAAATACAATTTATCTAATATTTAATAAAAAGGGACTAAATTGGGGCAAAATTATCATTTTATCCTTGATAAGTGAACTAAAAAGTGCTCTAATTTATCAACTAATTTTCACTTATCACATGGCCATGCTCAGGAGGATAAACATGATATGTTTATTTTCTGTACAGTCTACTTGGGGATCAAGAAAATATAAATTGAACTATACAAGGTTGACACAATCCATGCCCTTGTGTTTAATTAGATATTTGGACAAAGGGACATATCATATAAATTATCATAAAATAGGATTCGTCAAAGTTGTTGATATTCTCAATATTTGGATAGTGATGTATTGCTAGATGCCGCTCACTATTTATGATATTAAATATAAAAGAGTTTTATTTTAATATCATAATTAGGGGTGTATGTGGGTCTGGGTCAACCCGCGAACCCGGTTGACCCGACCCGACCCGATTACAAATAGGCGGCTTTGGGTTGGGTTCATGGGTTGGTTCGATTATTTTTTTAGTCAACCCAATCACCTTCGGTTTGGGTCTCGGGTTGGGAAAATTTAAAACCGAGGAACCCAACCCGACCCAACAGGGACTTAAAAAAACGAAAAAATTAGAGGCCCAGCCCAAAACACTCTCTCTCTCATATTCTTTTGCCCAAACAGACCACACATGTGATGCACACAGCAGCAGCTAGCAGGTCTCTTCTCTAGTGAAGGTGATGCGGCCGCGTTTGATTTCAACTTTCAAGCTTTCAAGGAGTATAGGCTAGTGATGACACACTGCTAGAAGCTTGGACCTGCAAGACCTACATTAGAGGAAATGCACTAACTTTTGGCCTGAGCTTCAAGCAAGGAAGAGTTAGAGAAAATAGTGTCCTACAAATAAAGGGTCACTACGCTACAGAAGGACACCTTGACCCTGGATAGGACCATTGTCCTATGGACCACCCTTAATTAGGACTCTCTTATATTTTCTTTTTTATTTGATTGTATTTTTCTTTTAATTCATCCTACTTGGGTGATAATTGTATGGGTTTATTGGTTAGTAGGTTGCCTTGCTATAAGGCTTAGGAGGTCATGGGTTCTATTCCCACATAGGATAGAAATTTGACTCATCTTGTATTTTCCTACTTGTTTGGGCGCCTTTTTGGAGGTTTAATGGCTTAAGGCTTAGCTTAGCCATAAGCCTTTAGGGGCATGGGTTCAAATCCCATGTAGGATGGGTTTTCACCCATCTTTTATTTTCTCCCCCTTTTATTTTCCTTTTTGGCCGCCCCCTCCCTCTCATTTTCCTATAAATAGGAGCCTCCCCTCATGTAATTCACACATCATTTTTAGAGTAAAGGCATTATGCCAAATTTTCTCCTCTCTTGAGAGTTGAGTGAGGCTTGGTGGTTGTTGCTTAAACCATGGTGAGACTTATCTAATTCTCCTGAATTAGTGGCGTCTGGCGATTGGACTTATCTGCTGCAGGAGGATTCTTGCTTCAGTGGCGTCCCTCCATTTCTTTCCTCTTCACTTTTTCTTTCATTTCCTCTCATTTTCCTTCATTTTCTCACATGGAATAGCTGCTGTTCCAGCACCTATTTTCGTGAATTAATTGCCTAATTTTGGTTCTAATTGGTTTGTTTTGCTCAATTCTAGATCCTGTGCAATTCCTGTCATCATTTAGTATCAAGAGCTTGTTGAATTTGAGCAAATTTGGAGCAACTTTGGGGTTGTTTGGGCGCTGCATTCTGCACCTCTTTTGTGCAGAATTTTCATCAATTTAGTGTAATTCAATCCCTCTTTTCAATTGTAATTTGGACTTGGACTGTTTCCCGGGCCCGAGGTGCCTTTCTACTACTACTTTGTGCTTGTTTGCTTGATTGAATTGGGTAAATTCTTGCTAGATTGGGGGCTGTTTTGGGCCGCTAATTCCCACCCCCTAGGTGTTTGATAATTTGTCTCTTAATTGCTCATACTTATTCTTGAGTGATTTCTACATATAATTGCTATAAATTGCTTGTTTGTTGGTGAAGTGTGGTAAGAGGAGGCATTGTTGTTTTCATTTTTCCAAAGATCGTTCACCTACATTTTCTCCCAATCACCTTTACATTGTCATCCCCCATATATCATCTCTTTACTTTCCGCCTTTAATTTCCGCCATTTAATTTCCGCCACTTAATTTCCGCTTCTCCCATCCCATTTAATTTCAGCTATCCCCCTTTACTTTCAGTCATTTAATTTTCAGTCATTCCCATCCTTTTAATTTCCGCTTCCCCCTTTACTTTCAGTCCTCCCCATCCTTTTAATTTCAGCTTTCCCCCTTTACTTTCAGTCATTTATTTTTCAGTCCTCCCCATCCTTTTACTTTCTGTCATCCCCTTTACATTTCAGTCATTTACATTCTTGTCCTCCCCATCCTTTTAATTTCAGTCTCCCCCTTTACTTTCTTGTCATTTAATTTTTGCGCAATTTTCTTCTTCTTTTGCCATTTTATGCCCAATTTTTTGGGCTTATGTTTTGTTCATATTCTACTCTTGTTATGTCTGTTTGATTGGCATTCTGATTGCAAATTTGGATTGACTGCTATCTCTACCTAGAACTTTCCCTGTTTGATTGTGCAAAATGCTCACCTATAGGATCTTTTTTGGTTCATAGTATTGGAAGAAGATCAACAAATTCTAATTGTTGATTTTCCTTCAAATTTAATTCCAAACTTAAAAATTGAACCAAGCGCGTTTCTGTGACCACACTGGTCTTGTATAATCAACAAGGAAGTGCTAAGCAATTTTTTGGCCATTTTTGAAAATCAGTTGCCATCACGTTTTTACAGTTTTTAGAAACCAGCTTATTCATTATTTTTGCTTTTCTGGGCCACTTGGACCAGTTTACTGTCAGAAAATTCCAAAAATATTACAGTAGGTTCAGTATATTTTCTTTTCATTGTGTACAAATTTCTGTAATTTTCTGTTGGGAAAAAAGTCAGAAAAAGAAAAAGAAGACAAAAAAATATAAAGAGTACGTATGTGCCAAAAATAGAAAAAGAGGTGTAAAAAGCAAACAAGGGTGCAAATGAAGAAAAAGACAAAAAGACACCCAAAAAGAGTCAAAATTCAAAAAAATTCAGAAAAATAGAAAATTCAAAACAAAGAGATATCCAAACAATACAGTGACAGTTTTACTGTAATTTTTTGTTCTTTTCCCTGTATACTGTAATTGAGTTGTATTTGCTGTTTTTCTCAAAAACGACAATTTTGTAACTCTTTTTCAAAAATCACCAAAAACAATTCTCTTTGCAATTTCTTCCGTCTTGTCTGTTTTGCTGTCTGCTCTTGTGTATAAGCTTTTTTGAGTGCCAGCTTTTCTTGTTTGTCATATCAATTCTTCTGTTTTGTCTTAGGATTTCTAATTCTCTTCCGGTAGATCTTTTCTTTTGTTAGCGCGCTTCTATTTTGGGTAAGGGTTAAGACTTAGACTCAATCTGGTCTTTGCAACTTCAATCAACCTCCAACCGAGTAGAAGAGGCAAGAGAGTCTCATTATAGAAAAAGCCAAAAAAAGTGACATACACGAGTGATACATTCTCTTGAGTGTAAACACTTAGTGAGTGGTGAGGTCCTTTAAAAGCTTTCAAATAAAATCAATTTAAGATGTCATATAGAATGTGGAGAAAGGAGCTAAATGAATATAGGAGAGAATTTAGAAGAGAAAAAGAAGTGAGAAGACACTCTTCTCATGATAAAACTGATGAAAGGTATAGGAAAGAAAGGAGAGAAATAAATAGGTATCATTTTGAAGATAAGGAAAGGAGTTATGATAACTCTAACCATGAAAGGAGAAGATATGAAGAAGAGAGAAAACTTAGGAGAAATTATGAGAGTGAAATTAGAAGAAAAGATCATGAAAAAGAGGAAAGGAGAAGAGAGAGTAGGAAAGTTACAAAAGATTCTTTTGAAGATAGAATTGGGAGAAAGTTAGAAAAATTTTCAAATAAAATCAAAGATAAAATTTCAAAATTCTTTTCAAAATCCTTAATTGAGATAGAAGAGATAAGAAAATTAGAAAAAGAAGAAGAAGAAGAAAGATTGAAGAGAGAAGAAGAAAAAGAGATAAAAAGAGTTCAAATGGATGAAAAGAAAGACAAAGAAAACTTAGGGAAGCAACCAATTCCATTGAATCGACAAGTAAATGCTAACCCTTTGTGTGAAAACATGAATAGGTTGATGGCAAGCACTTCTAGTGTTGCAAGGAGGACAACTCAAGTGATTGAAAGGGAGTTTCCTAGACTAACTTTCTTTATGCATGAAATGCCTTCTTCTATGCACGATTATATGCCTCAAAGCATTACATGTTTAAATGAAATAAGAAATGTTGATGATGCTTTGAATTCTATTGCATGTTTAGAAGAGCCAACTAAGTTTAAGAGTACCATGAAACATACTAGAGATGCATGTTTAGTTAATTCCTTTGATCAATTTAGATTGGATGGTAACAAAGTTGGATTGAATATGCATGCACCTTTGGTTTGTGTTTATAAGTTGAATACACATTTTGGGCCTCAAATAATTATTTCATATAAAGATGTGTATTATGCTCTTGAACTAGTTAGTAAAAAGGATAAAAATTTGGATGAAGCTATCACATATGAGAAAACTTGTTTACATGATGATATGCTTCATAGTGTGCTTGTTCAAAGTGATTCTTTTAATGTTTCACCTTACATGAATACATATGATAATATGCAAAAGGTGTCATATTACTTGAATAAGTGCACTAGAATGGATATGCCTCGTGAACAAACTTGCATGAATACTTCATGGCATGAACATATGCACTATGATTTTTACAATAATACTCAAGATGTGTGTCTTATGTTCAATGAGCATGATGTGATCTCACTTCCAAGAAATGGGACATTCATACCACATAGTTTTAACTGTGCTTTCATTTGGCAATATATTGTGGATTGTTTTGTTGGTTTAAAACATGAATATCACTTGTTTAAATTTCGTTTTAACCAACTAACCCCTTTGCTTGAAAAGAAGGACTTCAAGAGAATGGTCTTTGATCCAGGATCTCCTTCTACAGCGTACATGGACAAGATGGTTCATTCTTCATTTAGGGAGTTTTCTAACCCTTATCTCAAACACCTCTTGTTCATCTCCTATGAATTTCTTTTCTTTATGATTCCCAAGTATTTCTGTTATGAGCCATCACTTTGCTTGCTTGGGAATAATACTTATGGGTCTTCTTCTTGTTGTCTAGGCTCAAGGAAGATGTTCAACTTGAGGACCTTTAACTCTACTCTCCAAGGGCTAAGGGAAGTATCTTCTTACTTTCTTGTTGTCATCCATCCCCTTCTTCTAGCCAGTTCATTATTCTTATGGCTTCTTTTTGAATTTTCAGATTTGAGGTCAAATCCTTTTCAAGGGGGAGGGAAAAATGATGACAGGAATTGCACAGGATCTAGAATTGAGCAAAACAAACCAATTAAAACCAAAATTAGGCAATTAATTCACGAAAATAGGTGCTGGAACAGCAGCTATTCCACGTGAGAAAATGAAGGAAAATGAGAGAAAATGAAAGAAAAAGTGAAGAGGAAAGAAATGGAGGGACGCCACTGAAGCAAGAATCCTCCTGCAGCAGATAAGTCCAATCGCCAGACGCCACTAATTCAGGAGAATTAGATAAGTCTCACCATGGTTTAAGCAACAACCACCAAGCCTCACTCAACTCTCAAGAGAGGAGAAAATTTGGCATAATGCCTTTACTCTAAAAATGATGTGTGAATTACATGAGGGGAGGCTCCTATTTATAGGAAAATGAGAGGGAGGGGGTGGCCAAAAGGAAAATAAAAGGGGGAGAAAATAAAAGATGGGTGAAAACCCATCCTACATGGGATTTGAACCCATGCCCCTAAAGGCTTATGGCTAAGCTAAGCCTTAAGCCATTAAACCTCCAAAAAGGCGCCCAAACAAGTAGGAAAATACAAGATGAGTCAAATTTCTATCCTATGTGGGAATAGAACCCATGACCTCCTAAGCCTTATAGCAAGGCAACCTACTAACCAATAAACCCATACAATTATCACCCAAGTAGGATGAATTAAAAGAAAAATACAATCAAATAAAAAAGAAAATATAAGAGAGTCCTAATTAAGGGTGGTCCATAGGACAAGGGTCCTATCCAGGGTCAAGGTGTCCTTCTGTAGCGTAGTGACCCTTTATTTGTAGGACACTAATTTCTCTAACTCTTCCTTGCTTGAAGCTCAGGCCAAAAGTTGGTGCATTTCCTCTAATGTAGGTCTTGCAGGTCCAAGCTTCTAGCAGTGTTTCATCAGCTAGCTTGTTGCGGTGGGACGAAAGACTCGATCTCGCAGTGGTGCCGATAGACTCGATTTCGCGGCGGCAAGGGCGAATCTTCTCTCTTGTTGGCTGTTGCAGACTTGCAGTGACGCGATAGTGGGACTACATGCTTGTAGTAGCAGCAGCGAGGAATGGATATCTGGTACTGAAGTTGCTGATTGTCTCTGGTTCCTCAGGTCGTAGTGAGGCATGGAGATCTGCAACAGCAAGGAACTTGTATATATATGTCATAATTAATCACAATTTCTTGCATAGTTTATTATTAGAAATTCCTCTGAGAATTCGACGTTGAAGCTTGGATGTTTTCAATTTGTTGTGCGATAAGGAATTAATTATTTTGTTTGCATCACTATCCCACCCACCCACCCACTGCAAATTTGGTTGATTATCAATTTCTTTGGTATGCAAAAACATATTAGGACGAGGAGATGAAAAAATAATAAATCAATTTTTTTTATTTTTTAAAGAATCTTTTCACTTTTTCGTTGTTGGAAAAAAATATTACTATTTTATTCAGAACCCGAGACCCGACCCGAACCAACCCGTTAGAGGTCGGGTTGATTCAGTTTGGGTTGAACAGTAAAAAATCGTAAAACCGAACCAACCCAAACCGATGTGTTTTAATTGGTTCGGACGATGGTTTGCTCTAAACCCAACCCGACCCGATTACACCCCTAATCATAACCAAATATTAAAAGCTTATTGGGTCACACACATACAACAAGCCACTAGGAAAGGATAATAATTCTAATTTAAATAGAATTATAACCTAATGGGCCAGACCCATATGTGTTAGGGATAAGTGAGTGAGGGGTAAAACCCTATCCACCACTCTATAAATAGAGCATGAGATGCATTCCCCACACACATGAAAATAAGAGCAGTCGCTCTTACTCTCTAAAACACTTCTAGCAAAGTTGAATAGGGTTTCCTAGTTTGGCTGTTGGCGTGGATACCAATAAAGACGCGGCTGCTCTTGCCTCGTTTATAATCCTAATAACGTACAACCTTTCGTTTTAATACCTTTTATGCCTTGATTCGTGTTTTCGCATAACGATCACAACAAGGGAGGGAATCCCTTTATTTCCGCTGCACCCTGACCACATGCTTGATTCCCTTCATTAATTTGATGACATTAATGAACCAAACACAAAAAGGCAATGATACTTAATAATAATACAAAGAATAATTTGGTGTCTACAATCGCCAAGAATTACAAATATCAATTTATATTAATAATTAATAATATTAATAATAGTAGTAGTAGTAGTAACACACAAAAAGGTTCAATTGCTCCAAATTTATTGCAACCCTTATCTTTTTGTATAGATAAAGAAAGAAAAATAACTTATATGAATAGAAATAGTAGGGGTTGATTGCTAGGAATGTTGCTAATTTCTAAAATAAACAAGAGTGTTGTTGTAAGAACAATGTAGTATTGATCTTTTTCGTAAAAAAATTTAAATTAATTTATAAAATAAATAGGAGTGTTGTTATAAGTACAAAATATTAAGCAAAACTAATAACATGATAATGATGGTTGTGGTAATCATAAAGTTGGTTTTTGGACACATAATAAATTATGTGGTGGAATGTGAGTGCCCTAGATGGGATTTGTCCCTCCTATGTAACAGGAGTTATATCTATAGGCCTCTTGATAAAGTGAGACTGCAAAATGCATGGCCATGCTCATGAGGATAAACATGATATGTTTATTTTCTGTACAGTCTACTTGGGGATCAAGAAAATATAAATTGAACTATACAAGGTTGACACAATCCATGCCCTTGTGTTCAATTAGATATTTGGACAAAGGGACATATCATATAAATTATCATAAAATAGGATTCGTCAAAGTTGTTGATATTCTCAATATTTGGATAGTGATGTATTGCTAGATGCCGCTCACTATTTATGATATTAAACAAAAGAGTTTTATTTTAATATCATAACCAAATATTAAAAGCCTATTGGGTCACACGCATACAACAAGCCACTAGGAAAGGATAATAATTCTAATTTAATTAGAATTATAACCTAATGGGCCCGACCCATATGTGTTATAGGGATAAGTGAGTGAGGGGTAAAACCCTAGCCACCACTCTATAAATAAAGCATGAGATGCATTCCCCACACACATGAAAATAAGAGTAGTCGCTCTTACTCTCTAAAACACTTCTAGCAAAGTTGAAGAGGGTTTCCTAGTTCGGCCGTTGGCGTGGATACCAATAAAGACGCGACTGCTCTTGCCTCGTTTATAATCCTAATAAGGTACGACCTTTCATTTTAATACCTTTTATGCCTTGATTCGTGTTTTCGCAAAACGATCACAACAAGGGAGGGAATCCATTTATTTCCGCTGCACCCTGACCACATGCTTGATTCCTTTCGTTAAGTTGATGACATTAATGAACCAAACACAAAAAGGTAATGATACTTAATAATAATACAAAGAATAATTTGGTGTCTACAATCACTAAGAATTACAAATATCAATTTATATTAATAATTAATAATATTAATAATAATAATAATAGTAGTAGTAACACACAAAAAGGTTCAATTGCTCCAAATTTATTGCAACCCTTATCTTTTTGTATAGATAAAGAAAGAAAAATAACTTATATGAATAGAAATAGTGGGGGTTGATTGCTAGGAATGTTGCTAATTTCTAAAATAAACAAGAGTGTTGTTGTAAGAACAATGTAGTGTTGATCTTTTTCGTAAAAAAAATAAAATTGATTTATAAAACAAATAGGAGTGTTGTTATAAGTACAAAATATTAAGCAAAACTAATAACATGATAATGATGGTGGTGGTGGTGGTGGTGGAGGAGGAGCGAGCAATTTTATTAAATAGGTATTACCTTCGTTTATATTTATCTTTCTCATTTGAAGATTTTTTTATGTATATATATCCAACCCATTTATAAGTTTAAGAGAGTATTAATTATGTTTTTCTACCTTTACCCTTAATAAGAGAGATAAATAGTAAAAAATTAATGAATAAAATAGAGAAATAAAAGATATGTCAAAAAAACACAACAAATTTAATGTAAATTAACACATTTATTATTTTTCGTAATCTAATTTTTTATATAAAGAGACATAGATAAAAACTGGGTATAAATATATAATAATAGATAAAAATAAAAAAATTAAAATTCTTGTTATTCACAATATAATAAAGAAAGAAAAATGAAAAAAAAAAATGAAAAAGTGTCGCTGATGAAGAATACTTTTCATATATAGTTGTAAAAATAAAAAAAATAAAAAAAGGAAAACCTGATGACGTGATGTGTGTGCAGTGGTCACAATACAATTAAAAAAGAAAAAGGAAAAAAAAAGAAAAGTGACATCTGTCTAAACATAGGGGACTGAATAGCAATATTTATACAATAATGGTAAACGAACGTAACACAATACGTACCATTCTTTTATCGCATAGGGTTTTTTTTAGCTCCCCCTTTTTTTAGAGTTTTTCTTTTTTTAAAAAATAGTTTTTATTTTTTATTTTATTATTATATTTATTTTTATTTATTTATCTCTTTAAATAAAAATATAGATCAAGAAATACAATAAATCATCACATAAAATTTGTGTTAATCATTCATATTAACACAAGGTTAATTATATGTCCCAAAATGGTGAACATATTAAAAAATAAGGTTAATGGTGTTTTCGTTTGTGGTTAATAAAAAAGGATTTTTGGTTAATTCATTTTGTGTGGTTAATTGGAACCCCTGTTAATACGAGGTTAATTATGTGATCAGAAATGGTGAGCATATTTAAAAGTGAGGTTAATGGTGTATCCATTTATGGTTAACAGAATAAGATTTTTGGTTAATTGATTTTGTGAGGTTAATTGCAACTTCTGTTAACACGGGGTTAATTATGTGTCCAGAAACGGTGAATATATTTAAAAAATGAGGTTAATGGTGTATCCATTTGTGGTTAACATAATATGATTTTTGGTTAATTGATTTTGTGAGGTTAATTGCAACTCCTCTTAACACAAGGTTAATTATGAATCCAGAAACGGTGAACATTTAAAAATGAGGTGGTGTATTCATTTGTGGTTAACAGAGTAAGATTTTTGGTTAATTGAATTTTGTGAGGTTAATTGCAACTCCTGTGTTAACACGAGGTTAATTATGTGTCTAGAAATGTGAACATATTTTTAAATGAGGTTAATGGTGTATACATTGGCGGTTAATAGAGTGAGATATTTGGTTAAATGAATTTGTGAGGTTAATTGTGTGCGCAGAAACGGTGAAGGAAATAATATATTTAGTTATTAGCATCAAAATAGAATAATGATGATAAGAAACTGATATCAACCCTTCAAAAAACACACATTTATTGTATTTCTTGGTCTATATTTTTATTTAATTAAAATAAATAATAATAAATATATTAATAAATTAAAAAATAAAAATTATTTAAAAAAAGGGGTGAAAAAAAGGGGGAAAATAAAAAAAAAGAACGGGGGAAGGGATGGAGACCACAAACAATGTACCACACTGTTGTGGTACGTATATCATTATTGTTTTTCCACGGGTGTTTCGCAACACTTCCCGCACACATTGGTCCACGTATCACTTTTTTTTTTATCTTTTATAGAAATAATTTGATTTCATTTTTTCACTACTATTGCTACATTCATCTTTATTTATCTATCTCATTATATAAAAATATAGATTAGAAAACGTAATAAATATGTTAATTTATATGGTTTTCAATATATTATATCTTTTTATTTTATTTATTTATATTTTTTTTGTTTAAACCACATGTATCCTGCACGAGAGACAATTCTGCTCGAGTCGGGATTATCCATATTATGGTGGGGCTAACTTTCCCACCGAGGATTTTATTCCTCCACAAGACTCGAACCCGAGACCTTGCTTAAAGGAAATCAAACATGTACCATTTGAATCAACCTCCATTAGTTATTCATTTATATTTTCATTTATTATTACTTTTATCAAGAGTAAAGGTAGAAAAACATAATTAGTACTCTTGAACTTATAAATGTAACAAATATATAGAAATAAAAAAAATCTTCAAAACAGAATAGATAAATAGGAATTGAGGTTTTATTTCTTCTGGTCTTTTTTTGCACAAAAAGGACAATGGTAGTGATAGATTATTGCTACTTATTATTATTATTATTATTATTATTATTATTATTATTATTATTATTATTATTATTATTATTATTTCTTAACACCAACACTGCTTTGTACTTGTAACAATGCACCCATTATTTTAAAATTAATTTAAAAACTTTATGAGAAAGTTCAACATTGTTTTGTACTAACAACAACACTCCTAGCAATATGCTTTCACTCTTTCTATTTATACTTTACAATTAGAATTATAAAATTTATATTATGTTATTTTCATCCAATTGAATAAAATTATTGTCTTGCATTTTGATTCATTGTATATTTATTAGAGTAGGTTTAAAAGTTAAGTCATTTTTTCAATTATATGTTTAAAGTGATTTTTTATGAACCACATGTATCCTTCACAGGAGGCGGTTCTACTACTGTCATGAACATGTTTTAAATTTATATTCATTGCAGCGATAGTTTTGAAACAATTGGGAATTTGTGTTACTTTATATTATTATTATTATTATTATTATTATTATTATTATTATTATTATTATTATTATTATTATTATTATTATTATTATTATTATTATTATTATTATTATTATTATTATTATTATTATTGCTTGATACCAATATTGCTTTGTACTTACTACAATACTCCTAGAAATGTACTCCACTCTTTCAATTCAAATAAGTTGTGTTTATTTTTTATGCTTTCTTTTTTTCGAAGCAAAAAGTTAAGAGCTATCATTTATCTCTCTATTTTATTCATTTATGTTTTCACTTTTTATCTCTTTTATTAAGGATAAAAATAGAAAATTGTAATTAATTGAACATAAGTATTATTACATAAATAAGAGAGTATGAATTTATGGTTAATTATGTGTACTTTGGTGGTTATTTATGCTATCAAATTGGATAATTACAAGTAAGACAAAAAGTGGTTAAGTGTGGTTTAGTATATGGTTAAATGGGTTACTCAATTGGTTAATATCAAAATTACTTCAAATAAATTTTTAAATTGACAAACTTTTAACTTTTGTTTCAATTGAACATGATGATTATTACATAAGTGATTAAGAATAATTTATGGTTAATTATGTGTACATTGATGGTTATTTATTCTATCTAATTGGGTAATTGCAAGTATCACAATAGATGGTTAAGTGTGAGTTAGTATGTGGTTAAATGAGCTGCTCAAATGGTTAATATCAAAGTTACTTTAAATAATTGTTCAAAATGACAAACATTTAACTTTTATTTCATTGATAGTAAGGATTATTACATAAGTGAGGTAGTATGAATTTATGATTAATTATGTGTACGTTGGTGGTTATGTATGCTATCAATCTGGTTAATTACAAGTAACACCAAATGTGATTAAGTGTGAGTTAGTGTATGGTTAAATGAGTTACTCAATTGGTAATATCAAAGTTACTTTAAATAATTTTTCAAAATGACAAACATTTAACTTTTATTTCAATTGATCATAAGGATTATTACATAAGTGAGGAAGTGTGAATTTATGGTTAATTCTGTATAAGTTGGTGGTTATGTATGTTATCAATCTGGTTAATTACAAGTAACACCAAACGTGGTTAAGTGTGAGTTAGTGTGAGGTTAAATGAGATACTCAATTGATTGATATCAAAGTTGCTTTAAATAATTGTTCAATGGTCCCTATAATTAAATGCTAGTATCCCAACATACTCTTATTTAATTTATTTTTTTGTTTGCTTAATTTAAATTTCCTTTCCAATAATACACTTTGCAATAAATATTAAGAATGATAATTTAGCAAATGTTTTTCACTTTTTATGTAAGTTTAAGAAAATTTAATGAGCTCAACTAATATTCTTAATTAGTGTGAATTAGTTATTTTTTACTTATGTGAGAGACCATAGTAGTATTCAATAAAAAAATATTGAACACTGGATTACGTCTTACATTTTGTAACCTTAACATACTGTGTTTCGATTTAATTAAATTTATCATGTCACTAGTATTTAATAATTATGTTTGGATCAGTTTTTAGTAATTTTTAATTGAGTTTTAATTATTCTTAAATTAATACTACTTCCGTTCCTATTTAACCATCCAATTTTAGTGAAAAAATTGTTCACATTTAACCGTCCATTTACAAAAACAATGTAATAATAATTACATTTTACCCTTATATTAATAAATGACCCACTATTGAAAATTAATGAGACCCAATAAATACCAAGAGAGATCAAAAATAAAATAGAAATTTTTAAATTTATTTTCATGAAAAATAAAAGTAATGATTATATTTTTTAATCTGGTTTTTTTTTTCTACGTGGACGATTAAATAGAAACAAGGGTATTATTTTTTCAATTTTTCTAACATGTGCAACCTTGCACATGATAAGAAATCAAAAGTGGAAAGGTTTTATTGGAAACTGCGACTATCACAACAATCAATGCATTCGTAATGTTAAAAGTCATAATTTCCAATAAAACATTTTCACTTTTGATTCCTTATCATGTGCAAGGTTGCACATGTTAGAAAAAACCGTTATTTTTTTATTAAGTTATTAATTTCTCACTTAATAAACTAAAGTGTGGTTAACAGGGTGTGAGTATGAGCATATAGGTGCCAATGAATATTGGGACGCGCTTTTTTACAAAACGTGAGTATGAAGACGGACACTATGATAACTTGTCCAGAGAATACTCATTGTCATCTCTATTTTTTTCAGATCACCTTGTCATTTTTGTTGCTTTATTTTTTTCTTCCACATAATCAATTAATTAAGGCTTAAATATAGAGCTGGCAAAATGGGCTAGCCCGACCGGGCCGGCCCGCAAAATCCCGCAAAAATGTAGGGCTCGGGCACTTATTTTAGAAGCCCGAATAACTTCCGGGCTTTTTAGCCCAGCCCGATAAAGGTCGCTGCCCGCAAAAAGGCCGGGTAGCCAGCAAAAAACTTGGCTACCCGCAAAAGGGTAGGGCTCGGGCACCTATTTTAGAAGTCCAAATAACTTCCGGGCTTTTTAGCCTAGCCCAATAAAGCCCGCTACCCCGCATCAAGGCGGGGCGGGCCGGGTAGCCCGAATTTCCAGCCCTACTTAAATATGTTTTTGGTCCCTCTAAAATACACATGTTTTCATTTTAGTCCCCCTAAAATTGTTTTTTATCTCTTAGTCCCTCTAAAATTTTTCCTTTTCAAAATGATCCTCACCGTTAGAAAAGTTAACAGTGTGCTGATGTGTCAGTTAACATCTATGCTGACCTGTCTTTCTCACTCATACATGGCATCCACTATGTCAAAATTATTATTTTTATCAATTTTTATTACTTTAAATGGTTCAAAAAATAAATGCATAACAATTAAAATTAAAAAAGCTCTCTTGAAGGACATTGAGATTCTATTGTTCGAGAGACTTCCTCTCCTAAAAATACTTCTTCTTCCTTCTTCATCCATTTCTGCCATTGTGATGCAACTTTCTCGTCAAGGCTTGGAAAGACTTGGAATTTCTGCAATCTTCCCCTAAAACCTTCGGAAAGGCTTGGAATTTCTGCTCCAATTCCACTTCCTAAACGACGGGTTAGCTTCACTAACCAACCCATATTCTCGCCAATTCAAGTTCTTCCCAAAACTCCTGAAGATGTTGATCTTTTTAACTTTAACAGGTATGCTTTTACTCCCAAGTCTCTAACTTTTTCACTTTTAATTTCTTGGGTTTATCTTAATTTCCATTTGTCAATGAAAAGCAAAGTGTTTTTCTCGATAATGACCCTAAGACACCTTTGATCAATGATTCACGAAAAATTGATAGACATATGGAGTTGGATTCAGTAGAGGATGGCGAACATGGAATTTTAAGTGAAGATGTTGTTGATGAATGTAATGGTGTACCAAGCGCGTCTAAGGAAAAGTCTCAAGTTGATGATGACAAAATAATTGTTGTTTCAACAGTTATTCCAGAGTCAAACTCATATATACTTTCTGATCAGAATAGTGATGTTGTTGGAGAAGTTGACAAGAAAGTTGATGATGGTCACAATGGCAGAAATGGTTGAAAAAGGAAGAAGAAGGATTTTATGGAGAGGGAGACTCGAACAATAGAACCTCAATGTTCTTCAAGAGAGCTTTTTTATTTTAATTGTTATGCATTTATTTTTTAAAAACATTTAAAGTAATAAAAATTGATAAAAATAATAATTTTGACACAGTGGATACCATGTATGAGTAAGAAAGACAGGCCATCAAATATGTTAACTGACACATCAGCACAACGTTAACTTTTCTAACGACGAAGACATTTTGAAAAAGAAAAATTTTAGAGGGACTGAAAGATAAAAAAATTTTAGGGGGACTAAAGTGAAAACGCGTGTATTTTAGAGGGACCAAAAATATATTTAAGCCATTATTTAATCATTTGTTGTCTGTCTAGGGTGAAACATCTCATGGGTGTTTCACCGGTGTTACAGCCTCTTTTATCCGTTAGATTTAATGATTTTATAATGGACGATTATGATCCGTTACAGGAAACCAGTTGTTGCCTTCTAGAAAACGGTTTTTGACTTAATTTAATTATTGCAGATGAGTCCTTCCGTGTTTTTAAAGTAGGGGTGTATGAGAAAAAAATATTGTTTTGGTAGCCATTGTCTTATTATGTAGTTTGACTAGGAAAAGTTTTTTTCCACACCCAAAGTGTACACCCACCGTACACTTTGGGTGATTTTTGTTTTTTTTTTTGCATGAACAGTGCTATTTTTTTTGCATAAAGAGTAAATTTTTTTTTTATGAACAGTGACTTTTTTTTAATATCTACAATTAACTAGACTGATAACATAGTTAACCAGAAAATTGTATAGCATTAACCATAAATTCATTCTCAGTGATTATTTGTGTAGTAATCATTATGATCAAATAACTGTTCAAGATGAACTTTGTTTTCAAGTGAACATGTGGTTAATACCATATAAGTTGGTGGTTAACTGTGTTATTGATCTGGTTAATAATTTGTTTTCAAGTGAACGTGTGGTTAATACCATATAAGTTGGTGGTTAACTGTGTTAGTAATCTTGTTAATATTTATAAGTTAGGCAAAAAGTGGTTAACTATGAGTTATTATGTGATTAAATAAGTTGCTCGAATGGTTAATAACATAGTTAACCAGATTAATGACATAGTTAACCACAAATTTATATGGTATTAACCACCTGTTCACTTGAAAACAAAGTTAAAGGTTTGTCATTAATAACTGTTCAAGATAAACTTTGTTTTCAAGTGAACATGTGGTTAATACCATATAAGTTGGTGGTTAACTGTGGTATTAATCTGGTTAATATTTTGGTTTCAAGTGAACATGTGGTTAATACCATATAAGTTGGTGGTTAACTGTGTTAGTAATCTGGTTAATAATTATAAGTGAGGCAAAAAGTGGTTAACAGTGAGATATTATGTGGTTAAATAAGTTGCTCGAGTGGTTAATAACATAGTTAACCAGATTAATAACACAGTTAACCACCAACTTATATGGTATTAACCACATGTTCACTTGAAAACAAAGTTCATCTTGAACAGTTATTTGATCATAATGATTACTACACAAATAATCACTGAGAATGAATTTACGGTTAATGCTATACAATTTTTTGGTTAACTATGTTATCAGTCTGGTTAATTGTAGATATTAAAAAAACGTCACTGTTCACAAAAAAAATTACTGTTTATACAAAAATCACCGAAAGTGTACCGTAGGTGTACACTTTGGGTGTGGGAATATCATTATTGCCTTCGTCATCCGTTCATCTCACTCCACGCTGCTCTACACTCTCTCCCTCGTCGAGTTCGTCTTCTCCGTCGATGTGTTACACCTTGCTTGGCATCTTGGTGATGTTCGCAGGAGGAGCATGTGAATTCGAGGATGATCCACTGTAGTGGAGATGTACGACATGGAGAGCCGCACTTGGGTCATGTGCAAGTTGACGCCGACACTGCTGAAGGGCTCATCGGCATCCACGTGGCTATCAATTGTCATTGTCGGAGATATGATGCACGTGACAGAGAAAGAACTCCGGCGTGACGTACTCATTCGACACCACTACGAGGAGGTGGGAGGGGTCGTATGATCTACATCTTGATCATAATGTTTCCTAATGCGTCACTGGAATCCTAGGGAAGCAGTTGATGGCGGCAGGGGTGGTGGGGATGCGGAGAACGTGAAGGGGTGAAGTTGTGGGCAGTGAGAAAGGAATTGGGTTCAAGAATATATGGAGGAATGGGTGAGATGCCGAAGGAGATGGTGGAGAACGTGAAGGGTGGTTTGGTCTTTTTTCGGTGGAAAGTGACTTGGATTGGGGATTTCGTTTACTTGCGGAACACATCAGAATTGGAGAAAATGATGATGTGTGAGGTGGTGAATAGGGTTTGTGTGAGTGGAAGAGTGTGCGCAATGTGGCATGAGGATGGTGGTTTGCGGAAGTCATGTACGCAAGGTAGATCTGCAGAGAGCGGTAATTTCGGAGAATCAAACATTTTGCATGAAACAAATGTGAATGGATTGAAAGTTAAAACTTGGGAAATACCCTTTTCTTTGTTTTTTTTTAATTGAAACCTTTTAGCTTTCTGAATCCAAAGCTCGTAAAATGTATTCATAAATATTAAACTTCACGTTTTCACGTCTTTAGTAGAGAAATCCCTTCAACGTTTTCTTTGTTTAATTCATTGAAAATTAAAATGAAAATTTAGATAAAATAGGTGAAAATGAAATGTTTTACCTGTTAAAAGAGTGAATAAGGAAAACATTTTTCATAACTTACGTGCGACACAACAATCCCTTGAAAATTTCCATTTTTCTGCTTCAACAATAAAAAGGTCCATCTTAGCAATTACAAACTTTTATGAGATTATATCACAAGAAAAACATTTTTATAACACCCTGTCACTAAACCTATGATAACAAATCAATTAATTAAAAAACGTTGTAACACCGGTGAAACACCCGTGAAGTGATTCACCCTAGAAGCACCCCAATTATTTAATCACGCGTACAATAAACTTTAATGAAGTATATGGGGAGTGTTTACGGTTTAGGTGTTGAAATATCGCCACCGCTAAAATTAGTAACCTCTTTCCATGATAATTTCTTTTTCATTGGTCCTTAGTCCTCATCTTCCCTCACCCTCACCCCCTCTCTCTCATTAGTCCTCACCGCCCCTCATCCTCATTCCCTCTGAGAAAGACCTTCTCACTGCCACCGCAAAGGAATGCTCGCGCCACCGTCCCATCTCACTGCTTGCCTTGTCTCACCGCAAAGGACCATCTACGAGTCTCACTGCAAGCTCTTGCCACCGTGAAGGGCTGCTCGCGTCGTCATCTCATCTCATTGCAAGCTTTGTCCTGAACCACGAAGGAGCATCTTGCTGCAAGCTCCTGCATGGTCTCAGTGCGTGGCACCGCTGCAAGCTCCTGCGTCTTGCTGCACGCCCTACATCTCATTGCATGCTCCTGTGTTGGTGTACGATTTTCACCCTATTAATTACCTAATTCTAAAATATGGTCGAACTTCCACCTGTTTTTTTTGGTGAAAGGATCCTCTCCTGCCTCTCCAACCAACTTTAGCTACGGAATAACTACGGATTTTGATTTCCTAGTTATTCCGTAGCTAAACTTGGCTGGAGAGGCTGGAGGGCTAGAGAGAATCCGGATCCGTTTTTTGTCATTAATTACTTATTTGATGTGAAAATGTTCAGATCTTTGTTCATTATTTAACATCTTTGTTTTCGTGTCTCCGTTGCACAAAGTACTATAGAATTAGCATTGCAATTTTTTTTTGATTTATTAGTATTGAAATTATTTTTATTTATAGATTTTCTTGGATGACTAGTAAATTTAATCTATTAGGCTTTAAAAATACTTTCGAATTTATAATTGATTAAGAAAATATTGGATGACTTGTACCTCATCAGGAAGAAATCAACAATTTAAAATAATTTTTTTTGGCTTTTCAGATTATTTGATGATTTTCATTTATTTATTCTTTTTGAGAAACCGAGATCCAATTTAATCCAAACCGATTAACATTGTATTGGATTAGATTATATTTAAAAAATCGATTGCATGACTAAATTGTAAATCGAAATGATTGGATTGGATGATATTTCCCTCAAAACCGATCCAATCCGCGAACACTTCTAGGCAAGGTAGTTAAAATCATGATTTACATCTACGATCTTTTCCAGGCTGATCGATCTCGATCCCGCAAAATATCATTCATTTCCTGAATCGGTAAGATCAGCGTCTTAGATCGTGAAATCGGTGGGATCGTGCGATCCCACTGCTCCCACAAAACCACTTTTTTTCACCCCAAACCTGTAAAAATGCTTCCAACCCATTTCTGCAAATGCAAAGGGCCTAATGGGCAACTGTTTTTGCTATCCAACATCACAACCAAGGTTCCGTTCAAGTTTGACCCTCTCTCTCGAACTCTCCCCTGTTTCGATCTCCATCTCGCTCCTGCTCTTCGTTCATGTTACTGCGTCTGCATCTATAATTTGTATTGCGGCTGCCTCTGCTTAGTGCTCACCTTTGCGCGTCTCTGCTCTATACTGCGTCAGTACTGTGCGTCTCTCTCGGCTCGTTTTTTCCTCTGCTTCAGTTTGCTCTCTAATGGCTTCTGTTTGCGTCTGTACTCTATTTAGAAATTGATTAGTTTTTAAGTTTTATTTTTTTTTGTCAAAGTTTTTTTAAGTTTTTAAATTTTATGTATTTGGCACTTTGTTTAAGGTTTGTAGTTTGAAATTTTCCTAGTTTTATGTTATTATCTTGAAACATGGTTTACATTTTGAATTTAAGTTTATGAAGAGTTTATTAGAATTTGAAGGGTTTATTTTTTTATTATGATATTTTGTATGTATATACACACACACACACACATGTGAATTAAGTATTTTTGTAGGATCTTACGATCCGTGTTACGATCCCACGATTTACGATCTTGGGACCCCTTCCCGATCTTGAGTAAGATCTCGATCTTAACTACCTTGCTTCTAGGTATGACAATCAAACCCTAACACGCAAATAACGACTCGTCCTCTCCCCAACTTTGACAGAGAAAACACACTTTGATCAGGTTTAAGGAAAACTCGACCTTGCCCCCGTCCTCACCCCGTTATAATAATTAAATACTTTTAATTATACTAAAAGATAAATAATCAATGTAAGCTTATATATTTATCTTAAAATATAATATAGTTCTATAGTTTCTTATTTTTTAGAATTCTCAATGTCTATTTTTATATATTATTTGAATTAAAACGTACTCCCTCCGTTTCTTTTTATCTGTGGTTTAAGATTTTTTCACAAGGATTAAGGAATGCAATAACTATGTCTTCTTAGCCCTTTTTCCAAATATGTCATCTCTCTTTCTCTCATTAATTAATTCATTTAATATCTATCCTTTTTCAATGAAATGAATTCATTTTTCAAATTTACCTCTTACCATAAATTTTTATTGGAAACATAAAACATACATTTATCAAGACTTTGAACTTGTAGAACATTTATGATAAAGCTTTATAATAAATATTTAAAATAAAAAGAATAAGACTAAGAAAGGGGTAAAATTGGAAAAATAAAATTTATTATTACCTTGTATCTGAAAATGACACTTATTTAGAAACAAATTAATTTGAGACACTAAAATGACAGATAAAAAGAAACGGAGGGAGTGATATATATATATATATATGATTTATTTGAAAAATGTATTTCAGTTAATAAAACAAAGAAAAAAAATAAAAAAATAGAGAAAGTGAGATTCCCGCGGGTTTCCCCAAACCCGCTCGACTTTTATCGGGGGGACGAGGAGAGCAAAAGTCGCCCCTGAACTCCATCATTGTCATGATTAGTGCTTGTGTTGGTGCCTATTTTAAGAATCGATGCTTAAATAAATACAACTAGTGGAGAGGTGCTTGTACAAGCACCAAGTGCTTAACAAAGAATAGGCTCCATATGACAACCTTTTCACTTAAAAAAATGCTATAAAGTTGTGGCTTCACAACATACATGTGAGATGGGAGACTAAATATCGTTGTTGGACATGCAAACTCGTGGGCTTAGTTATAACCAATGTTATAAAACTCGAACTAGTCATTAACTCGGGTAAGGTACTGAGTTACTGAGTCACTGTGAGTCATTGGTTGAACCAGATATCTAATTTTATATTAAAAATAACACACACATATTACTATTATTACTATTATCATTATTACACAATCTATATCTAAAAAGTAACAACTGGGGATAAAGGATTCACGCGAAGTGAGTTTTGTTCAAGTTCCAATTTTTTTTATAATTTTATAATAAAAAAGTACCAAACCATCTGTGAAGGAAGTGAAAAGATCATTCCTTTTAGTCTACTTCCAATTTTCATATAACCTATAACCCTTCGTGTTTTGACAAGACTTGAGAGAAAAATATCTCTCACTTTGGGTGTGCATATTTTCACTTAATGTTCGTATTTTCTCATGAACCTCCAACAAGTTCCCATTGTGAACTTCAAGTTGTTGCTAACAATGTTTTGTGTCTAGGTGGGAGGGGTGATGGTGTGAGGAAAATGGTGTCCCTGCAAGTGTGTGCGACAGAGCCCACTACGGCGGAGCGAGACATAGCCCATGTTGCAACACTTTTTTTCTTATCAAGCGTGTGCGATGGAGCCTGCTTGAAACCTTTCTTTTTTTATATTTCAAAAAGTAATTTAACTCGCTCGGTTGACACACATCGTTAAGTCAACGATTTTTACAAGAACCAACCGAGACAAACTGGGTTTTACCAGATTGCTTAAACATCTAATCCATTATGCAACTCGAACTAGTCGCATCAACGATTTTCGCCTGGACCAGTCGAATCGGCCAGTCTGAGCCAGTTTTTAGAACAATGATTATGTAACATCCCAAAATTTGGACCTAGAAAATCTAATGGAAGTCTTAGGTGGGGAATTCTACCAAGAGAGGAAAGTTAGGAATAGAATGAGAACTTGAGGGTGTGAGGATAAATTAAAAGAAGAGATAGGAAATTAGTGAGAGTTCATTGGTGTTAAGGGAAATTTAGAACGGAAACCAAGTTTGAGCCAAACACAACTGTAAACTGAACTTAGGAGAAATCACACCCTGAGATGGAGAGGATTATAAGGTATAAATATGAGGGACAAAGTAGGGGTGTTGAGCGAGGGAATTACATTGAGGAGGAAGGAGTGTATTTAGAGGATTGACGGTAATGGGGGAATAGGTTTAGATGAAAGAAACTAAGTTAGGAAGGTATCTTATCAAAAGAATTAGGAAATGAGAGGTAAAGTTAAGAAAGAGAGACTGAAAAGTTAGAATGGGGACTTTAAGTCCTGATGTTCTCATCAATATAAGTGGGGAGTTTAAGATATGATATTATCGCTTGAGCGAGAAGGCTCTCGCTCAAGCGAGAAACGAGGGTGAGAATGGTTGCTCTCTAGAAGACTTTCGCTTAAGTGAGAAGGGTCTCGCTCAAGCGAGATTCATCCAGAGAGGGGGGGTGCTCTTTTGACGTTTGTTTTAAAAAACAGATCTGCACATTCTCGCTCAAGCGAGGATTTCTCGCTTGAGCGAGCATACTAAAGTCCCTTTGTTTTCAGCTTGAGCGAGAACACAAAAACAGAGGGACTTTAGTATGCTCGCTCGAGCGAGAATGTGTAGATCTATTCTTTTAAAACAGCGCGCTGAGGCCTTTGCCCTCATTCTTTCCCATTTTCCTTCTTCTAGAGAGAGAAGTTAGAGAGAGGTTGTGCTAGGGCTTGGGCTTGAAGGAGGAGGAGAACATGGGAGCTCCACCACCACCCTCCGGGACTCCTTCCCTACCGTTTGCTCGACCTTAGGGTTAGGGTTTGAGGCCTTTGGAATTGGGAGTTGGTTTATGTAATGTAGAGCATGATAGAATTAAGAATTTTCCCTATGTATAATGAATATGTGCATTAATCATGGTAACCTAGGCTTTTTCTCTAGAATTGAACTAACCTTCATGTGAGAAATTACATGCAGTAGGAGGGGGGTAATATTTCAAGTAGTAATTTATGTATCATGTCACTAATAAATCTTCATGTTCATATGCACTTCATGTTACACGAAATTTAAGTAAACATGTTCATGTAATCATGTTCGGCTTCGACCATCAGGGGTCTTCAGACCATCATGTTCAAGTAATTAAGATCGGCTTCGGCCACCGCGGGTCTAAACCCATCATGTCTCATAAGAATCCAAGATCGAGTCAAAATAGGTCCTGGGTTCGGGCCACGGAAGGTTCCCTTCGGGGAATAATCCACCTTAGGGGATGGAGAAGCTCAGGTGGTTAATGCTCTAGACCCAGTCATGGGCCAAGAGTTAAGGGCCGTAGTCGGGGCTGGGGCGTTACACACAATGGCTCATTTTAGGACCATCATGTTAATTGGTTGAAAACTTGGCTTCGCCTGTCAGGTAACGGCGGTGACTTTATGTCCCCATTAGAGATATTCCTTGTAGTCTGAGCTCAAGTCTAACTATAGGAAGGTGATAAGACCCCATGGTGCTGGGTTAAGCACTCCAGGAAAAACAAGGTTTATTATGTTCAGTTCATGTTCCAATTGGAAGAATTATCATGCATGAAAATCATGTTTAATTCAAGTTCAGATGTTGCATTGTTTACGGTTAATGTGTTGAATGTTTGCATTACATTTGTCTGTTGTTCCTACACTACATGTTTGGTTGCATTCACCTAGACGTTAGTCTCACAACATGTTTGTGGGACCACTTTCAGCTTTGTAGGGTCCCTTGTAGCTTGAGACTCCAAGACAAGGATTTAGAAGCTTGAGGAAACTTATTGTCATGTTTAGAATGTATTAGAACGACCCTGTGATTCTGCTATGTTATTATTACAGTTAAGGAGGTATTTGTGTAATTGTCAATGTTCATTGAGCCGTTAATGGCACTTATCTATCTAGACTGTGTTTATGTTTATGTGTTAAGCTTAAGTAACGTTGGATTTCCTAAGTGTTGTTAAAAATGTGTATGTGACGATATCAGTAATGGCGCAAAATAATTTCCGGAATTTTAGAAGAGTGTCTCCAACGGACAATATTCTTGAATATAGAAATTAGGACGTTACAAATTACAACTTTTCATACCATAAAAAGTACCATATTAATGGCCATGTGTGATTATTAAAAATATCGTGTACATAAAACATTGAATGTAGTTGTTGGGTTTTTATTTTCTTTTAAAGGTATGACTATAATTGATTGAGACCTATATAAATGTGGCTAACTTTAAATATGTTTACACAACCAAACCTCTCATTTTACCTACATAATGTCTCAAATTTCTCTCATCTTTTTTTACTCTTATAGTTTCTCAAAGTTCTCTCTTACAAATTTTTTTTACTCACATGCTCTCAGATCCTTAACTTCCTCTTTTATTTGTTTTCATCCAATGGATCCTAAACAATTCAATATCAAACCTTCTTATCTTTCATGCAAAATTATAAACCTCCCGTTAATCCAAATTTTGAAAATTATCCACTTACGAAACCCTCAAAATAACAAAAATATGGGCAATTTTCAATTTACTTAGTCCTATTTCCATATCAATTTCCCATGTTTCAATCACCCCCAACTAACCCCCACCATGGTTCATGGGACTTCAATGGGTACTAGTGGTGGACAATCTAGTGAAAAGGAACAAGAAATAGCATGAGTTCGTGTTTAAATCAAAAGTTCCACTTATTTTCCACCCAAGTTGGCTTGGACAATATCAAGCTCAATGAAGAAGAAGAACAACAAACTCAAAGAAAACAAAGAGCAATGTTCAACCTAGAGGTCGATAAACTTCTCATCCAATAATGGCTAAATGTTTCCAAGGATGCAGTTGTGGGGTGAACCAAAAAGCAAATCCTTTTTAGCTAAGAATTAAAGATAATTTTAATATGTATCATGGTTGTTTTCAAGTAAGGGAAGTGATACAACTAAAATCTCAATGGAATAAGTTGAATACCATAGTTCAAAACTTCTCAAGGTGCTACAAAAAATTGTTGTTTAAAGAAAGAAAAGTGGTAGCTCCGAGACTGACATCATCAAAGATGTATTCAGAGTAGTCATCATTCAAAATAGTCAATATGTAGTCTCTTTATATATGCTCTTAAAAGATGATTTTCACATCTCTCATTTGTACAATCTCGTCTCATCTTCTTATCAAATTTTCTCAAAACTTTAATTCCCCCATTATCCTTAAAATAGACTCCAAAAATTCATTTTATGAAGAAATGCTTGTGTGGGAACTCATCAAATATTTCATAAATGATGAATATGAAGGACAATGCATGAGGTTCTCAATGGAAATGCTAATGCAACAATAAGTCAGTAGCTCCAATATGTGTAATCGATGTAAAAGAACTCACATAGAATTAAGGTTGGCAAGTAAATCCAAATGTCCATGAACCATCCAGTCCATCCATGAAAAAATTCATCCAATCCATCCAGTCATTGAAAAAAATAACATGGATTGAATTAGATAGACAAACTTAAATAAATGGAAGAATATGATCCATACTTTTTACTTTGAAAATCTAATGGATCGCTCTATTTAAAAGTTACGGTCAAAGTGGATTCCGCTCTCACGTTGAATATTCGGCCCATGTCACATCATCTGAAATTACTACACTACCCTTGTGCTCCTCATTTTCAATTCCCATGGCAGCCTTTTCCCACACATCATGTCACCATCCAAACTGTGTTTGAATTTGTAACAATGGTAATGTTAAAGGAAATGAGGTATGCATACTTTCAAAATTTATGTAAATAATTTATGTTAGTAGATTATGTAAGGGGGAGGGAAAAATCGTAAAAAACTTACATTTACTTTTTTTATAAAGTGAACCTTATATTTAAGTTTTAATAATATTCAGTTAGATCTTATATTTAATTGAACATTAATAGAGGAACTTGAAAATTACAAATAAATTAAAGTCTTTATGTAAATTTTTTATATAACTTTTAGATGTAAAAAGAATTCATATAAACTTATGTATTTTGTCTAATATATAGAAGCAATTTTGTTAAGCTGATATATATTATTATTATTTTAATTATAAAGTGTTTGTAAAATTTAACAATTTATATAATATTGATTAACTTGGTTTGAATAACTTGTGTGGCATACAATAATTTGGTTTTAAAAACCCAAATTATATTGCGTATTGTATCGTTGAAAAATCCAAATTAAAAATTTTATAATAGGCACACATAATAAAAAATTAAACAAGTGCACATTTCTCTAGTTATTGCTCTCTCTTTTTAATATTTCACTGTGGAATCAATTAGATTTCTCCGTTTTTACCTTTTTGAGAAAGAGAGAGAGTAATAAAAAAATTAAACAAATTATGGATGGATTGGTTATCCATCCATAAAATGTTGATTAATGGATTGATTGGATGGTTTTTATTTAACTGGTGACAAATGGATTGGATTTTTATAATATATTTTTAATGGGTCTTAAATGGATTGATAGATTGTTTCAATCCACCCCTTATAATCCAAATCCAAATCCAAATCCAAATCCATACAATCCATCATTTTGCCACCCATACATAGAATAGAGTCGTTAAGAAGGACATAATCAATTATTCAATGATTATCTAACAGATGAAATTTATCTTGAGTGGGTTGTTAAGAACAACCCATTGTCACAATGATATCAAATAAATTGTTTGGAAACATAAAAAATAGCAGGAAACGATGAGGACTGGGCATTTGGAGTGCTTTAATCTCGTTCCGCGATTATGTGGCCTTGCACATGCATGACATATGGATACAATCAAGCAAATATTATATGCATGCATCATATTTCATAACATGATTGTGGAAGACGAATGACATGTGTATGATAGTAATTTTGATTACTCTTATGATCTTCCCAACAATGATGTCTCAATAATGGATATACGTAATGTTGAGTCTCAAACTCTTGGGACATCTACATATGTATTGATGACAGTATAACCTTTTTTTAATTTAATGCTTTATTTCAAAAAGCTTCTTAATCACTTGTCTGATGACAACACTCGTCTAACATAAAGAACTTAGTTTGAAGAGATAAGCTTAAAAGGTTTCTAAGGAAAAGTGTCTGATATAACATCCCAAAAATTAGGGCCTAGAAAATATAGTGGAAGCCTTAAGCAGTGAATCCGGATAAGAAAGGGAGGTTAGAAGTATAATGAAAAGTTGGGGGTTTGAGGGTGAATTAAGGCAAGAATTAGGGAATGTATTAAGAGCTATGGGTTTTGAGAGAATTTAGAAGGGAAAACTAGGTGTTAAGTCAAACACAATTATAGAACGAACATAGAAGAAAATCACACCCTGAGACGGAGAGAATTATAAGGTATAAAGATGAGGGAAGAGATTTGGATGAAAAGAACTAAGTTAGAAGTGATTAAAAGTGATAATCAGGATTCTAAGTTCTGATGTTCTCGCTCAAGCAAGAAGAGCTCGCTTGAGCGAGAATATCAGTAAAAATGTAAGATTTGGAATCTGGTATTCTCGCTTGAGCGAGAAGACTCTCGCTCAAGCGAGGAACAGGGGAGAAAATGGATTCTCTCTGGAATATTTTTGTTTTAGCGAGAAGGGCCCCGCTTAAGTGAGAAGCCTCTTGCTTGAGCGAGAACGCGAAACCAGAATCCCCTTAGCATTCTCGCTCAAGCGAGAAGCTCTCCCTTGAGCGAGAATGCGCGTATCAGTTTTAAAAACACCAAGTTAGGGTTCTCTTTCTCACTTTCCCTTTCATTCCTTTATTCTAGAGAGAGATTTTCTAGAGAGAAAAAGCTCTTGGAGCCAAGAAGAAGGAGGAGAAGCCAAGGATCCTCAACCAATTCTCCATATTCTCGAGTTCTCTTGAGGTGAGTATAGCTCACAGACCCACTTCCATTGTTGCTTGAATCCCTTGAATGAACCCTAACCTCTCGTTCCCTTTCCTTTAGTCTTGTGTGTGTTTGATTGGTTGATGATCTTCCATGATTTGTAGTGCATGAATGTTGATTAGAAGTTAGTATTTGGGATGTGGGATGCTTAGGGTTTCACCCACTTCTTTGTTGTAGTTTGTACATTCCTAAATCACATGTTGTAGTTTGTACATTCCTAAATCATATGTGGGGGTTGGGACATGGGGTTCATATGCTAAGGTATTATTATTGCTAGGATAATGTTTATATCTATCATGAGGTGTGTGCTAATTACTATATGTGAGCATTGCATTAAGGCATTTGGACACAATAAATTGGAAAATGAATTTGAGCTTCGACTCCCAGTTAAAAATGAATTTGGCTTCGATCCTAGTAAAAATGGCTTCGGCCCCAGTTCATGTAACGCCATAAATTTCTAAATCAGAATTTAGTTCATTGGAAACCAAATTCCTAACTTAGAAATTATAACGTAACGATCCGGATATCAACATGTTCGCTAAATTATCAAGAATCCAACGAAAAATCGACAATTCAGAGAACAATTCTAAAAAGATCATAATATAATCATATAAAAACTCCTGTACATCAGAACACTTAAAATTTTAAAAGAAATCTCTAATACAACACCAATCCTACTGTCATAACTATATATATACACAGGTTATTACATCAATTCAAAACATCAAGGAGTAAAGGGTCCATCTCTCTTGCACTTCACTTCCCGGACTGAGAGTCTGGTAAAGGAGGTACCTGCTCACCTAAATAATCCACATAACGCGTGGTGAGATAAAAATCTCAGTGAATACAAATCATATGCATGAATGCAGGGAACAGAAATCTATGTCAAATCATAAGTCATAAGAATTCCAAACAATCAACAATTGACTAATATGCAAACATGATGCACTCCCTGTTGTGCCCAACAGACATGTTCTTATCTCTTTCTAGAGTTAGAACTGAGCTCAGACTACGGGGAATATCTTCCCCGGGGATGAATCCCACCCAAACTGGACCGAAGTCGTGTTTTCAATACAATTAATCATTTCTTTTACTCACAGCGCAATGGCCGACTTGAATTACTTCAATTAACACAATCATGATGGTATGGCAATTCAAGAATTCATACATAATCAATAAAAACAGTTTCGCTAGTTTCGATAGTTTCGATCCTAAGAATATCGAATACCTCCTATTCTCAATTTAAATTTCCAATTCATCAAACACAACCCTAATCTAGTTACAAGGATACAATTACTGTCAAAAACTCTAAAGAGAAAAGGGAAGATAAGGATTGGGGGCATGCTCATAGAATTATCAAGAAAAAGCCACAAATTAAGTGAGTTGTACTCACCTAAATTGAAATGGAAAGAAGAAGAACGGATCCGAGGTAGATCAATTGGTGATTCCTTGCTCCAAGATCCCGTTCCAAGCTACGAACGACTTTCTCTCTCTAACCTAGTCTCTATCTCTCTCTATAACTAAGAAGATGAAGAAGAAATGGAGTTAATTCTGTTCTAAGTGAAGAATCACATACCTATAAGTGAATTATCGCTCATGCGAGCTATTCTCGCTTGAGCGAGCGAAACTGATGCATGCAATCTAAGCATTCTCGCTTAAGCAAAATCATTCTTGCTTGAGCGAGAATGACCCAGAAAATACCCCCTCTCTGGACGATTTTCGCTTAAGCGAGAACATTCTCGCTTAAGCGAAAATTGCAGAAACTGAATTACTAAGTTTTGCTGCAGAATTCGCGATTCCAGTTTTTTGACTAAGTCTCATTTCATTGCTTCTCTTATCTCTTTCTCTAAATAATTAACATACAAATTTCTATATTAAATCCAAGATTATCTAAAGGTCCTAACTCCTGGGATGTTACATTTCTACCCCTCTTCAAGCAATTTTATCCCCAAAATTGGTCAAAGACATAAAAGGTAAAATACACTACCTTCACTGAAAAGTTCTGGAAATTGATCCCTAATGACTTCTTCCTTTTCCCAAGTTGCTTCTTCTGATGAAAGGCCTTCCCAAATTACCTTAATCAAGGGAATCGTCTTGTTCCTCAGAGTTTTGGCACTTCTGCCTACAATCTGTGCAGGCCTTGAAGGAATTGTGAGATCTTCCCTCAATTGTATTGATTCATAGTTCAACACATGAGAAGGATCATGAATGTATTTTCTCAACTTAGATACATGAAAGACATTATGAATTCTTGACAAATGAGGTGGAAGGGCAATCCTATAGGCTAGAGGGCCAACCCTCTGCAGGATCTTAAATGGACCAATATACCTAGGATTCAACTTTTTGGTTTTATTGTTTTCCCAATACCAGTGATAGGAGTTACTCTTAAAAAGACATGGTTTCCTTCCTTAAACTCTAAATCCTTCCTTCTATTATCAGCATAGCTCTTCTGCCGGCTCTGGGCAGTTGCATGTTTTTCCCTAATGATCTTGATTTTCTCAGTAGTTTCCTGCACTAGCTCTAGACCTAATAAGGCTCTCTCACCAACCTCATGCCAACAAAGAGGAGACCTGCACTTCCTACCATACAGAGCCTCATATGGTGCCATGCCTATACTGCTATGAAAATTGTTATTGTAGGCAAACTCTATGAGAGGTAGGTACCTATCCCAACTGCCTGACTCCTCTAACACACAAGCTTTAAGCATATCCTCTAAGGTTTGAATGGTTCTCTCAGACTGGCCATCAGTCTGAGGATGGTATGCAGTGCTAAACCTAAGTTTAGTCCCGAAAGACCGGTGAAGTGCATTCCAGAACCTAGAGGTGAACCTAGGGTCCCTATCAGATATGATTCTAGATGGAATGCCATGGAGTTTAACAATCTCCCTAACATACAAATTTGCTAACTTATCCACGGAATAAGTATTCCTAACTGGGAGAAAATGGGCTGATTTAGTTAATCGATCCACAATGACCCAGATGGCATCAAAACCGGCCTGGACTCGAGGTAAACCTACCACAAAGTCCATAGCTATACTCTCCCATTGATGAGGACATGACCCATATCAAGGCACTTGAAGAACTTGGGGGAACCATGACAAGGGCGCCAGCAAGGAAGGCAAAGGAGGTTCTACAACTTATCATAAAAGAAGTCCAACTTCAAACTATCAAGAGCATTAATGAAGGTGACCAATTCATTAATTGCATTCAAGTTGAAGAAGGAGGAACCATTGATGAAGTGCCAGTTGCATTTAATGCAACTAGTAGTTGAAGAACCATCAATAACATGGGGTGGGGCCATGGTGGCGGCCAAGTCATGAAGAGGGAGGTTACAAAATGAATGGAAACTTGATGAATGGGGGCTGTTACATGCGGCAACTTATTGGCTGATTCATTAGCCATTTTAATCCATGTTTGGTGGTTATAATTCAAGGATTCAATCAGCCACATGTGCCCAAAATTCTGGTTGGAAAATGCGGCCAAATAAGCTTACTTAGGTTGAGTTTTATTAGCAATTTTAAGTAGTCTAATTAGGGATGCATAGGGAATGTGTGAGGGGCATTTTGGGACTATTTTTTGGCGTGTAACTCAGCTGAATACATGGCTCAAGAGTTGCTTTGTAAACCTTATAAATACATGCTTCATGCATGCATCAAAGTTTAGAATGTTTATGCAGAAAATTACCTTTACTTTGAGAGTGTTTCTCTAAGTTTCTTGCTAGTCAAGAGTGAAGATTATCAAAGGTTCTTTACCTTTGTGTGTGTATCTTCAAGGACTTATCTTTCAAGTCTTGAAAGTGTGATGTCCACCATCTATTTCTTCTATTTCTTCTACGTTTTCTTTTTTTGATCAAAACCTATTTTCCTATACGTTATACTTGATTTATATGTGAATTATTCTTCAAGTTTTCCAAAGGGTGAATATTGTTTTGGAAAGGTTCCTATTTGATATTCGTCTATCTTATTTCATCATTTCTTATTTTATTTGGGTATTAGAAAATCAAAAAAAAAGAAAGAAAAAAAACGTGACAAAAGAAAAGACAAGAAAAATATTGAAAATAGTAGAAAAGTTGTTTGAAAAGAAAGGTGACTTTTATTCAGAATTTTCTAAGGTCCATGCAAATAGAACCTCAAGGTTCATATCATTTGGTATCAGAGCTCCGGTTGTTAGAAATTGTCTGAATTCTTTTTCCTAACAAATTCTATTTTTCTTCTTAGCTTTTCTTGTTTTATTATTTTTCTGACTACACGCAGGTGGTGAATTCTTTGATTTTCTCCTCACTGGTGTGGTAAGAAACCCAAGAGAAATAGAGTGGAAAAAGGCAAAGAGAGTTACGTCATAGAAAAAGCCAATATTGTGTGTAAACACGAGGGTGGTGAGTTTCTAAACAGTTAACCATCTTTTTCTTCTCTGTTACGTGTTTCTTTCTTTTACTACGGCAGAAAGACAAGTGGAGTATCATGATCTTCAGACACAAATTGCTGCTCTCTATCAACAATTAGAAAAGACAATGAAACAGCAGTATGACGAGTTGCATGCTAGGTTGGATCAATTGGAGGTCAAGCCAACACCTGAAGCAGAAGAGGAGAGACCACCAAGAGATGAAGGAAAAATACAAGGAGTCAAGTTGACTATACCATCTTTCAAAGGTCGCAGTGATCCAGAAGCTTACCTAGAGTGGGAACTCAAAATTGAGCACATTTTTGCGTGTAACACCTATACAGAGGCGCAAAAGGTAAAGCTTTCTGCTACTGAATTTTCTGATTATGCACTTATTTGGTGGAACAAGTTTCAGAAGGATAGGGTCAGAAATGAAGAACCATTGATGGAAACTTGGGCTGAGATGAAGAGGATTATGAGGAAACGATATGTTCCCTCTAGTTTTCAACGAGACCTAAAGCTGAAGTTACAGAAATTGACTCAAGGCAGTAAAGGAGTGGAGGAGTACTATAAGGAGATGGAGATGCTGCTAATTCAAGCCAATATAGAAGAGGATCCTGAAATCACTATGGTACGTTTTCTAAATGGCTTGAGCAATGACATTAGAGATATTGTTGAGTTACAGGAGTATGTAGAAATGGAGGACTTGTTACATAAGGCACTCTAGGTGGAGCAACAGTTAAAAAGAAAAGGAACTTCCAGGAGGAGTTCTACTGATTTGCCTGCAAATTGGAAGGACAAAATTAAAAAGGAGGTGGCTGAATCCTCAAGCCAAGCAACACCTATTATACAAGGTAAATCCTCTAACAAAAATGTTGAATAGGTTGCTAAGAAGGGGAGAGAGGTGACTTGTTTTAGGTGCCAAGGATTAGGACACTATGCTTATGAATGTCCTACAAAAAAGACAGTTCTTCTTAAGGACAATGGAGAATATGCTAGTGAGTCAGAAGATGAACATGAGACAAGTGGTGAAGATACCGGTGCAGAAGTTGGAGAAGTCTACATGATTAGAAGACTTCTTGGTAGCCAACCCGTGGACAAAGAGGAAATCCAAAGGGAGAACATTTTTCACACTAGATGTTCTGTCAATGGTAAGATTTGCTTAGTAATAATTGATGGTGGCGGTTGTACTAATGTGGTTAGTGCTAGATTGGTGTCAAAGATGAATATGGATGCAAAGCCACACCCTAAGCCATATAAGCTTCAATGGCTTAATGAAGGAGAAGAGGTTCACATAGAGAGGCAAGATGAAATTCCATTTTCCATTGGAAAATATCAAGATAAAGTGCTATGTGACGTAGTACCAATGGAAGCCAGCCATACCCTCTTGGGAAGACCGTGGCAATTTGAGACAAAAGCCATCCATGATGGTTTTACTAACAAAATTTCTTTCAATTTTCAGGATAAAAAGGTGGTCCTTAAGCCTCTATCACCAAAGGAAGTGAGAGAAGATCAGAAGAAATTGAGAGAAAAGATAAAAAAGAAAAAGAGATTGAAAAATTTGAGAGTGAGGAAAATAAAAAGAAAAGGAGAGAAATATTTGAAGGCAAACAAATATGTTTAGCAAGAGAGAAGGAAGTGAAGAGGGTGCTTTGCACAAGACAAACTTTCTACCTATTGAATTGCGAAAATCAATTGAGTCATGCTAACCATTTTTACTACCAAGAATTGCCTATGTTTATTAATTCTCTTTTGCAGGATTTTGGAGAAGTGTGCCTAGCTATTGACCCTGATGGAATACCACTTTTGAAGGGGATTAAACATCCTAAAGACCTTGTTCCAAGAATCATGGTGGATGAAAGAGATGTGAAATTTCTTGGCCATTTTTGGAAGACTTGGTGGAACAAGCTTGGAACTAAGTTGCTATGTTCTATTTCTTGTCATTCCAAAAAGGAAGTACAAATCAAAGTAGTGGATGGAATCTTGGAAATCTTCCTTAGAATTATTTTGAACAAAAATAATAAATTTTGGAAGAAACTTTTTCCTCATGATGAATTTGTTTACCATAAGAAGATCCATAGTGCTACAAAATACTTTCCAATTGAGATAGCTTATGGATTTAAACATTCAATTCCTCTTGAATTATTATCTTTGCCTAACAATTCTATGTTTGCGTATGATGAACAGCGGGCTAAGGTAGAAAGTGTCAAGAAGATGCATGAAAGATTGGAGGAACAAATTAAAAAGAAGCAAGAAAGCTATGCCAATCAACCCAACAAGGGAAGAGAGATATTTGTCTTCCACCCTGGTCAATGGATGTGGGTGCATATGTACAAGAAATGGCTCCTTGAGCAAAAGAAGTCTAATTTTCTACCTAAGGGAGATGGACCCTTTCAAGTCCTAGAAAGGATCAAAGAAAATGGCTACGAAATTGAACTTTTTGGTGGGTATCAGAATAGTGCCACTTTCAATGTTTCTTACTTACCTCTTTTTGATGTAGGAGAAGACACTTCAGATTTGAGGACAAATCTTTTTCAAGAAGGGGGGAGTGATGAGGACATGACCCATATCAAGGCACTTGAAGAACTTGGGGGAACCATGACAAGGGCGCTAGCAAGGAAGGCAAAGGAGGTTCTACAACTTATCATAAAAGAAGTCCAACTTCAAACTATCAAGAGCATTAATGAAGGTGACCAATTCATTAATTGCATTCAAGTTGAAGAAGGAGGAACCATTGATGAAGTGCCAGTTGCATTTAATGCAACTAGTAGTTGAAGAACAATCATTAACATGGAGTGGGGCCATGGTGGGCGGCCAACCTAGCCTCCAAATTGCTGAATTATGATGTTTATTTTCTTTCAATAAAGAATAGGGGGTTACAAAGACAAAGGAATAAATTTTTTGATGGTTACAAACAAGGTTGTAATGTATTTTTAATTGCATTAATGCTTTGTCTACTAGCCGTTGGAAATGGCTTGCTAGGTGCGCATGAACCTAGCCATTTTTTGGAGCAACATGGAAACCTAATTCATCACAACATGTGCGGCTAACATGTGCATATTTGGCTGAGTAAAGAAGTCTTCAAAGAGGTGCCAACAAGCAAATAAATTGGAGAATGAAGAGCAATTAAGGTGGCGGCCAAGTCATGAAGAGGGAAGTTACAAAATGAATGGAAACTTGATGAATGGGGACTGTTACATGCGGCCACTTATTGGTTGATTCATTAGCCATTTTAATCCATGTTTGGTGGTTACAATTCAATGATTCAATCAGCCACATGTGCCCAAAATTCTGGCTGGAAAATGCGGCCAAATAAGCTTACTTAGGTTGAGTTTTATTAGCAATTTTAAGTAGTCTAATTAGGGTTGCATGAGGAATGTATGAGGGGCATTTTGGGACTATTTTTTGGAGTTTAACTCAGCTGAATACATGGCTCAAGAGTTGCTTTGTAAACCTTATAAATACATGCTTCATGAATGCATCAAAGTTTAGAATGTTTATGCCGAAAATTACCTTTACTTTAAGAGTGTTTCTCTAAGTTTCTTGCTAATCAAGAGTGAAGATTATCAAAGGTTCTTTACCTTTGTGTGTGTATCTTCAAGGACTTATCTTTCAAGTCTTGAAAGTGTGACGTCCACCATCTATTTCTTCTATTTCTTCTATTTCTTCTACGTTTTCTTTTTTTGATCAAAACCTATTTTCCTATATGTTATACTTGATTTATATGTGAATTATTCTTCAAGTTTTCCAAAGGGTGAATACTGTTTTGGAAAGGTTCCTATTTGATATTCTTCTATCTTATTTCATCATTTCTTATTTTATTTGGGTATTAGAAAATCAAAGAAAAAGAAAGAAAAAAAAAATGTGACAAAAGAAAAGAAAAGAAAAATATTGAAAATAGTAGAAAAGTTGTTTGAAAAGAAAGGTGACTTTTATTCAGAATTTTCTAAGGTCCATGCAAATAGAACCTCAAGGTTCATTTTTATGGAGGGGGTGGAAATTCTGATGGCATGAGTGTTCCTGATGGCCTTTGGTGTTCTATTTTAACTTTCTGACAGGTTAGGCACTTAGAAACATACTCAGCTATCTCCTTCTTCATACCTTCCCACCAAAACATCCTCTTCAAGTCCTGATACATCTTGGTAGTACCAGGATGTACAGAAAACTTGCCCCTGTGGGCCTCTTCTAAAACTAACTGCCTCACACTACCCCCCTTAGGGACACAGACTCTTCCTTGGAAGAGAACCATTCCATCCTCTGACTCAAAAAATCCTAATTGTCCCTTTTTACTTTGAAGATCTGGGTCCGAACCTTGAGCTTCCTTGATCAGGGCTTAAAGCTCACTAATGACCTCTAGCCTGCACAACCTGATACTATTTTCACCAATCTCAACACTAAGACTTAAGTTCCTAAAATATTCTAAGAGGCTCATTTCATGTACCATCAGGGATGACACATGAAGGGATTTCCTACTGAGAGCATCAGCCACTACCTTGGCTTTGCCCAGGTGGTACTTCAACTCAAAGTCATAGTCCTTAAGAAACTCCATCCACCTTTTCTGTCTCATGTTGAGTTCTTTCTGATCAAAGAGATATTTCAAACTCTTATGATCACTAAAGACTTCAAATCTCACGCCAAACAGGTAACGCCTCCAAATTTTGAGGGCAAAACCACAGCCGCTAACTCTAAATCATGAGTAGGACAATTTTCCTCATGAGGCCTCAACTGCCTAGAAGCATAAGCTACCACCCTCCTTTCCTGCATCAAAACACACCCTAAACCCTTGCCTGAGGCGTCACTGTACACCTCAAAAGTTCTAGACAAGTCCGGCAACGCCAGTACCAGAGCAGTGGTTAACTTCTCTTTGAGCTCTAAAAGCTCTGCTCACACTTCTTGTCCCACACAAAGACTTGACCCTTTCGAGTCAATCTCGTGAGAGGCAAGGCTAAACGGGAGAATCCATTAATGAATCTCCGGTAGTAGCCGGCCAATCCTAGGAAACTTCTAATTTCCATAACGGTCTTAGGTCTTTCCCATTCAAGAACGGCTTCTACCTTACTAGGATCAACTGATACTCCCTCTCTAGTAATTACATGTCCTAAGAAATGGACCCTGTCCATCCAAAACTCATATTTTCCAGGATTAGCAAACAATTTCTTTTCTCTCAGAACCCCTAAAACAATCCTAAGGTGACGTTCATGTTCTTCTAGGCTACAGGAATAGATCAGGATGTCATCAATGAACACAACAACAAACTGATCCAAAAAGGGCCGGAAGATTTGATTCATGTAGTCCATGAATACAGCAAGAGCATTAGTAACACCAAATGGCATTACTAAATACTCGTAGTGCCCATACCTAGTCCTAAAAGCTGTTTTAGGGATATCTTCCTTCCTAATTTTGATCTGGTGGTATCCTGATCTCAAATCTATCTTAGAAAACACTGAGGCGCCCCTAAGTTGGTCTAAAAGATCATCTATTCTGGGTAGGGGATACTTATTTTTTATGGTAACTTTGTTCAGTTGTCTATAATATACACACAACCTCATACTCCTATTTTTCTTTTACACTAACAGTACTGGAGCTCCCCAGGGTGACACACTAGGCCTAATGAACCCTTTAGCCATAAGATCCTCTAATTGAGTTTTAAGTTCACTAAGTTCTAGTGGAGACATCCTATAGGGTGCCTTCGAGATGGGTCATGAACCTGGCATCAAGTCTATAGTGAATTCTATCTCTCGGTCTGGAGGTAAGGTTATTACTTCACTAGGAAAGACATCTTGAAACTCCTGAAACGTAGCTACACTGTTTAAATCTATTTTAGACTCTAGAGTAGAGGAAAGTAACAAAATAAAACATTCAATCCAATCACTGAGGCATTGGGAAAATTGGGTGACACTGGACAAGAGTGCAGACAATTTCTCCCTCGAAGCAGGAGGAAGGGTAGGAAACACAACCTTTTTGTTGAAACAATCTAGTATAACCTGGTTGGAAGATAACCAGTTCATTCCCAAAATAATATCCATTCCCAAAATAATATCCCTGTATAACGATAGAGCATTTAGGACACACAAGAGAAGTAGAAATAGCCTCCTTGGCTGGTGTGATTACACTAAGAACATAAGGTAAGGAATCAACAGACAATTTTAACTGGTTAACACAATCAAAAGAGATGAAAGAATGGGTTGCCCCTGAATCAAACAATACAATTAAGGTTTTCTCTCCTAGGGTGCACATACCTCTTAACAGATTGTCTGCAGAAGCTGCTACTTGCCCACTGAGGGTGAAAACTCTTCTAGTGGATTGAGGTTTCTGGGGGTTCTTTAACTTTGGACACTGTCTCTTGACATGACCCGGTTGCTTGCAGAAGTAACACACGTTCTTCCCCATTAGACACTCCCCTGAATGCTCCTTTCCGCACTCGGGGCATGTAAGTGCCCCTTGGCGTTGGGCCTGCTGAGTGGGCAAGACGGGTTTGCCTTGCCACTTAGGCTTGGGGCCCTTGTCCTGGATGGGCACTTCGAACTTCCTCTTTCCTTTACTTTCTATCGGTGCAGGTGTTGGTGAAGTCCCTTTATAATTCTTCTCAGCAATGTAACACTTGCTGACCAAGGCAGAAAAATCCCTTATTTCAAACGTTCCAACCCGATCCAATAGTTCAGGTCGTAGTCCTCCTTCAAATTGGGTGCATCTCCACTCCTCATCAGTTACAGCTTGAAGGTAGCGGGAGTACTTTGCTAGTTCTTCAAATTTTGACACATATTGACCCACTGACATATTTCCTTGCCTGAGTTGTAGAAATTCAGCCTCCTTTTGCCTCTTGATAGTGGCTGGAAAGTATTTTCCCAAAAACAGGTTCTGGAACACATCCCAAGTCATGGGAACCTCTGCCTCTGTAGCCTGAACCTTAGCAGTTTTCCACCAGTCTTCAGCCTCCTCTCTCAGCATATAGACTACAAATCCCACCTTGGCCTCATCAGTACACTTCATCACATCAAAGACTCGGTTCAAATCTCGAAGCCAATTTGTTGCTACGTCAGGGTCATAAACTCCATTGAACTGTGGAGGATTATGCTTCCGAAACTCAGATAGTCCTAGAGTAAAAGAATCCACAGCAGGAGGTGGTGGTGGATTCGTGTGCCTCCTAGTCATCTCTTGGAGCACTGCTGCATTGGTGGCAACTTGCTCCCGTTCCGCTTCCGCTTGAGCTCGATTAGAATTTAGTTGTTCCCCCATCATCTGAGTGAGTGCTTGAAGGGCCGCAGCTACTGGATCCTGAGTAGGACCCTGAGAAGATGATGAAGAAGAAGAGGGAGGATGATTGACCCTTGGACGACCTCTCCTGCCACCTGCCATGATTCTCTACATATCATCAAGCAAATATCGAGGTGATCAATCTCTCAATTTACAAAATAATAAATAAAAAATCATTAACAAACCACATAATATCCTAATTTCACAGTCCAATTGGATTGAACTGCTCTGATACCAAAATGTAACGCCCTAAATTTCTAAATCAGAATTCAGTTCGTTGGAAACCAAATTCCTAACTTAGAAATTATAATGTAACGATCCGAATATCAATATGTTCGCTAAATTATCAAGAATCCAACAAAAATTCGACAATTCAGAGAACAATTCTAAAAAGATCATAATATAATCATATAAAAACTCCTGTACATCAGAACACTTAAAATTTTAAAAGAAATCTCTAATACAACACCAATCCTACTGTCATAACTATATATATACACAAGTTATTACATCAATTCAAAACATCAAGGAGTAAAGGGTCCATCTCTCTTGCACTTCACTTCCCGGACTGAGAGTCTGGTAAAGGAGGTACCTGCTCAGCTAAATGATCCACATAACGCGTGGTGAGATACAAATCTCAGTGAATACAAATCATATGCATGAATGCAGGGAACATAAATCTATGTCAAATCATAAGTCATAAGAATTCCAAACAATCAACAATTGACTAATATGCAAACATGATGCACTCACTGTTGTGCCCAACAGGCATGTTCTTATCTCTTTCTAGAGTTAGAACTGAGCTCAGACTACGGAGAATATCTTCCCCGGGGATGAATCCCACCAAAACTGGACCGAAGTCGTGTTTTCAATACAATTAATCACTTCTTTTACTCACAGCGCAATGGCCGGCTTGAATTACTTCAATTAACACAATCATGATGGTATGGCAATTCAAGAATTCATACATAATCAATAAAAACAGTTTCGCTAGTTTCGATAGTTTCGATCCTAAGAATATTGAATACCTTCTATTCTCAATTTAAATTTCCAATTCATCAAACACAACCCTAATCTAGTTACAAGGATACAATTACTGTCAAAAACTCTAAAGGGAAAAGGGAAGATAAGGATCGGGGGAATGCTCATAGAATTATCAAGAAAAAGCCACAAATTAAGTGAGTTGTACTCCCCAGTTTAATGGACTTCGGTCCCCAGTTAAAACACAAGTTTCGGACCCCAGTAATTTGTGGTGTTATGCCCAATGAAGACGTTCCTTGTAGTCTGAGCTCAGGTCTAGCCCCAGTCTAGTGAAAAGACCTCATCTGTCGGGTAATGTAGAACATGCATATCACGTTTATATTCAGTTGAGATGCCATGTTATGTTAATTATGTATTCCCTGTTGTATTACATTTGCCTGCTTTCCCCCACACTGTATGTTTGCATAGTTATGCTCACGGAGACATAAGTCTCACCCCATGTTTGTGAATTCATTTTAGATATGCAGGATTGTCCAGTCGAATACATGAATGGAGAGCTTGGAGCTCCTTAGTGTTGGTCCCAGAGGGAATATAGAAGGGGGGTTGAATAGATTCACTAAAAACTTAGTCCTTTTTCAAAAATAAGAAATTGTTTACCCCTTTCTTTTTGCCTTCAAGATTTTTTCAAATTGAGTTTTCAAAAAACAATTTTCAGAGTCCAAAACAAATGTGCAGCGGATCAATATGTTTGAAAGAGTAATTGATTACCAAGATTGATTCCTCAAGCATTACAATTTACTATTCAAACAAACTCAGTTTTATATAATATCAAGAACAAATTTAGAACTCACAATTCAAGAAAAATATGCAGTTCAATTTTAGCCAACAATATCGAATTGTAATAGAGTAGGATAGAGAAAATTAGACAGTTGTTTATACTGGTTCAACCATAAAAAGGGCCTACATCCAGTTGAAATTTAGCACACCACTAAACCTGCTTTCACTATAGAATTGATTACAAACACCATGCACATACAATCCTAAAGAAAGACTTGCTAACAACAAACAAAGGTTTAACTCTTGCACCCCACAAGAGCATGTTCTTCAATGACACCCCATCATATGAACATTAACCTTACTCATGACACCCCGTCACAAGATTTCAAACAATCTCTATGAACACCCTATTCAAGAGACTTCACAATACAGAAAATTCAGAAGGATTAAGGGTTTAGAACAATAACACCTTGACTGTGTAGATTAACCCCATGAATAAGATCAAACGTTTTCTTCCATTGTCAATTCTTCTTGAGAGCTGAGTTCTTGATTCTGCAGATTTTTCTGGGTTTTTCTTTGATTTCTTGGAGAAAACTCTCTTAGAGATTCTTGTATTTGATAGAAAAACTGATCTCTGTTATTTACTTTCAAAAATCATATGTATAAAACAATTTTAGTTAGTTAGAAACAGAAAAAATCTGTTACAATTTTGTTACAAGGTGTTCAGAAAATGTCCCAGAATTATGCAGACTCTGTGGTAATCGATTAAACTAGATAGTGTATTTTAGAACTCTTCTCAGGATTCACAGGTAATCGATTACCTATATCAGGTAATCGATTAATTCGATCCTGAACCTGAACTCAAGCAGTTTTCAGCTTTGAGTCAGGTCTATTACCAACATAAGTAATCGGTGAAACCAGAGGAAAATCATTACTAAGTTGAGTAATTTAGATACCAAGTTTTCCAAACTTGAAAACTTAACTTTGAACTCAATTTTCTTAAAGAAAGATCAACAAGGAAGAGTAATCAAACACATACATATTGCCAAATTCTAAAAATAATCAATACAAGTGCCACACCTATAGAAATGTGTTTGGCACTACAAAATGAATTGAAATTGAAGAACCTAATTTCTACAACAAAACCAAAACATCCATTAGATGAGAGACTTGACGAGTGACTTGTATTTCTTCATTGATAGCTTAAGTCCAACACTTAGTGGATCATTCCACTCTTATTGTTTATTCTGAACCCCATGTGAGGGAATTGGTGTATATACATATATTGCACCATGCAGATTTAGAATAGAATATATGTTCTTATGGATGATTGTATTTTGAGCCACTGAGTGGCATATGGATTAGGAGATTTTGTGATGTATGAACTGATTATGTTTGGGCTTATGTAATCGTTAGAGTTACTTAAGCATCTTATGAATGTGTATGTAAAGATATTGGTAATGACACGAAATAATTTCAGGAATTTAGGAATAGTTTCTCCAACGGACATTATTCTTGAATTTAGAAGTTAGAACGTTACATCTGAAAGAAAATTTAAATCAAATTGGACAAGTCAAAAGTGCCCAATATCTCGAGAAGCCAAGCTTATACTAGAAAGGAAAGATAAAAGACCACTTTTTGTGTTATAGTTTACAAGAAGGCACAAATAAGGAATGTGAGAGAATAAACATTTATTAAAGTACAAAAGAATCTCTGATCACTATTCCTCGAACAACCAAAAGGGAGAAAGTGTTGATTTATGGAATGTCAAATGCAACGGAAGAATTGAACTTTTAAAATTTAAATATATCCAAACCCTCTAAGGATCCATGCAAAAGCCATAAATCGTGTTATAGAGTACACCTTTTAGTGCAACAAGTGATCGTTTCCTTCTGTCAAACTACAGGCATGCAAGAGTAGTTATGCCTCCACTAGTATCCACACGAACGCGATACTTGGACTCCCTCTTTCGTAGTGCTAGCGACAACCAAATAGATGATTGCCTTTTTCTCTCACTATGAGGGATGGTGACATGATTCAGAAAAAACCTTTTTCTCTTTTTAGGTTTGGAGGATTAGAGTAATCTTTTATTAACTACCACCTATACATTCTATATATTGTGGTAGCTAACCCTCATAGGGAGCATTAGGCTTTAGTGATACCTACCCATGTGTAGACCCAAACAAATGGGTTAGCTCATTTAGTCTTACTAATTGAGCTTCACATCACATGGACCTTTAATCGAATTAAAAGCCCAATTAAAATCATCTAATGGCTTCAGTGTCCAAGTCAGCCCGTTTTATGTGTGTGACCCTGTAGGTTTCTATTATGTTGGTAGTAACGTTAAAATATTATTTTAATATTACAAGTAGCGAGTGATATCTAGAAAAACATCATTACTATTCAAATAACATGAATGTCAATGTGATTTGACATATAACCAATCTGCGACCAATGTTACCATGTATGTATAGTCCCTTTATCCATATATCTAAATTGAACACAAGGCATGGAACATGTCATCCTTGTATAGTTCAATTTCGGTTTCTTGATTTCTTGAGTAGACTTATAACAAATAATATTAATATCTCGTACTAATATTATTTAGGCACGACCATGTACTTTGTAGTCTCACTCAATCAAGGAGCCCAAGATATAAATCCCATTATGTGGGAGCGACAAATCCCATCTAGTCACTCACATCCCTCCACATGATTTGTGGCATACTCGGTAACCAACTTTATAGTCATCAGTTTAGGCATGGCGTTTGATGGCACCAAAGTATACAACTCCTCATGTTGGGAACCATAGTGACATCAGATCAAAGGACCACATACACCATTGCCACTATGAGAATTGTTAATGATATACACAATAATCCATGTAACATTCCCATGGTGGGTCAGTCTGATACACCATTAAAACCCTTAAATGTCTACCCATGTGAAAGATTTGATATCACATATCCATGACCAGTGAGACATAGTCATTAATCTACTCACATACCAGTATCGACGTATTAATATTTTCCTTTATCACAATAATACTTGACAAGGGATGATTTGGGAATGACGTTCTGAAGTAGCCTATAGAATCTCACTATCAAGTCAAACTTGATATCTTACAGCCACGAACAAGTCATTCTAAAGACTTTAACATATTAATTAATTAATATAATAAAGAATGCATTTTAGAATTAACATGACATATATTGTATGTTAAAAGGGGGTCAATATACCATTGGCCTCTAGGGCATACACCAACAGAAAGCAACTTCAACATGCCCAAGCATTTAATGCAATTCAGAACATGAAGTTTTTGAAGCTTTGCCTTCTCAAGTATAAATACATCAAGAAGGAAACATTCACTATGAGAGAGTTAGTTTCGTTTACTATGCCAAAACTCTAATTCTTTGTTGTCTAAATTATAACTTGTGCAAACTTTTTATATCTTGTACTAAGTACACTTATCCTTCTTATAAAGCTTTCTTTGAGGTTGAAGTTCTCATAAGAAAGTTTTCTTTCTTTCTTTCTTTCTTTCTTTCTTTATTTCGTAACCTGTTAGAGCCGGAAGAGGTTAGGTGTGCAAAAAATACTTGTGTGTAGATAACTTGGAGAGGCTAAGTGTCAAAGAATACTTGTAATTTGGTCTAATCAGTCAAAATCATGTCTAAAGTTTTATTATGGATTGGATGTGACTCACGGTGGTTGTGAGTGAACTAGGATAAATCCTTTGGTTTTTTTTTCTCTCTTTCTCTAACTCCTTTTTAAATATTTTGGGGGTCAAATTAATAGTTGGAAAAATATTTTATATTGGATCAAAATATTTACTAAAAATATTAAAAAAATCTTTAGGAGTCATGGCCCTTGTCAGCCCCCCTTTGCCTACACGAGTTGGGGGAGGGAGAAAATATGGTATTTTATAAGACAATTATATTTTTTTCAAACTATTTTCTTATACATCTCCTTTTACACTTCATTTATCTATATGTCTCATTTTTCCTTACACATCACATCACTTAACACATTCCTTCACTTTCTCTTTCTTCCCTTTCTTTTTATTTTCTATCTCTCTTCTCTACCTCTTTCACATCTTATTTTGCTTTTGGGGTGTGAGAGAAATATTAATCTTCCTAGTATTGTATCATAGAATTTGCATATAAAGCTTATGTTGAGTTATGATATTTCTACAATTTAAGCTATGTGAAGGGGGAAAAAGACTAAAATATGTTTTTGATCCTTGTAAATATAAGTTGTTTTGATTTTAGTCCCTATAATTTTTTTTTTGTTTTCTTCCTTGACTTTTTTGAATTGTTTACTTTTGGTACTTGATGTCATCTGTAGTTTAATTGATGCTGACATGACTAACAAAAGTCCGTATAAGTAGGGACCAAAAATATAGTTTGGAAAAGTTGAAGATGAAATTAGGTAAACAATTGACTTTAAAAGAGTTGGTGCACGTGATAATGCTTAGATGGACTTTTATTAGCCACATAAGCACAAACTAAATGACAATTGACATAAAGGAAAAAAATAAGTAATTTGAAAAAGTCAGAGATAAAACCAAGAATTATTTTTACATAATCAAAGCATGCTATATATTTGCAATGATCAAAATTATATTTAAGAAAAAACAAAGTTCAGTTACGTTTTTTTTGGGGGACTAAGTTCAATTACGTTCATGTTTCTTTGGTCAATTCATGAGTATGTGTTTTGGTTTAATTGCATTTTTGGTCCTCCTATTATCATCAATCCGCGATTTTGGTCTCCTTACTTTTTTTTCGCGATTTTGGTCCCCCTATTATTCTAAATTCGCGATTTTGATCCCTCTAAGACATAGATTTTAAAAATAGGGGGACCAAGATTTTGAACTAAATCGCGAAGTTGGAATAATAGGGGGACCAAAATCGTGAAAAAAAAATAGGGGGACCAAAATCGCGGATGGATGATAATAGGGAGATCAAAAGTGCAATTAAGTTTTTTTTTTAATGAAACGGGCCTACTCGCAAGTTGAAGCAGAGTTTTCTACTGATTTGTACAAATGGGCTCTCTAGGCCCATGTCATTGGGAGGTAGAGCATATAAAGCCACGTTGTTGGCCTATAGATTATCCCTTGTTCACCATTTTTTTTTGTCGAATATCCCTTGTTGACCTAAAACTTAACAGCATATCTTGTCCCTTGGGTAAATGAAAGTGGAGAAGTTCTTTAATTACAAAAAGCCTATAAAATTATAAGTGAAAGGGCGAGCAAAAGGCTGCAACATAAAAAAAAATGTATATGTGTGGCGTTGACCAGAGAAAAAAATTGTATATGTCCCAGATACATGGAGACAAAACAAGGTTAAGCTAATGCTAAAGTTTAATATTCATTTTTGTTGATAAGCATTTCATATATTCACTCGTGATTTTTATGAAAGGTAAACAATTAAATTAAAAGGTATTTAGAAATATTATTTTAATCGATAAGAATATTTTAATAAAATAAAAAAAATTAAAAATATAAAAGTATGAATGCTTGAATTTTTTTAATTTTAGAAATTTAAAAATTTTAGTATAATTGATAAAAATGAATTGGTTTGAATGTATTTTTTGTCCTCTACTTTGAATTATTTGTAATGTTTTTCCTCCAAGTTATTCAAATATATTAAATTTCTTTCAATTTAAAATTAAGCAAATTTAATCGCTTCATTAATTATTTTTTAATCAATACTCTCATATTCTCATTTCTACTCAACATTTTTATAAATTGAATTGATTAAATAGTTTCAAATATTCTTTAAATAAAAATTGGCTAATCAAAACATAAAATATCACCTAAAATTGACAATTTCAAATTTTTACCTTATTTAAATCCTAATTTCACATCCTACAAAAATCCTCTATATTTTATTAAATGGTTTACTTATGAACTTTGAAAATTAATTCATAATCTAAAATTTATCATAAATTCCCAATTATTTGGATTGAAAATGAGAATTTGAAAAATTTGAGTAGAATACAATTTACTGATGGGTCAAATTTATTTAATTTTTATAGTAGAGAGACACAATTTTCTCAAAAAAAAACTTGAAGTACTAAAATTCCACATAATTCAAACTAGAGAAATTAGAACTACAATTAAAACTAATTAGTTTAATGTTTATTTATAAATATCTCATTATATCTAAAATCATTGAAGAAATTTAAATATCAATTAAAAAATTAAGAATAATAAAAAATTTCTATAATTAAATAAAGAAGAAGTAATACTGATTTCATTTGATTTAATATAAAAGTTTATACATGAAGACGTACGATTTCAAAAAGTGAATATAGCATCATATCACCTTGTGACAAAAAATACATATGAAAATTATCATATTTTCGACAATAAAAATTGAATTTATTATGTAAAAAGGTGGATTATTACTGTTAACAATTAGAGGGGTTATATATATTGCAAGAAATTTGATGAAAGTCAAAAAGTTTATTCTTAGCTATTAAAATCCAATCAATAAGGACAAAACTATTTTTAATTAGCTTTGACAAATTGGAAAGCACAAACAAATTAACACTGCTAATAATGGCAAGTATATTTTGGGTTTTTTGTGGCGAATTCCAAAAGTTGGAACAGAGTCATGCCACCACCACTTATTGTTGGATAAAGGCACATTTAATTTGACGGGTTACATATTGGCAAGCCCTTGTCAAACTAGTTTCATTTAAGCACCAAGCCTTTTATTTTTAGTCGAAAAGGTTATCAGATTAGCTCAGAAAAAATGAAAATCTATTCTTTTTGACCATTTGTTGTTCTTGTGCTCCCCATTCAAGAAGTTTCTCAGAGGTCATCCACATAAATGAACAGATACAAAAAATAAGTCCATATACAACAATACACATTTTTGGAAGAGATTTTATAAACTGAAGCAACTTTCTTATACTTCTTTTATTGATTAATAGTAAATATTGCTTACCGATATATATGCAGGGACAATGAGCAAAAGGCAGTGAAATCTAAAATTCCACTAACAATATATGCTACCTTATAATGATAGCATAAGATCTAGAGTCTTCCAACTATTAAGTTAAATTTAGATTTGACTTGTAAAAAAAATGAATTATTTAAGTTTTACTCATTTATTTAAACGATCCAAAACTTAAAGCTTGAGTTTGGTTTGTTAAAGAAAAATAAAGTCTAGACTTGACTTCTCTAACTCATTTATAACTTCTTTATTTTTACTTTTATGAAAAATTTCTTTAAATCATCTCTTAAGTTTATAAATTTAGTATTTAATAAATATTTTAATATGAAATGATAATATGAAAATCAAAATATATTTTTAATATATGATATATGTACTTAAAAGTTCTAAAATATTATATTTTTTAAAATTTGATATATAACTTTACCAATATAAGAAATATTTCAATCCTTATTTTAGAGTAATTCTTTTACTTTATTATTTATTTTAAAAATAAACTTATAACTTTATGTTTTCTTTTTCTATTTTTACTAATTTTATTTACTTTAACTATTTATATTAATTAATTATTATATATATAAACCAACTATTTATGGGTCCTTAATGTCAAGCTTATTAAACTTGAGTTTGACTCATTTAAATAGTCAAGTCAAATTTTAAATTTGAGCTTGTTTATTTAATTAAATGAATGAGCTTAATCGAACATTTAATAAGCCGAGCTCAAATAGTTAGAAGCGTAACAAAATTGATTGAGATTCTTACTTATAAGCCGAACGTAGTCTTAATTAATTTGGCTTCAAATACCAGCATTTATTGCTGAATAAAGGCAATAATGTGTTTGATAAAGGCAACTATACCCAATTCCTTGCGAAGTTGGAATAGAGTCATGCCACCATTTATTGTTGGATAAAGGCACATTGGACGGGTTGCAGGCCCTAGTCACACTAGATTTATTCAAGTACCAAATCTTCAATTTTCAGTCCAAAGGGTTATGAGTCATGGTTCTAAAATGTGACAGCTACAATGGATGGATGATTTTTCTCAGAGGTCTCGAGTTAGAGGATTGTATATGTTAGATGAGCTAATATATCCAATGAAAAATGTGGACAGCATACGTTGCGACATTAATTTTTTTTTTTTTTTTGATTTTTCAGAGTATATCTTCTTATCCGGTAAGTGAAAGATTAATTTTTTGGGATTTGGACGTAAAACAGAGACGCCTTCCAATAATATTTTTTTCCATTCACATGGGTTCAATGATCAAATTCAGGATCACATGCTTCAAACACCTGAACCTCTTCCACTCGAACCAATATCATAACACGGTTACATTGTAAATGGTATGATTGAGGATCATATATAGAGGGGCATCATTACATAAAGGTGTTACAACCGTAACAAACCACAACTCAGATTTGGTATATTCTTCACTGATTTTTCTGTATCATGTATCTTTTATTTTTTTGTTACAAAATAATTTATAGTGAATGGATGGTGTTCCAGTACTTTCAAGATAAGAAAAATCTTTAGAGACTGAGAGCGTTTACAGATGAATTTACTTTTGTCTCACCCAAAAAAGATGAGTGGAGTTTTAAACCTTTAAAACTTGTCTTGTTCCACTCGATCAATTTCTTAGAATTAGTATATATCTTCTATTGCTCTTCATGTTGGGTTGATTTTATTTTTTTCTTTTTGGCTTTTACGTGGGTGATTAAAGGTAATTAAGAGAAAAAGAAAAGGAAAGACTTGGGAGAGATAGTTTTGGAGGAAAAGTGAAGCGAATAAATATTTTATTTCAAGTAAATATTATATAGTATTTTAATAATATAAGAGAGAGGAGTGCTAGCAACACACTCTTTTGAACACCCTCTCAAACACACTCCATATGTTTGGTTAAAATTCACACGGTTCCCACCAAATTCGTGGGTCCCACTCTCAAGTGGTGGGACCCATGTGGATTTTAACCAATCACATGGAGTGTGTTAGAGAGAGTGTTCAAAAGAGTGTATTCCTAACATTTCTCATATAAGAGATGACATTTTTATTGTTGTTTATTTTTAAAAGAGAAAATATTTCAAAAAAATAAGTTGAACTATAAAAGATTATATATTTTAAAATTTAGGCAAAATAATCCAAATGATAATGAGATCGATTTTCATATATATATATATATATATATATATATATGAGGAGGGTTATATATATATATCAATAAAGTGCTAGCAACACACTCTTTCCAACACAATTCATGTAATTGGTTAAAAGTCACATAAGTCCCACCACATTATATATATATATATGATTAATGTGTTTTATAATCAATATTTTTATACATTTAAACTAAAAAATTTCTAATCAATGATATAAAATATTTAAAAAAATTCGTTTTTCAACAAAAAAATCCAAATGATACAGAGCCAACCATATGAAATGATTAAAGTGCTTTCTTATTCAATATTTTATATTAAACAAAAAATCATCAAAAGATAATTTTCATTTTCTGGAGCGCTACTCCAAATAGCATTTTTTTTAATAAAGGAAATAAAATGATTCAACATCATACTTTTTTATTTATTTTTATAAATAATTAAATATTAATATTTCCATTCCTTTTAAAATGTCATCTTTTAGAAAAAAAAATTATTCCTATTATTATTTTTTAATGGTCAAGATAACTTTAAAGAAATAATGAATGGCTTGAAATTAATTGCACCAATGAGTCATGAATGTAGTGGGAGTCACCCACATAATTTATCCATGATTGGTTGCATACACGTTTGTTAGATTTTTGTAGGAAAAATTTTCAAGCTAAATAGAAGCTCTCTAACATTAATTATTAATTTGTGAAATATACCTTTATATTCACCTAATTAAATAATAGGCTTAAATACATTTTTGGTCCCTATACTTTTATAAATGAGTGATTTTGGTCCCCCTAATTTTAATTGCTCAATTTTGGTCCCTATACTTTTATAAATGGGTGATTTGGTCCCCCTAGTTTTAATTGCTCAATTTTGGTCCCTCTTCTTTAAAAATTGAACAAATACAATCCTACAGTTAGCCTCCAATTAAATATTTAACAGAGTTTGCTGACATGGATTTAATTTTGTGACCTGTAAACTATCACCTGACAAAGATTATTATTTAATTTTATCTCTTAATTTGCTTAAACGAAAAATCAGAGCTTGCAGATTTCAATTCGCTTTCGATTTCATTTTAAATTTAATTTCATGCCCGCATGAGATTTCAGTTCGTTTGGTTGATGACTTGAAGCCGACCTGCAATTGGTTTAGTTTTGGGACTTGTATTTGATTTATTGTTTTTGAGGAAATTGGAGTGTAGTAGTGGGATTTTGTTTTTTGATTTTGTTTTCTCATTGTATTAAATTATGCAAAATCTGATTTTATTTTCTGATTTTTCGTTTAAAAAAATTAAGAGATAAAATTAAATAATAATATTTGTCATATGATAGTTTATATGTCAGAAAATTAAATCCATGTCAGCAAACTCTGCTAAATATTTAATGGGAGACTAACGGTAGAATTGGATTTGTTCAATTTTTAAAGAAAAAGGACCAAAATTGAGCAATTAAAACTAGTGGGACCAAAATCACTCATTTACTAATTTACTAAAGTATAAGGACCAAAATTGAGCAATTAAAATTAGGGGGACTAAAATCACCCATTTATAAAAGTATAGAAGCTAAAAATGTATTTAAGCCTAAATAATAAACCGTTAATTAAGCTCATGGATATTGGATAAGCTATTATTGGAGTTGATTTAGATCTTGAATCGAAGTCTTTAACATGCAACAATCTTAATTACTTAGAAGAAAAGTTTTGCCTTCCATAAAATTTTTATCCAATTCGAGCGTAGTGATAGTATGTGTGCTATTATATTAATTAAATTATATATATACTAGAAAAAGGAACGGTTTTTTTTTTAAGAAAAAATACTCCATTTTTAATTGTGTTAGTCACTGTGTATCATTATACAATCTGTTTTAATAATAATTAATGAGGATCTTTATACTAGATATCTTTTTCTATTATTTCTTTCTGCCATATATCTTTATTAGCAGGCTAGTTGCAAATACAATCGAAATGAAAACAGCATTTCATGGTTTAAAAATGTCGAATCCTGCCTCAATCATCATTTGTTGGGACTATTCGTAGTAATTAAGTTACTTGGCTTGGATAGAGAGTATTTAGTCCATGTCATTTCCAGGATATGTGGGAAATACTTCTATGGAATAATTTCTTAGGTGTACATTGCCTCACCTCTAGGCTTTTTAGACGTTAGTGGAATATTTATGCTCAAAACCTCGATTCTAGCCAGCCGTATTGCCATGGGGAATTCCATCTGCAAACCCAAAGTTTATGGCGGACCAATATTGCAGTACATTATCATATAACTACGTTACAATAGGGTCTAGGGTGAACCATGGTTTACGTGGTCTAGAATGTAAAAATTTAGTTATTTAAATTCTTTACCTTCAATTTTAATGTTCATTTTATTTATAAATGATATTAAACATGGTTTCCAATTATTTTTATGAAATATTAATTGAAAAAAAATAAAAATCCAAATCAAAAGTAGTGTGTAATGTAAAAATTTCCCCTTTCAATTTTAAATAAATAGATTCTCAATAAAACAAACATAGATTGTATTGTAAATTCATATTTACCTTATATTAAACTCAAATAGTCATATAAGAGTCCTTTAATTGAAAATAAAATTTTTTATTCACCTTTAATAGTCAATTAAATGTAGATTGGACTAGGTGAACCAAATTTTATTTGGTCCACCCTAGAATCATCCTACAATAAGAGTTGTGAGAAAATTAGAGGAATAATGTGTTTGTGGTTCTGAGAAAGAAAGAGCAGGGTTGGTCATGGCTTGAGATTGCATCAAAGAGGTGACCAAAGGAAATTGATGTGTTGTGTGGTGAATAGGGATGGATAGTACTAAACTTTCGAAATTTTTAATATTTGGTAGACATTTATTGAGGTGTCTGCATTTATAATGATATATGAGGAGAAGAAAGAAGTAATTATATATATATATATATATAATAAGTGATATGATGTGATAATAATAAAAAAAGCAATAGAAATAAGGAAATATAAAATAAATTAATAATTTTTAAATATTTATATATCATGTTGTACTGAAAATAAGAAAATAATCAGAGGTCCTCAGTTGTTATCCTACAACTCTTATGGACTGAAAAAAAAAGTTTCATTTTTTAATTATAATATTTTTATCGTTGATCTACGGTGGATCTCAGCAAGTTCCTTTTCTGCTCTAACTCCTCCAAGCTTCAACTCTCTAACCTCCTTAGTGCGTGTTTGGTTTAACGTTCACATTTTCAACGCTAGAAATAGTTGCGTTGAGGAATCCAAACTTGAGTTTGACCAGTTTTAACGCCAAACCAAACACGGGAAAATGGGTTGGGTACCTACGATGGCACTCAACCCAGAAGTCTTTTTGTATTTTGAGAGTACTGGAAAAAAATGTAATAGCGTACCTTGTGAAGGATATGCATGTGGGTATATATAGTGATCACAGAAGCTTCTATGAGATAATGGAGTGATGACCCCTCACTCTGAGGTGGTTTTGCCAAGTGTCTCCTTGGATATGGCCCTCATATGGGTGTCTTATTAAGGTTGTGTCACATTAAAAAATGAGGTGCTTCAACATACATGTGAGTTCCGAGTTGCATGTTGTTTCGAGGGTCGGACAAGTGTCAAGTCTGAATTGGTTTATATTCGGCTCAGACGAGTTGTATTGGTTCTTAGGTCAGATCCGGGTTGCCCAGGAACATATTATCAACAAAAATTTTCAAAAGATATTCTAAATAATAAAAGATACTAAAGAATGCAACCATTTTATTGATTGGACTTCCACGTGACATATATAATTAGAGTCAACTAGAGTCTTCTAACTGTAACATCTTCTCAAATTAGTTGCATTCCACTGCCTCGGAATAGAGCCTCTAGATAATGTTTCGAGCTGGTATGCTCCTCGGCTAGATGAGATAACAACTTGGTATGGTCCTTCCCAGTTTGAGGCTATCTTCCCCTGAGATGCATTCCTATTTCTGATATCAGCTCTTCTGAGGACGAGGTCCCTTACTTGGAAATTTCTTGGACCGATTATTTTTCTGTATTGTAGGGCTGCTCGGTTTTTGGTTGCTTTATCCCAGATGTGTGCCATGGCTCTTCTTTCATCCAAGAAGTCGAGTTCAGCTCTTCCCAATCACTACATTTTGTTTTATAGCGACGGTCAGGTCATCGCTACACTAAAAAAATTAAAAACTTGTCAAATATTTTCTAGAACATGAATAACTCAATTATTGAATATGATTACCATTTTTTTCTTGTGATGCCCAAAGTGTAACGCCCTAATTTCTGGACTCAAAAATAATGCCCGTTGGAGACACTATTTCTGAACTCCTTGAAATCATTTCGTTAAATATTCGATATCGTCATACATTTGCTTAAACTTTCCAACGATTAGCTTAAGCCAAAACAAAACAAACGTCAAGACTTTAAATAGGTACGAAACCTACTTAAGTCCAGGGAAGAATTCACACTTAGAGAAGTGTGATCCAATAAACGCATACCGAAAATCCGGCAGAGTCTCCCCTAAAAATCGGGCAATTACCAGAAATTCAGCTTAACCTGAAAACCAGCAAAAACCAGTACAATTCAATATCATACATATCGTAAGATTAAAACTAGGCCTCAGTGGCCAACTCAGAAATAATTACACTTACATAATTTACATCAATACACTTCAGTGAATAACCAAATAAACAACTATAAATACTCTAGGAACTACTCCTATTACACTAATCTCCCTGCTGAAAAAGACTTAGTTCCATCCTCACCTGAACCGCCTCAACCTCACCGGAGGTACCTACATCACTAAAATATGTCCCCGAAACGTGGGGTGAGATAATAATCCCAGTGAGTACAACTAAACATGCATATATAGTGGGAAGGCAGACAAAATATCACTCATCAAATAACACATAAATCTCAAATAGATAATAGTAGCTGAATTCTATAATGACATATATAATAATACCTAAGACGTGTATAGTTAGCCAATTAATACCAAACATAAAATAATATGTTAGTCATGAAGTATTTTCACCCAAATACCAAGGGTTCTTATCGCTTTAACATAAGTGAGCGCTCGGCCATGTGACCAAGGACCGTCGTCTAAGGCCACCCTGATTAAATTTTATTAGCAAACCACATGTACTTTATCTCATTGAGGAATCCCGATTTAACTCCTTGGCCGTGGAGTAAATGGAATCACCTCTCTTATAACTTATTTGGTCCGAAGACCCATGACTTAACTTTTTACTCACAGCGCAAAGGCCGGCTTGAATTAACTCGCGGTCGAAACCGGTATACATGAATCGATAGTTAAAACTAGAATTTCAAACATTTCGAGACTTTCGTAACTTTCGTAACTTCGAAATTCAATAGTTTTACAATCGATCCAAGCATAATCTAATCAATCTCATTACAAACATCATAATTCTATTCAATTTAATCACATAGAAAGGGATTCAAGGGGTAGGGTTCATACAATGAGCATTTCGTCAATTTCGCTACTTTCGTAAATTTCGCTACCCTAAGGTTTTCAACGAAAATCACCGATTAAACTACTCCATCTTACACCATTATCATCAATTCAACCACAATATACATAGAGAAAGGGAATCAAGAGAGTAGGGTTCATACAATGGGGAGAAATCAAAATAAGAGAAAGGTGTGAGTGTGTGAGTTATACTCACCATTTTCTTGAAATTCACAAGAGGAAATGATGAATTGAAGGTTCCTTTGATGAATCCTAGCTTCAATTCTCCTTAATCACATCAAAATTCCACTTTCTCTCTCTAAAAACTCTCTCTCTCTAGGGTTCGAATGAAGAAGAAGAACAAGTGAGTTTTCTGATTTTTGCATGTCCAAGTATTTATACTGGACATCTGGTAATCGATTATAGTAATGTTGTAATCGATTACCAGAGGTAAAATTTACACAAGAAAACGTTTCTAGGAAACTGGTAATCGATTACAACATTTGGTAATCGATTACCTAAAAACTAGTTCTCTGGTAATCGGTTACACCCTGTGGGTAATCGATTACCTAAAAACTAGCTCTCTGGTAATCGATTACACCCTGTGAGTAATCGATTACCTAAAACTAGCTCTCTGGTAATCGATTACACCCTGTGAGTAATCGATTACCTAAAACTAACTCTCTGGTAATCGATTACACCCTGTGAGTAATCGATTACCAGAACCCAATTTTCTCAAATTCACTAAGTTAAAGCATAAACTTGGTTTTAACCTATAATTTCACAGTTTACCTTTCTTGATTTACTAATACATAATTCTCTTGTTTTGATACCTAATGAAATTATTAAAGCTCCCAATTTGCGGGATGTTACATTCTACCCCCTTAAGCAATTTTGACCTCAAAATTGTTTAAGAAACAGAAATTAAAGACTACCTCAACTAAAAGTTCTGGAAGTTGTTCCCGTAGCCTGGCGAAGTGCATCCCAGAACTTAAAAGTGATCCTAGGGTTCCTATCTGATATGATGTTAGAGGAAATGCCATGGAGTCTGACAATCTCCCTAATATACAAATCTGCTAACTTGTTAAGGGAAAAGGTACTCCTAACTGGTAGGAAGTGAGCTGACATGGTCAGTCGGTCCTCAATCACTCGTAAGGCATCAAAACCAGCTTGGACTCGAGGCAATCTTATCACAAGGTCCAAAGTTATACCTTCCCACTTCCACACAGAGATTTCTAATGGTAAAAAGGTTCCTAATGGTTTTGATGTTCTATATTGACTTGCTGACACACTAAACACTTAAAAACATAATCTACTATATCTCTCTTCAAATCTTGATACATCTTGGTAGAGCCAAGATGTACAGAAAACTTACCTCTATTAGCTTCCTTTAACACCTGCTGCCTAAGACTACCCCCCTTAGGGACACAGACTCTCCCTTGGAAGAGAATCATCCCATCTTCTGATTCATAAACCCTAGCTGTTGTCTACTCTCTTGGAGGCTTGAGTCCAAACTCTGAGCCTCCCTGATTAGAGCTCTTAGCTCATTAGTGATCTCATTTAAATGAAGTCTGACACTATGCTCTCTAACTGTAACACCTAAACTTAGGTTCCTGAACTCCTCTAACAAACTCATTTCATGTATCATCATGAAAGGCACATGAAAAGACTTTGTACTCTATTTGAGTATACTTGACTGACTTGGTTAGACAACACCCTCGATAAAATCTAATCATAGGAAAAGATTTTACACAACAACTAAGTAAGGATCCTAATTCCATACCCAAACCCATCAACTACCAGTTGGTTTTAAGTTTTATGTTCTTAATGATCTAGCTAGGTTTGAGAAAATCCAAGAAATTTTCATGTTTAAATTTTAAGTTCTACTTATATTACTAACACTAAGTCATGCACATACAAATACTCAATCCCTCGAATCACTAAGTTCGTGCTGGCGTAATTATCTAACACTCACGTCATGTTCGAGGAATTAAGTTCACATAGTCACATAAACAAACATCACACCCAAGTGGAAGGAAAGTCACTCATTCTTCTAAGAGAATAATAGAATCCTAACAACACTCATGCCATAAACGTAGGTATAATACCTACCGGTTACAACATGAACATGGTAACCTCTCGCAATCTCCTATCTTCCCATGATGGGATTTTTCTCTATCTCACCCTACCAGTTGGGGTTTGTACTTAATTTGGTTCTAAGTTTCATTGAAAAGGGAGAGTGACATAATGTCATCCACACCCTAATCCTCCTATAAATAAGGATTTCTAAATGCTTTAGAGTTCTACCCTAGTGAGTGTGTCTAACAATATCTCAATTCTTTCCTATCACTATGGCTAGGCCTAACTATACACAATCAAATCTAACTTTCAGGTTGGGTGCAACTTAGTTGGGTTCAAGTACTGAGTGCCTTCTACGGATTCTCATGGTCTGGCTATAAAACTACCCCCCTTAAGGATTCAGGCTCTCCCTAATATTTCTCAGTGTTTAAAATCTTGATTTCTCTCTCTACTGATGGTAATAAGTTTACTTGGGTGATTATGGATGGTGAAAATACTGAGTTGGATTTCCGAGAAAAATTTTGTCCATACTAACTATCCGGACTAAAAGCCTCTACCTAATTCTTTTCCTGAGTACTTCTCCGAGTCCTCGAGGTTAAAACCGATATGGTTAGACTTAAGGTATGGGTGAAGTGTTCTTATTTGATGATTTCTAGATTTTCAGGTATTTAAGGCATCACTTCCTAATATTCTTAAGTATTTCCTAAGGGTGAAAAGAAAGAGCAGAAGTATTGTTTTCTCACGATAACTTACCCACTCGTTATGGTTAAAGATGTTACTAATTGTAAGTTCTGGAAGGGTACTAACATTAGATAATCGAAATCTCACTATCTTTACTAGGGATCTCTAGCTTATTCATCTCCCAAACATGCCCCCAACTCCCAGTGGTTAACAATTAATGTTGTAGTCTTAAGGTACAAGTATGGTGATCTCTCCTAAGGGTTTCTAAGATATTAGGGTCGTAAGACTCTGTCTCTAGGGCCACTAAGTGTTCTCTAAATGTGAGATGTAAAGGTGAGGAAATGGTAGTCGTCATGACTACCTACCTGTCTGGTAGAGTTTAAAGATCTGTCGATGTAATCCATGGACAAGGCAAAAAGCAAGGTGGCTGAAAGAACCCTCACTCGCCTGACCGTCTCCCGACTACCCTCAAGGCGGCCTAGGAAATATGCCTATTCTTACATTGGCTCAAAAGAAACCTCAACTTCCTAACCCTTGTAAGTTTAGGTCTAAATGTCTATATGTCCCTGCTAAGTTTGCTGACTTTAGGTAAGGTCTTAATCCTACTTAAGTTAAAGTCCTCTTGGGTGTCTCTGCGACCACTGGTTTACCCTACGTAGAGTTTCTATCTTAACTTGAACTACAGTCCCGCATTCCTTGTAACATGACCTCACAAAGGTTTGTCTCAAAAGAAACTTTAACTATGTGAATTACTACCTAACAAGTACACACACATTCTAACATAACATGCCACAAAACCATTCAAACAAACCAACATTATAAATCAATAGCAGGACACACAAAACATTCAATTTATACAAGTTACACAATCAAGACCACATATAAGTCAAACAATAAACTAATCTCCATAAGTAATGAATCTATCTTAACTAACTACCTCAGAGGTGCCTGATGTCCACTAGAACTCTAGAGTCACATTCCATAAAACTTCTACGGTGAGTATATTGTTCTTAGGGATAAACTTAGGTTATTCTCTTCCTAACACAAGATGGGTGGCTCTACCCTTGTTAAGAAGTATTCTAACTCCTTGACCAAGGTAACCTACTCACATAACTAACCATAATCTCCGCGCACAATGCACACACTATAGGAGTGGTCAGTCCTTATAATGAATACATGTACCACAAGATCATAATAAGTTATGGGCAACTATCCTAACCACAGTCCAATTGGATTGAACTGCTCTGATACCAAATTGTAACGCCCTAATTTTTGGACTAAAAAATAATGCCCGTTGGAGACACTATTTCTGAACTCCTTGAAATCATTTCGTTAAATTTCCGATATCATCACACATTTGCTTAAACTTTCCAACGATTACCTTAAGCCAAAACAAAACAAACGTCACTACTTTAAATAGGTATGAAACCTACTTAAGTCCAGGGAAGAATTCACACTTAGAGAAGTGTGATCCAATAAACTCATACAGAAAATCCGGCAGAGTCTCCCCTAAAAACCGGGCAATTACCAGAAATTCAGCTTAACCTGAAAACCAGCAAAAACCAGTACAATTCAATATCATACATATCGTAAGATTAAAACTAGGCCTCAGTGACCAACTCAGAAATAATTACACTTAGATAATTTACATCAATACACTTCAGTGAATAACCAAATAAACAACTATAAATACTCTAGGAACTACTCCTATTACACTAATCTCCCTGCTGAAAAAGACTCAGTTCCATCCTCACCTGAACCTCCTCAACCTCACCGGAGGTACCTGCATCACTAAAATATGTCCCCGAAACGTGGGGTGAGATAATAATCCCAGCGAGTACAACTAAACATAAAATAATATGTTAGCATGAAGTATTTTCACCCAAATACCAAGGGTTCTTATTGCTTTAACATAAGTGAGCGCTCGGCCATGTGACCAAGGACCGTCGTCCAAGGCCACCCTGATTAAATTTTATTAGCAAACCACATGTACTTTATCTCATTGAGGAATCCCGATTTAACTCCTTGGCCGTGGAGTAAATGGAATCACGTCTCTTATAACTTATTTGGTCCGAAGACCCATGACTTAACTTTTTACTCACAGCGCAAAGGCCGACTTGAATTAACTCGCAGTCGAAACCGGTATACATGAATCGATAGTTAAAACTAGAATTTCAAACATTTCGAGTGTTTCGAGACTTTCGTAAGTTTCATAACTTTCGTAACTTCGAAATTCAATAGTTTTATAATCGATCCAAGCATAATCTAATCAATCTCATTACAAACATCATAATTCTATTCAATTTAATCACATAGAAAGGGATTCGAGGGGTAGGGTTCATACAATGAGCATTTCGTCAATTTCGCTACTTTCGTAAATTTCGCTACCCTAAGGTTTTCAACGAAAATCACCGATTAAACTACTCCATCTTACACCATTATCATCAATTCAACCACAACATACATAGAGAAAGGGAATCAAGAGAGTAGGGTTCATACAATGGGGAGAAATCAAAATAAGAGAAAGGTGTGAGTGTGTGAGTTATACTCACCATTTTCTTGAAATTCACAAGAGGAAATGATGAATTGAAGGTTCCTTTGATGAATCCTAGCTTCAATTCTCCTTAATCACATCAAAATTCCACTTTCTCTCTCTAGAAACTTTCTCTCTCTAGGGTTCGAATGAAGAAGAAGAAGAAGTGAGTTTTCTGATTTTTGCATGTCCAAGTATTTATACTGGATAGCTGGTAATCGATTACAGTAATGCTGTAATCGATTACCAGAGGTAAAATTTACACCAGAAAACGTTTATGGGAAACTGGTAATCGATTACAACATTTGGTAATCGATTACCTAAAAACTAGTTCTCTGGTAATCAATTACACCCTGTGGGTAATCGATTACCTAAAAACTAGCTCTCTGGTAATCGATTACACCATGTGAGTAATCGATTACCTAAAACTAGCTCTCTGGTAATCGATTACACCTTGTGAGTAATCGATTACCTAAAACTAACTCTCTGGTAATCGATTACACCCTGTGAGTAATCGATTACCAGAACCCAATTTTCTCAAATTCACTAAGTTAAAGCATAAACTTGGTTTTAACCTATAATTTCACAATTTAACTTTCTTGATTTACTAATACATAATTCTCTTGATTTGATACCTAATGAAATTATTAGAACTCCCAATTTGCGGGATGTTACACAAAGCTTCTCGATCATCCTGTGTGCACCACGGAATCAAGCTTGGAGGCCCTATTGCTTTTGCCAGTAGCAGACTTCTTCTGCCACTCTAGTGTCATCCAGATATCAACCAAACCATCCCATGAAGTAAATCAAAGAGTCACAAGAAGGAGGGTTGAATTGTGGCCCTTGATTACTTTTGGTCCAACCTACAAGTACTTTGAAAAACTTACTGATCTTTGCTCAGGGAATACCTTGGCTATCAAAAGTTACTTCTAGAAGATAGTGGTTGGTGTATAATGTCAACTAAGTTGATTGAAACTATCTTCTTAAAGGCAAGCAATATCATAGGGACTAATATCATCAAATTTTATTCTTCCACACAGTGTATTTAATTTCGATACAACTCAAATAAGGTTCAAAACAATAATATAATATTTCTGCAGTTGTGTAGAAGCAAAATAGTGAATCTGTTACTTTAAACCATTCTTCTGAAAGGTCAAATGATTTTATATTTTAATAAAACTTTCTAGAATAGTTATTTAACCAAATAACTAATAAGATTATATAAGAAAATTTGTTTAGAAGAAGGTTTATATCAATCTGATCTTTTAAATCAAGTTACACAATTAAATCTGACAAATGTTTCTTCCGGAGTATCAAATAGACTTGAAACTTGATGAAACTTTCTAGATCAGATATTTAAATAGTAAACAATCAGAATATAGAGTTAAATCTAACTAAAATCAAGTTTGTAAAGATCTGGTAATTTGAACCCCAAGTTTCAATGTTGAACAATGAACAAATTTCAAAAAATGTGTTTCTGAAGCACCAAACAGTTTCATAATTTAATGAAACTTTCCAAATCAGTATTTGAACAGATATAGATGTGATTTATGTGAAAATATCAGTTCAAAAATAGGTTTATCAAAATCTGGTTTACAGCTTGCTAAATATTCAAAGTATGAACAACTAGTGTTCCGCCCGTGCGATGCACGGATCTTAATATCTCATAATTCATTTTTTATATCAAAAAAAAATTTATTATATAAATTTAATTAAATTTTTTAATTTAAATAAAGATATATATGAAAACTAATGTATGAAAATTATCAATAAAATAAGTTTTTATCAAAGAAATGATTTTTAAAATAAAAATATTAAGTACTTACATTTTTTATATTGTAATTCATTTTTAGTAACCTTAAAATATTTTTGACAAAATAAATTATTTTTATATTTAATGTTAGTTGTTTTTCATATTTTATAAAATTTTCCTCTTTTCATGTTACAACTAATTCATGCTCCTCTTTTCTAATCAATTCTTTTTGTTAAAAAAATATTTAAAAGAGGAAGAGTCAAATTTGATTTGATCACGTATTAAAATAAAATAAAGTTTTCGACTAACTATATGAATATATTACCAAATTATAAATGCATAATCTTTGATTAAAATTTCATAATAAATTATTCATTGCTCAAATAATTTCTATTCGATAACAGTTAAAATCTTTTAAGAAAATATTTTCATAAAGGTCATTACTTATAACAACATTATTTATATTAGCTCTTATTTTATTAAGCATATTAATAGATTTAGGTTAGTACATGTTAACGAAGATTATATATTATAATAATTATAATAAATAATAATAGTACATACCAAACAGTGATTGATCACGGTGGAAATGGACTGTGACTCAAAACAAACTTTATCTTCAAAGTCGGGGGTTAATTAGAATCCTAAAGTCACCACTCTTGCAAGGGCTGCAACATCCTAATTTCTAATTTCAGAAATAATGTCTGTTGGAAGCAAAATTTCCAAAATATACAAATTATTTCGTCCGTTTTGATATCGAAAACTAAAGAGATACATTGCCCAACAAACATATAAGTTGTATATTCACTGGAATAAAGATAACGTTCTGTACATATATCTTAACATCTACATCCAAAACATAAAGGTCATAGGATATAGTTATACATGCCCTTAGTTAACAAAATTAATAAAAGAGGTACACATGTATTACTCTATCCTATTTAGATACAACCAAGCATGTCTATGTTCAGAGTTCTATATACATAGTCATATACAAAATGAGTTAACTCCATAACAAAGTCCTTAAATTCCTACTAACTCCGGTGACCTTGTGAAGGTTCCTGCGCATCTGAAATGTAAATTCCCACGGCGTGGGGTGAGACTAACGTCCCAGTGAGGTAACAAAGTGACACATAGCAATTAAATACTACACATGTCATGAATATGGGGAAAACTAACATAAGGAAGTCGTTAAACATAATCAATATAATATCAATACTCAACAAAACTCATAAAATATTAAAATTCTGTACCATGGATTTAACCCCTTTCCTTAGGCTAGACTGAGCTCAGACTAACAGAAACTGTCGTCCCTGAAGGCCGGAAGACCTTACCTAAAACCTTTTCCAAGGCCATAAAGACCCAAACCTTTGCCAAGGGCCAAAGACTCCAATCAATGTCAAACCTTTGCCAGGGGCCAAAGACCCCAATCATTTCTTTATACACAAAACATACTTTAATTGATCCATATCAACACATACATGCCATTCATGAATGAAATTTCTAAGATAACCTAATTCTTGCCATTTCCAAACCTCAATCTCAATTATAGCAATTATTGGGAAATAATTAATCCTCATATGCATAAACATCCAATTCATATCATAATCATCATTAAACATACAAAAGAAAAGGGAAAAAGGAAGTGGGGTTCATGCGAGAGATGTTCCACTTAGAAGTGAGTGTGTGGTTACACTCACCTTGAAGTGATTGGTGAAATTGAGAGGAGAAGGGCGTTGGGGAGGTAAGGAACTCAAAGAGGCCTTGATCTTGAGGACCGGAATTTTTCCTTGATCTTCAATTAATCTTCCTCTCTCTAGAACCTCTTTGTCTCTCTCTAGGTATAAAAAGGGAAAGAAGAAGAATGAGGACGGATTGAACCCTAAACTGAACGTATAGGAGCTTTAAGTGGATTCTCGCTCAAGCGAGCCATTTTCGCTTGAACGTGATGCTCAGGATCAACTTTTCTTTCTCATTCTCGCTTGAGCGAAAGTTCCTCGCTTAAGCGAGAATGAACCTGAAAATGACCCCTCTCTGGACAATTCTCGCTTGAGCGAGATTCATTTCGCTTGAGCGAAAAACGTCCAGAGTGCACTCTCATTTCCCCTATTTCTCGCTTGAGCGAAACCCGTTTCGCTTGAGCGAAACCCGTTTCGCTTGAGCGAGAAATGCAGAATTGCATTTTCTCCCTTATCTGCATAATTTGCTCAAGCGAGTCATTTTGGCTTGAGCGAAAATGCTGAAACTTGATTTTCTCTTGTCTAAGTCTTTTAATCTTTTCCCAAACCAAAACCTACTTAATACTAAGATCTCTACATATAATTTACCATTCTTATACTTATCTATTAGTCATCTTTATGAACTAACGGGATGTTACAAGGGCTTTACCTAATCACCCCTGGCGCGAGAGTTAAACCCACGTCTATGTCTGTGGGAGATTACCAGTCAAAGAGAAAAAAAAACTAATTCATTTTTCATCAAAGTAATTTATTTTAACATATAATGTGTTTTTAAAATATAAGTAAAAGTACACTATTGGATCACATATCTGCAAATGTTCAAATTATCTAAAATTTGATATAGATGATCATGAAGGTAATATAATATCATTCAACGGTTGGATCAATCAAATTCATATTTTAAAAAAATAATAATAGGTGGTGTAACTCTAAAAGTTTGACACCTATTGTCAATTGATCATGTCTTTACTTGATTACTTGTTAATTTACTTTTAAATGAAAGGAGACAGATAAATAAATAGCATGGCTTATCATTATTACAATATTGTAATAATCAAATTCAATTTTAAAATTCAATTTTTTATACTTCAGAGAAATAATTATGCAATATATAGGTGTAAGTTTAATTATAAAATTAAAGAAAAAAACACAAAAATAAAAATTAATTTGAAAAATAATACATGACACAAACCAATATTAAATTTTCTTTTAATAAATTTTCTTTTAATTTTTATCATTAAATTTATTGGTATTGAAATTAAAATTATTTTTGTCAATTAAATTAAATTTGAAGAGATGTTTTAATTGAATTTTTTTAAAAAAAATTATTTTAAAATTCAAAGAAAAAAATAGAAATGAATATTAAACAAATACATGGAGATAAATGATTTTTAAAATATTTTTTTGTTAGTTAAAGTGATTTATTAAATATATGGAAATATAAATTTTAAAATTATTTTATTTGTTATATATTTTTTTATTTTCATAAAAATGCTTGTTTAATATATAAAATACTGGCTAGTTTAATTCTAAAATATATAAGATGTTTTCGCACCTAATTTTCCTTTTTATTTATATGTTTCTTCTTTTCCTATCATATCATTTATATTCTCTTTTTTCATTTTTTTTTTCTTTTTTTTATATCTCTCTTTTTTTCATTTTCTTTTTTTATATTCGCAGAGTTTAAAAATTCTTAAAAAGAGTAATGATATTTTCATATTATATTTTTCACATTCTTGCTCTTCATTTTATTTTTTTATATCTCTCTTTTCCCTACATTACTCACGCCAAAACACTCAAACAAATAGTCTGTCAAAGTTTTAAGACTCTTATTAAAGAGGGATGATATTTTCACATTCCTTTATTATACACTATATTTCAGACCGTTTTTTTCAATCTCTCTCTCTTCCTTTCATAATACTATTTTAAATAAATCTAACATATTAAAATACCCATCCCTCCGTCCCTTATTATAAGACCCTTCCAATCGTTTCACACCGTTTAAGAAAAATTAGTTAAAGCATTGTTTTTTTTTTAAATTATAGCATTCCAAATATATCCCTATTTAAAGGTTACTACATTGATCAATGAATAATAAAAAGCATTCATATCAAACTACTATTTTAAAAGAACCCAACTCATCTTTCACATTCTCTCTCTTTATTTTTTTCTTTATACCCCCTTATTCCTTACACTTCTCACACCCCAAATTCGATTGTCAAATTTTTACTACTCATAAAAAAAGTAATGATATTTTCACATACATTTTTCACCATCTCTCTCTTAATTTTTTTTCTTTATATTTCTCTTTTCCTTACATTTCTCATACAAAAAAATGACTTTCAAAGTTTTAATAATCTTAAAAAATTGGAATGATATTTTCACATTCCTTTATTATACATTTTCTTTCACACCTTTTTTTTCTTTCAATCTCTCTCTCTTTTTTTATAACATCAAAATATTATTTTAAATGAACCAAAAACTCTGAAAAATTATTTTAATCAATGAATTGTTAAAAATAAAGTAAGAAATATTAAAGATGGGTATGCATAAGTAAACTTATAATTTGATTTCAAAATTTGAAAAATGGGAGATGAAAGAAGGATGAGACACAAAGCTATGTGACAAAACTTATTTTCCAAGACTTAAGCAAAATTTATTAAGAATTAGTCATTTCAAATATTGTAATACTATAGATGTCTCAAAAAGTAACACAAAAACCTTCCATAAATGGCAATAAAAAAATTAAGGGACCCCAATGAATAGTGAAAAAAACTTCTCAAATGTAATAGTATAGATAACTAGCTGTTAGGCGTAAAAAATTAAAATTCGAAGCAAAAGCAATTCGAATGCTCAAGTTGTATTAAATTCGAAATGAGAAAGCTTGGGAATCAAGTTTGCAAGTTCGAAGTGGCTCAGCTAATGGCCAATCAAAGAAAGTTGTATTAATATGAAAAGAGTACAATGAAATAATTTCCTACAAAGCTAAGTCTTTCCTATTCGAACTATTGGCCAATGCCCTAAATTATTTTGGTAGGTATTTGCCTCGAATTGCTGAAGGCATCGATCTGTGACGCTTCCTGCCAGTGTCATGTCCTCGGAGAAGAAAGGCACTAGAGGGTCGAAAGGCCAGAGAGAAGGGATTCGAAGCTTGAATCTTCCAAATAATCTAGTCTTTTCAGCTTTGCATCTTCATCATCCTCTTCTTTAACCTTGTAATCCTCAGCACCTTCCTCTTCCGTTCCTTCCTCCACCTCCCAGGATCAGAAAATTGGGCGCAGAGCAAGCATGTGATTTCCTGCCCCATTGTCGAAGCTGGAACCAAGGAGGTGGAAGTAATACCAGACCTTAAAAGAGGTTAAGGCCTGGTGATTTGGTTGTACTGTTCGACCCAAGGTTTCTAGTCTTTTCGAAGTAACCTTTAATGTTGGACATCCTGACGGCCTAAGGTCCAAATGATATGGAAGTTTTAGGCCGTACAGGACAACCAATATTAAGAGTCCCTCCATCAGAATAGAAGGCAATGCTACACCATCTCTGGGACTGCGCCTTGTATAGGAGCTAAGTTTCGATGACTCTGAGGAAGCTAGTAATCTAAGCCAATAGGAAGCAATCTTAAATACAATGACCAAGGTGGTCGGTGATCAAGGAGGTTTGAATGGCCGGTGGCTCGAAGAAAAAGGAGAGAAGGCCACACTCGAAGGGAGGCTCTTGCAGAGAAGTTTTCTGTTGCTTCGAATGAGGGGTAGGAAGAAGACTTCAGTTCGAAGGCATGGGAGTTCAGAAGGTCAAAGTTCCCTTGAAAGAATTCGAATAAAGTCACTCAAGGATCAGCAAGATCGAAGGGTAAGTTACTCTTAAGCGTTCTTGCATCAGTTGCCAACAGCCACGTCATCCAGAGCAGTTACAGAGGAAAGGCACCAACTCCAGGAGCGGTTGATGCAAGCCCATAGGTTGAAGACAGTTACAAGGGTGAGAAATATAAATAGGAGATTCCTCCACAGATCAAAGGTCCGCAACCTGAACACTCAAAAGCACTCTGAAAAAGCCGTAGCATCCACCGCCGCGATCAAGGCACAATACCAGTAGGCTTAGAGAAAGTAGGGCCCTGGCAGACCAAACCCTTTTTCTTTTTCTTGTTACTCGTTGTTTTAAGCTTGTTTATGTTTTCTGTCATAAGTTTCTTACACTTTTATAGGCTAGGAATTCACCACAATGTGATTGATTCATCAGTTACTTGTGCTTGTAAGTTACACGTTTCGTTCAATGCAAGTTAAGGCCTTGTCAAAGGCCATTGTTGCAAGTTCAACTCTCATGTGCATTTACTGTTCTTACGTTGTTTCTCTGTTCGTTTTCCCCCTAAGTATTTGACACTAGGTAGAGCCCACGTTAAATAAAGAAGGATCTGTATCTCGTCCTAGATTGCTCTGAGATACATTTGTTTATCAAAAATCAGGATAAACAAATTGGCACGCCCGGTGGGACCCTTCCAGTAAGTGTTGCATGAATCTTAGGAGTGGTAAGAGAACCATGACCAATAAGAACAAGAATGGTTCTGGACACTTATCAGGGAGTTCCTCAACCAACGAACCACCCCCTCATGGCCACAATGCTAGCCAAATCCCTCAAAAGGGTGTAGGAAGGTATACGAGTGATGAAATACCTGTGGGTACTCTCCCACAACCTGAAGAGCCTGTAGTTAGCCAAGTGAGGGCATATGAGCCCCTTAGGGCAGAAGGACCACCCCCTGGTTTCCAAGCCCAAAATATGACGGCAACCCTAGGAATGCCTCAAAGTGTGTATACTAACCCCTTAGCAACACACGTTGTTCCTAGAAATAACAGAGGCTCACCAGAAATGTGGTCCAATCAACTAGGATCCACACCGTTTACCAACGCCTTACAAACCACGAGGCAACAGATGGATGAGAGTAACCATGACATGGTTAATATGTTAACTCACCAATTGGCCACTGTAATAACCCCATTGGTTGCAACTACCAACCAAAATTATCAGTTGTTGGCTAGACAAATGGGTAGAATTGCTGAAGTTATTGGTACTGGGTCTGATACAAAGGGCTTCGAGAACCAGGAGGTCAATCGAAGAGAGCCCCAAATCGAGGCAGACTTGAATGAGCCTGGTCGAGCACGACCAGTGATAGTGGCTCTAAACCAAGACCCTGACCTAGTGGTCGAAAGGGTTAGGCGGATGAACCTTGGGGGGCAACACAATGTTGCCAATGTGGTTGAACAAGTGCTAAATAGGCATGGTTTTAACGTAGGTTATGCAAACCAACATTTCTTCGTTTCAGCTTTTCCCCAGGATGTCTTAAAGGCTGAGTTGCCTAGAGGAATCATAGTTCCAAAATTCTCTAAGTTTTCAGGAGAAGTAGGAGAATCAACAGTGGAACATGTAGCCAGATACCAAATAGATTGTGGGGACTTAGCCAATGACGAGTTGTTAAAGATGAAATACTTCCCCAGTTCGTTGACCAAGAACGTGTTCACTTGGTTTACAACCCTCACTCCAAACTCGATCCAAAACTGGATCCAGTTAGAAAGAACCTTCCATGAACAGTTCTTTAGGGGTGAAAGTAAAGTCAGTTTAATGGACCTGATAGGTATCAAAAGGTCACCCAATGAGACCATAGAAGACTACTTGAATAGGTTTAGGCAGTCCAAGGCTAGGTGTTTTACCCCTGTACCTGAACATGAACTAGTTCAGATAGCCACTGGAGGTCTCAAATTCTTTATTAGAAAGAAACTCATCAACCTTCCTATTCGAGACATGGCTCAATTGGCTGATAGGGTTAGAAAAATAGAGCAGATAAAAGCTGAAAAGGCCAAATATAAGAAAGTCGAAAGGATAGGGAGAAAGGATAAGATAGCCTACGTAGAGGCTTATAATAACGAAAGTGATTCGAATAGTGATTTCGAAGAAAGTGAAGTTAATGTGGTTGAGTTAAAGCCTGGACCATCCTACGTGTGTCCTTCACTTATACCTGCTAAAGAGGGGTCTACTTCGTCTTCAAATGATAAGTTTAAGAAACCAGCATATGGTTTCGATGTAACTAAGGCTGACCAATATTTTGATAATTTGCTAAAAGATAAACAAATCATCTTGGGTGATGATCATAAAATCCCTACGCTCGAACAGAGAAAGGGAAGAAAATATTGCAAATATCATAATGTTTATGGTCATCTAACCAATCATTGTGTACGTTTCAGGGAATTAATTCAGAAAGTAATTGCTGAAGGAAGACTAAAGTTCGAAGAGAAGATGAAAGGAACAATGAAGGTAGACACAGACCCATTCGACAACAAGTTTCATTACGTTGAGCCTTTAGGGATCAACATGGTAGAGGTCGAACCAGTGAATGCAAGTGCCACTGACATGGCCATTGATGACTTCGAAAAGGAGGTGAAGGACATCTACCCTTCAGCTGATGAGACCATAATGGAGTATCTGAGCAGGAAGCAGAATGAAGACAGACATGTGATGCTCTTTCCTAGGTGCAGCGCAATCTTCGATGTTGATTCTGGCAGGACCTGTGAAGAAGCTTCGAGCAAGAAGCGCCAGCTGAGACAAAGGTTGGGGCCTCAGAAATATGAAGAGGGACAGAAAATGTTCAGAGCTATGAAGGGAATGGGCAGGGACATGCCCAGTCAGGAAAACACTTTTATCCCTCCACATAAGGTACTTTCGAACCAGTGGGTGAGGCAGGTTCCAGCCAAACCAAAGGGCCAAGTAAGATGGCAACCAGTGGCGCAATAGACAGGAACCTCCCAAACTTCAAAGGGGAAGGAAATAATGGTCCTGCCATCCAAGGAGGTTCGACCACCAAGAGAGAGCTGGTATCATTTCAGCCAGTATTCCAAAGCAAAGGGTTCGATGACCAGAACCCAATGGCGCAGGGCCCAAAGATTGTACAGGTCCAGGATGGAACAGATAGAGGCAGAATGTGCCAAGACCTCATAGAGAGTCAAAAGAAGACATGAAGCCTCATCTTCAAAGGTTCAACATGATCTGCGTGAGCAAATTAATGCTGCAAAGGTAAAAGAGATGGAGGAAAATGATCTTCTTACTGAAGAATTCGAATCAGGATTCCCTGATTCAATCTAGGAAATATGTGGAATAGTTTCGATCTTACCAGCTGAATTTGCCCAGCAGGTGCAAAGATTGGAGAACGAAGAGGACTTTGAAGATGAAAATCTCCAAATCCCAGTTATGTTGAACCAGGCAGAAGAGACCAAGAAGGAGATGGTCAGTATAACAAAACCTGCCCCTGGAGACATGGCTCATATGAAGCCATTATACATCAAAGCCTTTGTCGAAGGAGACCCTATTAACAGGGTGATCATTGATGGAGGAGCAGCCATCAACCTCTTACCAAAGACTACCTTTGACAAACTGGGTAAGACCAACAAGGACCTTCTCCCACATAACACTATAATTACGGATTTTGCAGATAAACCATCAGGGTCAGAAGGCATAGTAGCATTAGACTTAATGGTGAGTTGCCAGATGAGGACTACCATTTTCGTGGTAATTCAAACAAAGGCCAGTTTCAATATGCTATTGGGTAGAGAGTGGATCCATGGCATGGGGGCAGTGCCATCTACTGTTCACCAGAAACTGTTCCTTTGGGATCAACAAGGAAATCCCATAGTGGTCGAAGCAGACCAAGGGGTTTATACTGTGGAACAAGGATTGGTAGAAATGGATTTTGACAAGAACCTGGCTCACATCAGTCCTTATGAGCTCGATTCAAAATCAGCAATTCATTCAGCCAAAGTGCCTTATTCAGTAAGGTTGGATCCCATTAAAGGATTCACTTTGAAGAGAGAGGTCGATCTTGATACGACCTTAGAAATACTAGGTGATTCATGGAAAGCCTAGATATATTCATGAAAAGAGTGACGGCCTACATGGTCGAATCCAAAGGTGAAGTTCCTCCAAATCCGGAGAAAGAAAAGGCAAAGGGAAGTGAGGATCATCACAAGCAGCTGCAAGCCCAAGAAGGGGATCCAGTTCGACTGGATTGCATATATGATGAAGAAGACATAAACGTCGAATACGGCTATGAGAAAGTTCCTAGAATCGAAGCACAAGATCAACTCGAAGAAGTGAACCTAGGAACGGCCGAAAATCAGAGACTAACCTTCATCAGTGCGAAAGTAGATCCAGAAATCAAACCTCAGTTAATAGAAATTCTCAAACAATACAAAGACTATTTTGCTTGGGAATATGAAGAGATGTCAGGATTGGATCGTGCCTTGGTCGAGCACAGATTACCCACCTTACCTGGGAAGAAACCAGTGAAGCAATCTCCTCGAAGGTTTGCACCAGAAGTGGTTTCGAAGATAAAGGAAGAAATCGAAAGGCTTCTCAAGGCTAAGTTCATAAGAACTACTAGGTACGTGAATTGGCTCTCAAATATTGTGCCAGTTATTAAGAAAAATGGCAAGTTGAGAGTTTGCATTGACTTTAGAAACCTTAACGAGGCAACACCCAAAGATGAATATCCAATGCCTATTGCTGACATGTTGATCGATTCAGCAGCAGGAAACGAAATGTTAAGCCTACTTGATGGCTATTCTGGTTACAACCAGATTTTTATTGCAGAAGAAGATATTTCTAAAACTGCATTTCGTTGTCCTGGGGCATTGGGTACCTTCGAATGGGTAATGATGCCTTTTGGTTTAAAAAATGCTGGGGCCACATATCAAAGGGCCATGAACCTGATATTTCATGATTTCATTGGTGAATTTATGCAGGTTTATATTGATGACGTAGTGGTCAAGTCGAAGAGCAAAGCTCAACATTTGGAACACCTAAGATGTTCGTTCGAAAGGATGAGGCGACATGGTTTGAAGATGAATCCCTTGAAGTGCGCCTTCGGGGTCTCTGCAGGAAATTTCCTGGGTTTCTTGGTCCAGCAACAAGGGATCGAAGTGGATGCAAATAAGACTCAAGCAATCATCAACATAAAGCCCCGGACAAACAAGAAACAGTTGCAGAGTCCATTGGGAAAGATTAATTACCTAAGGAGGTTCATCTCGAACCTGTCAGGAAAGACAAGAATCTCTTCCCCGTTAGTCAAGTTAAAGAAAGGGGAGGAATTCGAGTGGAAGGAAGAACATCAAATGGCTTTCGATTCAATCAAGGAATACATAGCCAAACCTCCAGTAATGACTCCCCCAGTTCGAGGAAGGCCACTTCGATTGTACATTTCTGCATCCGAAGAGACCCTTGGTAGTATGTTAGCCCAAGAGGATGATAGTGGTTTTGAAAGAGTGATATATTATCTAAGTAGAAGCCTTAGTGATGTAGAAAAGAGGTATTCACCTGTAGAAAAGTTATGCTTATGCCTTTATTTTTCATGTACAAAGCTTAAGTACTATATGAAACCTGCAGAGGTTTTTGTAAGTTCTCATTTCGATGTAATTAAGTACATGCTAGTTAAGCCAATACTTCATGGCAGAATTGGAAAATGGGCTTTAGCATTAACTGAATTTTCTTTAAGGTATTTGCCTTTAAAAGCTGTCAAGGGGCAAGCCCTTGGGGATTTCTTAGCCGAACTCTCCAATACCAAAATCGAGGAGATTAACTTTATAGGGGTCAAGCCTTGGAAGTTATTCTTCGATGGTTCTAAACATCTTAATGGTAGCGGCATTGGCATGCTGATTATATCTTCTAAAGAGATAATAACCAAAGTGATGTTTAAAATCGATGGTGATTGTTCGAACAACGAAATTGAATACGAAGCGTTGATCGCAGGGCTAGAATTATTATTGAGCCTCGAAGTGTCCCATGTCCACGTCATGGGGGACTCTCAGTTGGTTATAAACCAATTAAAAGGGAGTTATAAGTGTTCTAGCTCGAAGTTGGCAAAGTACTTTGCCAGGGCCAAAATTTTGCTAAATCACTTCGAAGAGGTAATCTTAGAACACATTCCTAGAATTCAAAACGAGGTGGCTAACGAATTAGCCCAAGTTGCTTCTGGGTACAAAGTTAAACCAGAACTCTTCGAAAATTTCATCAAAACCAATACTCCTTTAACAAAGGAAGAGAGAGTGGTTTGGAATTTAGACACCTTAACCCCTTTAGACTGGAGGAAGCCTCTCGTAGATTATCTAAAGGATCCATCACAGCCAGTCGAGAGGAAGATTAAACTTAGGGCCTTGAGTTACACTATTTTGGGAAATGAATTATACAAGAAGTCGAACGGAGGACACCTGCTCAGATGTTTGGGGGAAGCAGAGGCATATCTTGCCCTCGCAGAAGTTCACAAAGGCATATGTGGAGCCCATCAAGCAGGGGAGAAAATGAAGTGGACGTTGCTGAGATACTGCTATTTCTGGCCATCAATGTTAAAGGATTGCCATGACTTTGCGAAAGGATGCGAAGAATGTCAAAAACATGGTAATCTACGCCATGCCCCTGCAGCAGAGCTCCATTCTATAATTAAGCCTTGGCCATTTCGAGGATGGGCCCTCGACTTGATAGGTATGATTCATCCCCCTTCTTCGAAGGGTCATAAGTTTATTTTAGTAGGGGTAGATTATTTCACTAAGTTGGTCGAAGCCATTCCCCTGAAGGATGTAGGCCAAAAGGAAGTAATAGATTTCATAGAAGAATATATAATCCATAGGTTTGGCATCCCTGAAACCATAACCACAGATCAAGGGACTATGTTTATAGGGAGGAAAGTGGCCCAATATGCTGAAACTAGAAAAGTTAAATTGCTTACGTCTACCCCCTACTATGCACAAGCAAATGGCCAAGTGGAGGCCACCAATAAGATTTTAATAGGGTTGATCAAGAAGCACATAGGGCATAAACCTAGAAATTGGCATGAAACACTTAGCCAAGTGTTGTGGGCATATAGGAATTCTCCAAGAGATGCCACTATGGTTTCCCCATATAAATTAGTGTATGGGCATGAGGTTGTTTTGCCTTTGGAAATCAACCTTGAGTCTCTTCGAATCCAGAGGCAACATGAATTGCCTACTCAAGATTATATGAGCCTAATGTTTGATCAGTTAGACGCGCTTGACGAAGAAAGATTAGGTGCGTTGGAAAATATAGTCAGGCAAAAAGAAAGAGTGGCTCGTTTTTATAATCGAAGAGTTAGTAGTAAGCACTTCCAAGAAGGTGACTTGGTTTGGAAAGTGCAATTACCTTTAGGAAAGAAGTCACCAAGATTTGGTAAGTGGACCCCTGTTTGGGAGGGACCATTCGAAGTAGAAAAGGTGTTGTCAAATAACGCTTTATACTATTCGGGGCGTTACTTCAAATTGCGTGATTCGAGCCATAAATGGCAAACATTTAAAGAAATATAAACCAATCATGCACGAAGTAAAAATTTGTCCCAAATAAATAACGAAGTTTGGGCCAAATATGGCCAATACAAGTTAATCAAAAGTTAAAAGAGGTGCCCTAAAGAAAACAGGAAAAGTGCCTTAAAACAAATTCTTGGTCCTGAAGTCGAGGTATTCCTTTTTAGCCTTTTCAAGAGTGGCGTCGAGGGTAGCATGGTCGTTCTGCGTTATCTTCAAGCTTCTATAACAATTGAGCAGTTCATTGGAGTCAGCCCTGACCACCTTCTTCAAGTCTTCCTGACGTTTTCGACCTTGTTCAACGACCGCAGAAAGAATATCTCTCTCTTTAATCTTCGTGGCCACTTTCCTCTGCAGATCTTCGATCTCCAAGTCCAAAACCCCAAGTTGTTCAGTACCTTGCCCCAAAGTGGTAGAGCATGCTTCGAATTGGGTTTTATGCTCGATCAATTTGTTCTTCAGGGTAACCTCTTGGTTGATAATCTCATCCTGTTTGGTTTCATTGGCATGAAGCTTGTTAATAGTTTCAGTAAAAGTGTCATACCAGGCATAGAATGCTCCAACAGCTTCGTCCAACTCAACAGACATGTCTTCAGAAATGGCTTTCAACTCAGTCAGGACCTCTTTGATTTCCTTATCAAGTTCGTCATTTAGGACTTCGATAAGGTCTTGAGAGAAAGCCAAATGAGGAAGTCTACTTATCAACCCCTGAACTCGATGATGGGTACTGGACTTAGAAGTTTTAGCACTGCGGCTTGCTGAAGCAGCAGGAAGTGACCCTGCCAACAACTTGTTAATAATGAAGAAAGGGTCATCTTCGATCCGTTTACTGAGAGTCTCAAGATCGACCTCTGAGGCAGAAACCTTGGCTAGACAGGGAACTTGTAGCTCTTGCTGAATGGGAGTCGAAGCAGAAGCATTGGCTCGAGTTTCAGCCTCTTTTAAGACTTGAGGTTCCTGCTGTTTGGGGCTTGAAGTAAGAGTAGCCTGTGGGATCTCAGTTTCCTTTGAAGTGGTTCATGCGGAAGTACCCACGGGAGGCGTTTGATCGAGGCCTTCATCAACATTGTCATGGGCAGTAAAAGACGGGGTCGAAGGCACTTCACTTTGAGGATTTTGATCACCTGCTTGCTCTTGAGTTTTCGCCATGGTAGAATCATCATCTTGTTGGCGCTCTTGAGCAATTTGAGGTTGAGAAGGTTCAACAAGCTTGGGGTCAGGAACACCTCCAGTATTTTTGCTTAGAAGGGCAATTTTCTCAGGTTCTTTCTCAGAAGTTGTCCCCTAAGGCTGGACTGTTGCCTTTCCCTTTGCTGAAGTAGCCTTGACTATCTTGGTGATGGTCACATCATCGTCATCAGTAGAGTCATCAGAGGTTTCTTCTTCTTGTTCTTGCCCAGAACCTTCAGCATGACCCTCTCCTTCTTCCTCTTCTTCTTCCTCCTCCTCTTCTTGAGTGTGGCCTTCAGAATGGTCAGGAGAAGCGGCTTCCTGATCCTCATTGGTGGTTTGACCTCCTGCACTCTCAAATCTTAGAATCCATTTCGACCTAGGATATTGCATAGCAAGAGGAAGATAATTTAAAAAGGTATCTATACTGGAAGAGCTAGAACCTGTAGAGCTTCCTTGGTGGGTCGAATCTGATAATATCTGGAGATAAAAGACTAAGTTAGCAGAGAAGATCGAAGTCAACCACAAGAGAGGATAAGGCCAAGTCTTACCACATTGTTGGCCTTCCAAGAGTGCCTAATGTTCGGAGCAACAAGTTTAATCTTCTTCTTTGGAAGGGTTTCCTGCAGGAAGGAAAGTTCGAATGAGGCGTTTGAGGATAATTCAATAAATTAAAAGTCAAAGTATCTACCTTAGTGGTTTGAAAACCAAGAGAAGAGCCAAGTTCGTGGGTTCCGAGCCCCGTGGTCTCGTCCAAAACAGGGAGAGTAGTTCCTTGCCCAGAAGCAGTCGTAGGCTCTTTGCTCGAAGGGTCGATATCTTGGGTATCAGTGGTTCGAGCCTGGTCAGTAACAGTTGGTGTTTCTTTTTCAGAAGTGGTGGCAGCAGGAGCCTTTCTTTTCCTCGAAGTACCAGGAGCTTTATGTGTAGAAGGCTTCGAAGTCGACTTGTCTTGGGCCTGAGCCTGGTACAGAATGCGAGTAAACATGAGGATGCCAAAAGAATATAAGCTTGAGGAGAAAAGGAATAACTAAACTGTAAGCTTACCTTATCTTTTTGAGGCTGTTTTTTCTTAGCCTTAGGAGCCCCAGCCGTATCAGTCGAAGCCACCTTTTTGCCTTTCTTGGTAGCCTTCGACCTCTTAGATTCTGAAGAATCCCCAGCATCTTTCGAAGCTAAAAAATCACAATGTAAAAAAATTGCAAATAGAGCAAGAAAGAAAATGAAAGGTAATTTTTACTCGTAATACCTTGTCTTTTTCGCTTCACTGGTTCTGGATACTCTTGCTCAAGAATGACACGCTTGAGGAAATCTTCCTTTGAACATGCCATTTCTTTATAAGAGTTGTGCCACCAGTGGTCGAAGGCAGTAGTGCAATAATTTGCAGGAGTGAAGTCGGTAGCCACGTAGGGTGGTTTGTTTTTTCGAACTCCTTGATCCTCAAGATGACTTCATCCATCGAAGTACAAGGAGCAATGTTATGCCCTTTAAAAAGAGAAATAGGGATATCTTGGAAAAGACCAAACTGCCTAGCCACAAGGGTTGGCTGATAATGCATCAGGCAGGGGATGTTCTGATCATAGTGAGGAAATATCAATTGATTTCTAAGGATTTCACTCCACCTTTGATCTTGAGCAGTTTGATCAGCAGGATACATGCTCACTAAGGGTTGATGAACCCACCTGGGGCCAAGAGTTCTTTTGGCATAAGGAGTGAGGGTGTCATCGAACTTATCCTGGTCAAAGAAATATGACATACAGGCTTTGATTCGACCCAGTTCTTCAGCAGGAGGACAGAGGATGGTGAGGTTTAAATTCTTGCATGTGGGCTCGAAGATGTTGGAAACCTCGCAGGGGAGTTTGATGTCTTTTGGAAACGTGGCTCGAAGCCAGTAGTCAAGGAGCCAGAAAGGGCCATAGAAGCCACTTAGTGGTTTGGACAATTTGTAAAAACCCAAGACATCAGAAAGGCAAAGGTACAAATGGCCAAGGAGTAACTTAGCCAAATTGATTTTTCTGCCTTCATGGAGGCAGACAGCTAAAGGGTAAAGACCCTGCGGAACTTGAAGAGACCTAACACAAAACACAAAGTTTGCTAACCAAAGCCAGAGGAAGGCAATCTGTTCTTTCTCAGATACATCAGGGGATTCCTTGTTATGGTTACTAGTGATGAAGGCTTGGAAGGTCATTTTAGTAGTATCAACACTCCCATAATCATGGCCAGAGGGTCTGGTATTGGGAAGATAGGTCACCCCACGGGGTTCAAGTCCAGTAATAACAGCAACATCCAACAAAGTAGGGGTAGTCATTCCACAAGGAAGAAAGAAGGTACAAGTACCTCGATCCCAGAAGGGCAGTGCAGCAAGAATGAGGTTGAAGTCATATTGCATGGGCAACCTGGAGAGTTGAATCAGGTGGAAGATGCCCAATTCCTTCCACAGTTTCTCCTTCACGGGCTGCACCTTGTCCAACCAGCTGAAGTAGGCTTTCTTGTTCACCATAGGAGAAGACCTGAAAGCTTGCCTCTCTGGTTTGGCTACATCAGCCCGAACATCACTGGTGAAAGCCAGAATCTTCTCTGATGGATATAGAGCTTGATAGGCTTGAAAGTCAATAGTCCTTGAAGGGAATTCATAGGGGACAAGAAATCCCATACGAAGACCATCCACATTGGTAGGAATGATGACGCTGGAACCCCATACTTTCAGATTTTCTTCAGTAGCCTCAGGTTCCGGTACGAAGGTATCGCCGTCTTTGACAATGGTTTTGCCATTTTCAGCTGCAAGAGGGGTCGAGCAGACTACTTGATATTTCTCACTTGGGAAAGTTAGGGTGAGAGAAGAAGACGCCATTACAGTGGTAGAAGCAGAAGGAAACAAAAACAGTTAAGAAATCCAGGAAAGTAAAGATTTTTAGAGCTGAGAGCTAAAAGAGACGTAAGGAGGAAGGTAAAGAGCTGAGAGTAGAATGATGATTACTAAAAGCTGTTGCAAAGTAAAGGAGGGAAAACCAAAGGTCACTTACGATTACAAGCCCAACTGGCGTTAGTGGAAGTCCAAAAGTTCTCAGTCTATGGGATCGTGGGAAAGAGAAAAGAAGCGTCAAATATTTCTGAATCAGCATAAAAATGACACGTGCAAAAATGCATTAGCTTCTAAAACAACTCGAAGCTATGCATTTTGGGGGCATTTGTTAGGCGTAAAAAATTAAAATTCGAAGCAAAAGCAATTCGAATGCTCAAGTTGTATTAAATTCGAAATGAGAAAGCTTGGGAATCAAGTTTGCAAGTTCGAAGTTGATCAGCTAATGGCCAATCGAAGAAAGTTGTATTAATATGAAAAGAGTACAATGAAATAATTTCCTACAAAGCTAAGTCTTTCCTATTCGAACTATTGGCCAATGCCCTAAATTATTTTGGCAGGTATTTGCCTCGAATTGCTGAAGGCATCGATCTGTGACGCTTCCTGCCAGTGTCATGTCCTCGGAGAAGAAAGGCACTAGAGGGTCGAAAGGCCAGAGAGAAGGGATTCGAAGCTTGAATCTTCCAAATAATCTAGCCTTTTCAGCTTTGCATCTTCATCATCCTCTTCTTTAACCTTGTCTTCCTCAGAACCTTCCTCTTCCGTTCCTTCCTCCACCTCCCAGGATCAGAAAATTGGGCGCAGAGCAAGCATGTGATTTCCTGCCCCGTTGTCGAAGCTGGAACCAAGGAGGTGGAAGTAATACCAGACCTTAAAAGAGGTTTCGGCCTGGTGATTTGGCTGTACTGTTCGACCCAAGGTTTCTAGTCTTTTCGAAGTAACCTTTAATGTTAGACATCCTGACGGCCTAAGATCCAAAAGATATGGAAGTTTTAGGCCGTATAGGATAGCCAATATTAAGAGTCCCTCCATCAGAATAGAAGGCAATGCTACACCATCTCTCGGACTGCGCCTTTTATAGGAGCTAAGTTTCGATGACTCTGAGGAAGCTAGTAATCTAAGCCAATAGGAAGTAATCTTAAATACAATGATCAAGGTGGTCGGTGATCAAGGAGGTTTGAATGGCCGGTGGCTCGAAGAAAAAAGAGAGAAGGCCACGCTCGAAGGGAGGCTCTTGCAGAGAAGTTTTCTGTTGCTTCGAATGAGGGGTAGGAAGAAGACATCAGTTCGAAGGCATGGGAGTTCAGAAGGTCAAAGTTCCCTTGAAAAAATTCTAATAAAGTCACTCAAGGATCAGCAAGATCGAAGGGTAAGTTACTCTTAAGCATTCTTGCATCAGTTGCCAACAACCACGTCATCCAGAGCAGTTATAGAGGAAAGGCACCAACGTTCGTGCAAGAGAACGTGGGGCAAGGCACCAACTCCAGGAGCGGTTGATGCAAGCCCATAGGTTGAAGACGGTTACAAGGGTGAGAAATATAAATAGGAGAATCCTCCACAGATCAAAGGTCCGCAACCTGAACACTCAAAAGCACCCTGAAAAAGCCGTAGCATCCACCGTCGCGATCAAGGCACAATACCAGCAGGCTTAGAGAAAGTAGGGCCCTGGCAGACCAAACCCTTTTTCTTTTTCTTGTTACTTGTTGTTTTAAGCTTGTTTATGTTTTCTGTCATAAGTTTCTTACACTTTTATAGGCTAGGAATTCACCACAATGTGATTGATTCATCAGTTACTTGTGCTTGTAAGTTACACGTTTCGTTCAATGCAAGTTAAGGCCTTGTCAAAGGCCATTGTTTTAAGTTCAACTCTCATGTGCATTTACTGTTCTTACGTTGTTTCTCTGTTCGTTTTCCCCCTAAGTATTTGACACTAGGTAGAGCCCACGTTAAACAAAGAAGGATCTGTATCTCATCCTAGATTGCTCTGAGTACATTTGTTTACCAAAAATTAGGATAAACACTAGCAAATTCAATAAATGTAAGTGCGAAAAAATAGAGAGAGTAAGGGTAAGACACATTACAGAGATGATTTTTATACCGGTTCACCCTCACAACCCTTGGGCTACGTCCAGTACCTACGGCCTCAGTAGGACTTTCTACTGATCAATCCTTATTACAAGGTATTCTTTTCTCCCACAGCCTCCTCAGGCTCTTTTCCAAGTATTCTTCTGCAACCTCTTCAGGCTCCTTACAAGTATTATTTTGCAGCCTCTTCAGGCTCTAACACCAGTATTCTTTGCTCAGCCTCTGCGGGCTCTACACATCTTAATCCAACACTAACTCTCTCTAGTTAGATTGGGAGATCACAAACACTTTTCAACAAGAGATGGGATTTTACATATGGCTTAACAAAACATTCATGAAGTGGATTAATCTTTACAAAACTAAGCCTAGACACACTCTCTAAGAATTAGAACGACAACTCTACATTTTGGAGTGGTCGAAGGAGAACCTCACTCTAGAAGGGATTTTCTACATTATGGCTCTTTGGATTTCTTCCCCTTTCTCTGTGACACCCTTCTACCCCAAACCCTTATACATTCAACAATTAGGAATATTTGGGAAATATAACGGACCACATTAGGTAAAAAGGTTCACATTCTCTCATTAAAACATCATTTATTTCGAAATCAACTTATTTAAAATAGAAATGGAAGTCAAAGGTTTCCGAAGTAAATAAAACATCAATACCTCAAAAGTTAACATTAAGTTATCCCTCTTAGCCATGTGAGGCACTTAAAACTGTTTACATAATCTCTTCCAAAAAGAAAATCATAAAATAAAATCCCTAAAACTAAGCCCTGATGTCAGAAGTATCAGAGCGACACTCCCTTTAATCAATATTCGACACAAGTCATGTCATCATCATCACCTGTAAAATTAACCACAATGTAACGGTGAGGAAAAGAATACCAACTGATACATACACACAGAAGGCTACCCTATCCTCACCCACATATAATCATCATTATCATCAATTAATATCATACTCATATCATCTTACACCCTTTATTAGCAATTATATTATCTCATCACCAGTTTATAAATCACACTCGCAAATCACCAAGAAAACACATTCACTATTCTCAACACATAATACTCATATCGTCATAATGTAATTCAATTTCATCATCAAATGCAATGCATGTTCATCTATCATCATGCACACCAAACCTCATCAACCCCATCCCAAGGATCATGACTTGGAACTCCGCACAATGGGCGCACCTCATCAATCTCCCTAGTTGTTACCGATGATGGCCCTACCGTTAATCACCACACAGGCCGATAGGTTGCACAACACCGCACTCTAGGCTCGTGCAAAGACATCCGCCCCACAATAATAGCCCTACCGTTAATCACCACACGGGCCGATAGGTTGCACGACACCCCACTCTAAGCTCGTGCAAGAATTTCCCCCATCATGGTCTCTGCACCCCCTCTATGGGTCCGTGCAGTTCACCTCCTGAGTTGCACCCTACCGTTAATCACCACACAGGTCGATAGGTTGCACAACACCGCTCTCTCGGGTTCGTGCATCTCAGGTACCACACCTCATATGCTCAATGCATAATCATCATATAACTCATATGCTCAATGCATCTATATCATCATCATCATTTAGCTCATATGCTCAACACATCAATATATCATCATCATTATAACTCACATCGTATGCTCAATGCATCAATATATAATTATCATACACCTCATTCCTCATAAGCTCATTACATCAATACGTCATCATCACACATCACATACCTCATACACTCAATACATCAATACATCATCATCACACATCGCATACCTCATACACTCAATACATTAATACATCATCATACATCACAGTAATATAAACATCTATCATCCAAGGAGATAATCATATCATCTTACTCACATCACAATCAATGTATAACAATCACCAACAAACACAAGGGTCATAAATCCACTCTGGTAATCGATTACAAGCCTCATGTAATCGATTACCAGTCAATCACCTCTCTGGTAATAGATTACAGGCCCCCTGTAATCGATTACCTACAAGCAAAACCTCTGGTAATTGATTACAAGCCCTCTGTAATCGATTACCAGCAAACCAACTCTCTGGTAATCGATTACTGACACCCTGTAATCGATTACTAGCAAGCCAAACTCACTCCCCTGCTGCCCAGAACACTCTGTAATCAATTATAGACCTCTGTAATCGATTACCCGCGACACGAGGTGACAGTTCTTGCGATTTTTACCCCTTTTAAACCCTTTTATTCAACATCTAATCAATCCTTAGTGTTAATACTCCAATCATATACGTTTATATCAAACAAACTCATCAAAAACACTAATCTTTACACAGATTTTCACAGTTATTCCATCAAAATCCCGAATTGTTAAACCCCTATTTATCCCTTTTCGCTATTCTTGCTACCTTCTTCTAATTCAATCAAGATTCACAAAGATTCACAGAATTAATCATTAAACGACAAATTTTCATCATACAATACTCAATATATATATATATATATATATATATATATATATATATCAATTTCAAATTTAAAGCCTTAGAGGGTCTTATGGTTGCCCTCACTACCCAAGCACTCCCACATGCACATACAAGCAGCACTCTTTCCCCCCACCGTACCTTAGAGTTAGACGATTAAAAACAAAAAGCATCACTCCACTCCCTTGATGATCTACTCTGTTGCATCTTCCCCATGTGAAGTTGCTTCTCTCCTCCTATGGTTTGGTTATCTAACGTTTGAAAGCTAATAGGGTGAAATAGAAAACCCTCCCCCTATTTAAATATCTAACTGAGTTGGGCCTACTCCTACCCACCCATTACCCTTTTTAATTAAATAATCTTTTTCTGAAACATAATAATATAATGATATTATTATTATTATCTTCTTCATAAATCTTATTTTATTTTATTTACTCATTAGGAATTATTAGGATATTATAGAGTCCGTGTCCATCTACATTCAAATTTAAATTCAAATCTTATAATTAAATCTTATCCTAAATTTGTATTGATTCTTACCCTTAATCCTTGTGATCTCAGTATTCTTATTTTAAAGTCTGATCCTAATTTAAAACACTAACCATATCTCTCTCGTAAGATTATCATTATTAATCCTGATATTATTTTATTAATATAATAATTACGATATTTATAACAATTAATGTTAATTGCAATCTTATGATTTATCCCTTAATAATATTATTATTATATTCAATATAAACATATTTGGTTAAGATCTTAATAACCTGACGTCTCTCCTAATATTTATAATATTATATCATTATTATCTCATAAGTACAGGTATATTAATATTTGATATTATTATTATGTAACTTCTATTTTTACAGCTAACGTCATTGAAATATAATTATACGTATTTAAATTATATTTCTAAATTTCTAAATTTCGGGATGTTACATTCTCTCCTTGATGTTGCCCAACTGAATGGGGCTTTATTTATAGACTTCTGGGGAATCAAACTAGCCATTGGAGTTGCTTGGAGAGGTGGGCAAGCTCTTAGCTGTCAATGTTATAAGACAACTTTTTCTCTCTCATTCTTTGATCAGTCAAAGCTTCTGGATGTGTTCTTTTCTTCTTTCACTAAGTCTTTCTTCTGGACGAGTAAAAACAATCCAACAACTTGATAAATAATGATAATAAGCTCCTGGAAAAAATCTATGATGTTTTTCCTGCATATGAAGAAAATTATTCCTTCTAGAAGTATGCAGAAATTCTGTTTTCTGCTTCTGGAGAAAATTCATTCTTCTAGAACTGTGCAGAAATTTTGTTTCCTACTTCTACAGAAAATTGATTCTTCTGGAAGTGTGCAAAAATTGTTTCTGCTTCTGGAGAAAACTGTTTCTTCTAGAAGTGTGCATAAATTATGTTTTCTTCTTCTGGAGAAGACTGGTTCTTCTAGAGGCGTGTAGAAAATCTATTTTATGCTTCTAGAGTGTTCTTCAACTTGTAATATTCAAGGATAATAGCTTGAGGAGTGTGGGAACTTGTTCAATGCTTCTAAAAATACTTTGAACATGTTTACAACTTGAAATTCATATTTGATGCATCTGGAGAGTTATAACTTTACTGTAGAAACTGTTGGTTTTGCTTCTAAAGACAAAACTGTGTTTCTAATGATATTGACCTTCTCCAATTGCTTTATTTGCATCAACAACACTTGGAAGTAATATGCTTGAATTGCTTAAGTGGTCTTTCACATTCAGAAGGTGTTAGGTTTCATGAAAAGCTCCTTCTCATGCTTCTAGTGGTCTTCAATGATCCTTCTTAAGCTTCAACTTTGCCTTTGAAGCTTGATAAAACTCAGTTTAATATTCATGGGATCTTAGATGAAAGCTCTATGTAACATGCTTTTGGACACATATGTTCTGATGTTAAATGTTGTTTTTGATCTTTCCACCTTCATTTTGTAACTTTTCCGGTATTCTTTCAAGCATTCTCAAGTGCAAACATTAGTACCAAAGTATTCAGAACACTTAGAATATTGTTGTGAAGGTTTTTTGTCATTAAAACCTTTGCTCAAAAGGGTCTTGGACCTTACATCCCATACTCTAGTCCTCATACATTTAGGCCTGTGACCCTTTAAATCAGCAGTATTAGTTGAGTTTGCCCTCACAAATGTTGCAGTCCTTGCCTTGGCCAAATGGTCAGGATACTATCCATGCATGTTCGTTCCCAAACCATTTTTGCCATGGTACGATCATAATTCGATGAAAAACGGTATTTCTCCTAAACCAATATAAATTAAGTGAATTTTCTGATAGATAAATCCATATGTTAAAGTATATTGGTACCATAAAATCTTACCTTGAAATCATTAAATAAAATTTCCTTCATATCAGAGCAATAACTTTTCCAATTATCTGCAGGATAAGGCATCCTAGAAATCACTTGAGATACAATATCCTGAGTCAAAGATGATGGAATAAACCTCCTCCTATAATTCTATTCAAGTCATGTATCAAGTTTAGTAACATAAATAATGAATCACAAATTAGTTCTATTAAACAAAATCATTTATTGAGTTTTAAATCACTTACGGATTAGAAACATCCTCCACAGATATAACTAGCCTCCTATCAACTTCAGTGTGAGAATCTTCACCGGAAGGAACCACAAAAGGTTGTGGGTCAACAGTTGTTGGGAGAGTAGTTGATTGGCCTCCATTAACTAACGAGGTGGCAGAAGATGGTTGGCCACCACTGGCTGATAGACTAATGGCAAAAGTAGCACCTAATTCAAGCATAGGAAAATAATAAATCAAAGATACATTACATTTATATAAATTAAGAGTTAAACTTTTTTAAAAAAAGTCATTCTACAAGTATACCTGGAGAGTGTGGAGAACGTTGAAGTGGTGGAGGATCAACTAAAGGTTGAGAAAGTTAATGTGGAGTATTAGTATGACTACCTCGACGTCGTCCTCTTCCTCGAGGTGGCATGGTGAGTATTTGTATAAATAAATTCAATGAATTAAGAAACTACATGTTAAATACTACATAGAAAAACATGGAATATAAAAATGGCATACACGTCAACATCAATACCATTAACAAGAATCAATTGTCACCACTTGAGTCTGAATCAACTACTTCCTCATCTTCATCTATGAACTTGTCATTCTCACTATCTTCATTCTCATCGATGAATTGATCATTATGAAGATTGTCTATTGAATGATGTATATCATTTATGTTGACTTCTTCCATTGGGGCATAAGCTTCAAACAATGGTGTAGCTTCATCATCTATGGCAAGATTTTGTGCTCTTGCAGATCCATCATCTTGAAAATAATCAATATCTACTAACTCATTTGATCCATCATTTTTATAATTCAGTGTCTCGATTGGAAAAAGTTTTGCTCTAACTTTGCAAGTTGCCCACCATTCACCACTAGCTCTACCGCCACCTTGTGGGTATCGTGTGTAATACACTTATTGTGCTTGCTCAGCTGAAACAAATAGTTCATTTGAACAAAGCTGTGATTTATGCTTAATATCAACCAAACCATATCTCTCATCAACATTGACACCATTAATTGGGTCAAACCAAAGACAACGTAGAAGAATTACTTTGTTTTGATTTCCAAGATATGACAATTCTAGTATCTCCTTAACAATGCCATAATAGTCCAGGTCATTTTCACTGTATATATTTCCCCTAACACATACCCCGCTATTTGTGGTAGATTTATTTTGTCCATAGTCCTTAGTATGGAACCTATACCCATTAACTATTAACACATTATAACAAGTCACATACTTCGATGGACCAAACTTATCTCTCGAATCATTTGATCCTTAACTTGACCTGTACTAACCTGTAAATGATTACAAACAAAACACATGGTTGTACCATTTAGTATAATGAATGTTAAATTTTAGGTTAGACACAATTATGTGGGAGACAACTCACTTGGTGTTTTAGCCACCTACTGAAGTCTTTATCTCGAGCTTCCAATATGTCATCCTCAAGAATATTGGGATTTGTTTCCCTTAGAAAACCTTAAACTCTAATAAAAATATAAATTAACAATGCAAAAAATTTCCTAATAAAAATATAAATTAACAATGCAACTAAAGTAATTATAAACTAGACAAATTGATAAATTAGGAATCAAACTTAAGATTGTGCAGACTTAATGGTTGAGTTCCCCACGGCAAACAAAATGAGCTAGCTATTAGTTTAGATGTTAGAGTATTAGAGCATTTTTCCAAACTAAGGTAACATTTCTTTGGTACATTTATAATTTCCCAAACTGATATAGCTTTAGAAAAATTTAAACCTTTCTACCTACTTTAAGTTGAAACAGAGAAACTGATGTAAGTTTCCATTTCATTGTCAAATTCTTCTTATGCGACAATAATTACTCTGGTGGGACATATCTATGATAGAAAGTTTGGCACTACTTACACACATCTAAAGAACATGCTCAATAATTTTCGACAATAAAATAGACAAGCAACTAAACCATTAGACCCACATCCATGAAATCTTCCACTTAAAGAAATATATTAATAGGGGTTTGTGTAGGACAACCTGGGACCACAACATGAAATCAATAAACCTGGGACCACATTGCATTAAAAATTTCCACAGCATGAACAAAGAAAGAGTACTTGAGGTTGCGTTAGGAAACGTAGGAACGAAGAAAGAAAGCAAGAAATCCAAGTCTGCGAGTCTTGAGTGATTGAGAAATCCAAGTCTGCTGGAAGGAATGAATAAAGAGGTGAAGAAAGAGAGCGATGAGTAAGAAAGTACCTTTCTGACGAGGAAGATGAAGTAATTTGTCTTCTCAAAACTTAAGTCCGCTGCATATTGACGAAGAAGAAGAAGTAATTTGGGGTTTTGACAAACATGGGGTTTTGTTTTGTGAGGGAGGGAATTTTGGGAGCCAAAACAAATTGATATTTTTTTCTTAATTTTTTAATAAAAAAGTTAAAATATTTATAATTTAAAATTGTTTTACATTTATATGTATGTATGTATATATATTGAACGTATTATAATATCTATATAACTTTGAAAGAAATATTTTTTTAAATTTATATATTCAAAATATAAATTTATACAAGTATGAAAATTATATTTAAATTTAGAAATAATATAAATTAAGTTTAAACATAAAAAATTGTCATTAATTTATTATAATTTTAAATTTTTATAAAATTAAATTTAAAACTGTGAGCGTCTAACGGTGGGTCGATGACAAGGACGTTCTTCCTCGACTACAATGGCGGCTCGACGGCACGGTGGGTTGCGGCTCGACGGTGGATGGGACGGTGAGGGTACTGCAATGGGTGAGAAAGAAAAGGAAAGAAAATGAGGTGCGTGACCGAGTGGGTACTATTGCGATTAAAGCCGATTTAGGGCGCTTTCTACACACCCCATGCCTTAACCAAGCATCAATTAAAAAACATAAGTGTTACACTGAGGGCGTTGTTTTTTAGGAAAACACCCTAATCACAAAATATATTTTAAAGAAAAGTAAAATTTTAATATATAGTTAGGGAAGTTTTTTTATAAGGCCAGCACCCTAACCAACCATTTTATTTTAAAAAAAAAAGTATTATATTGTGAGAATGTTTTTGCTTCCGCCATGCAGGCACTCTAATCATCAAATTTGAAAAAAAAAAAATATCTAAGGGCACTTCTATCGTGTAAAGCGCTCTAACAATTCGATTTCATATAAAAAAGAATTATTTTAATATAAGGGCATTTCTGAAAATACGGACACAGAAGCTCCCTCAAATATACGTCCTTATTTTTAGAAATTGCCATAGTGATATTTTTTAAATTAGTATATATATTAACCCACGTAATATGTAGATAAAAATATATTTTTAAATAATCAAAATTATATTTATAATAAATTAATACTTTTAAAATTAAAACAAAATTAAATTTTGGATAATTATTCAATTTAAAATTATAATAGTAGATAATATTTTACTATTGAGATCTATTTTACATTATTATTTTATAATAAGATACAATTAAATAAATTAAAATTATAATAATAAAAATTATATTAAAAATAAATTTAGAATATAAAATGATAACATAAAATTTTTAATCTTAATAGATTTTAAATTTAGGGTTAGCATTTAAAATATCAAATAGGAAGAGAGAATATTAATATTAAGAATTGAGAGGGACAATCTCACTATCACATAGTGTATAAAATTCACCATCCAATAAGAGAAAAAAGTGAATGTGAAAAAATTTAAAAAGAGATTAGGGTGAGTGTGTCTTACTCTCTAAAGTAAGATCTCAAAATTATAATATAATAAAGAGTTTATTAAAATACTATTTTTTAATTATCAATTCATCAAAATAATATTTTATTTTTATTTAATTATTCAAATCTATATCTATTTGCTTTTATAAATTACTTTAAAAACTATATTTTTAATACAAAATTTTTAAAAAATATCTTTATATTTGTGAGGGAATTGAGAGACACAACTTCTCTCGCAAATTAATTAAAGTACATATATAAGCATAGCGACGAAGTTGCTAGGGAATTATTCCCTCGCTACGTTACAATTACTTTTTTTTCCTATTTCAGTGACGATTTTGCGAGGGAAATAATTCCCTTGCTATATTTCCTCGTTAATTTCTCACCAATCCCTCACTAGTATATACCAACTTCCACCAACCTTTTCTACCAACTATTTGCGAAGGAATGTGATTGCGTCTACGAATTTGTGAGGGATTTTTTCCCTCGTTACTATGGATTTTTCTTGTTGTGTTAGTTGACAAGGTGGTATGGATAAATGGAAATGCTATTTGAAGTTGACTACAAAACAGTAAGGTTTAAGCTCATGCTAGAAAATGACTACAAAAATTCTAAGTTTGAGGCATTGCTAATTTGTTGTATTTTTTGCATCTTATTAATGTTCATATACTAATATATACAATTACAGGAAATGGAGTTAAGTGTCTCGTTTCTTATAATGAAGTGTACATAAAAGTTCATAAAAAGAAAGATGGAGATTATGTCTCTAACAGAGTGAAGGACTTCGTTGTATGTGTCTCTAAATTTTAAGAGTTATTACTTTTGTTAAGTTATTATGATTTTGTGTAAGTGCTGAAAAATTTTATCGATTTTTTGTTTTAGGAATCATATTAAATTGCTATGTCAGAGAAATATGGAGAAGATAGTTCGACCCATCCTGCAATTGATTCTGAAATTTGGTTATAGGCAGTTGGTGAAAACACAAAGGGTGAGTCCACGACATAGGTTGCAACTTAGATATTGGAATCCTTGGTTCCACACATGCTTCATCTTCAGAGGTTGTAGGTCCTTCCACACATCCAACACCTATGACAAATGAAGATGTTACTACAGCTATAAATGTTGCATTAACTTCTTTTGTGGGGACACAGATCTGACAGATGTGGGCACAAATGCAGGCAGAGATGCAAGTACGGATGCAGTTCTTTAGGACAGAGATATTGTCTGTCCTAAAAACACAGACACAACCTTCAGTTCAACAACCTGGAGAGAATCAAGAGAATGATGATGATGCTAGTTTAGGTTGATTTGATTATGCTTTATATTGAGTATTTTGTTTTGGTATGTTATGACATATAAGACTTGTATTAGGTACTTTGATTTGGTACGTTATGACATATGAGTTGTTTTGTAAGATTTAATGATTAAACTCAATGAATGAGTATTTTGATTTTTTATAAGTGATTGATTAGTCAAATATATGTTTCAGGTGTAATTTTAATAGTAAAAATTATAAATAAAATTAATTTTGTAAATATATTACTGTACACTTAGCGAGGGAATTGTGAGGAAAAAGGAATGATCAGCATTGGTAATACAGCGAGAGATTGGCGAGGATTACATCTCCAAGGGAACAACGAGGGATGTGCGAGGATAACATAATTGCGAGGGAATTGCGAGGATGATCACTACAACAAAAAATATTTTTATCGGCAATTTTTTAGTGGCCATAAGCTAATTGCCTACATTTTATTTTTAATTCAAATTTGTAGTGGCTAATAAAAATTAGCCGGTAAAACTTTGTTTATAATGACAATTTTTTAAAATTGCCGTTAAAGATAGTTGCTTAATTGATGTTAAGGATTCTTTGGTAAGTTTCCTTTCACTGCTAAGTTCTAATACCTTACACAATTTCAATATATGAAATTTTACTTCAAACTCTCTCTTTCTCATATCACTCTTCCTCTTCCTTTCTCTACGATTTCAAGATCATCATCGTTCTCTGTCTCTCGCGCGCAGCGTTCATAGGTTTCATTGAATCCTTCAGCTCGTTATGTTATTGATTCCTCATATCGACAATATCTTATATGATATCGGGCTTCAATTTCAATCTTAGGGTTTGTTTTGTATGATCCATATTTTTCTTTTCCTTTTCAATCTCTCTCTCTTACAAAGTGAATGTCTCGAATGTGAAAATTTTCAGCAAAGTGCAGTATTTCTCTCATCTAAATCTACATTCGCTTCTTCTTCCACACCTCCGTGCAATTTCTGGTTTGTGAATTAGGTGTCCTTTTTGCTTTCTCTGCAAACGTTACATTAATTTATGAGATTCTTAGATATATCTCGATTGATACAGACAATTTAATCTTATAATGCATTTCACGGGACTAGCACTTGAAGGGCTTGTTGGAGCGATCTCATTAACTAACGTCTTCCGAAATTGATTAGAGTAAGGTATCTGAATCTTTTATATTTGTATCTTATTACTTGTTAGTATTACGCACCAACATATAGAAATTTATCTGTTAATTTACCACTTGATGCATACTCTGGAGCCAGATAACTGCAATGAAATTATAGGTTCTGAAATTCAAAAGTTGGCTAAAGCTGATCTGGACATATGCAATAGACAACTTCAGCAAGACATCATAGATATATAGAAACATACATGGTGTGCTTTTTCATTTGTTTCTATCTGTTACTTGGAAGGAGAGTGTTCTTACCAAAAACTATTTTATTAACCGGCAGTTTAATTAAGATAACACGTACTCTGTATGCCTGATTTGAAACTGTGAGATGCTTATTTACGTAGATGGATAAAAACAAGTATTAATTAAGAGATGCCTATGTTTTCTTTGTGTTGCTTAATGGGTGGAAACTCTACAGATTATAGTCAAATGAGAAGTTAAGGAATTCCCAGCACCAGGGGTAGGTTACAAGATTCAAGAAAACGATGAGGATCAAAGTCAAGTATTGCAGTTGTGCAGTGAGACAGGGTAATTACTTGTTTACATTAACTATCTTATTGGTTTTTTTGTTGAATTATTATGTGTGTTTGTTAATTAATTTCTAGTCACTTGAAAAGAGACAAGTAAAGAGAAGGGGAGTGATTTGAATGGAATCCTTTTCAATTAATAAATATCTTTAGAAAAGCATGATTAGTTCATAGAGGCAGGGCACATATAAGCCAACTATCTTATGCTAATCTAACTTGAGATTGAAAATTCAAAGCTCAGCTTGAAGCTCCACAGATCAATGTGTATTTGTCAACCACCTCATCTTTTTTCCCTGTGGAGAGGTAATATTGATACATTTAAGAGCAACGTCTCATAGTTGATAGTATAACATTACATAATCCGACTGAACCAAGATATGAATATAGTTTAAGCTTGTCACATGATGACACCAATAATGGATAAACTCTTTTAAGTTACACCCTCAAATTAAATTGTTTAGCTAAAGTGATAATCAAGGGAGAAAGAAATAAGAATCAAAGGATTTTGTGGAGAAGTGACACGTCTCATAATAAGTTAATATATATATATGTGTGTGTGTGTGTGTGTGTTTTATGGGTTTTCTGCTTTCCACTTTATTAGTTTTGATTTAGGCATGCTGCTAGCGCATATATAGTTGCACCAGAATTAATGCATTGTAATTGATAGTGACTCCCATAATTGGAGAAATTTAAATTTTAGTGGTTAGTATGGTGATGCTCCTAACTTATTTTGGTCAGCTAGGTTCTGAGGCACTCTGTGTGTGCATTGGAAACTTGAACAAGTATTTATATGGGGTGAGGTTAAGCTAACTGAATATAGTGAGAATGACACATGAAAATGGGCACTAGAGTGGGTGGCGAAATGGGAATTGGTTCAGAATTTAGAATGTGATAACAGTGTTGTCAATAGCGGATCGCGGAAAATCGCGGAAAGCCAAAAATCCGCTATGTGAAATAGCGGATAGCGTTGCGGAAAATAGCGGAAGTCATATAGCGGTTGAAATATATTAATTATATATGTAAAAATAAACTGCATAAAAACAAAAATAAGTAGTATAAAAAAGTGATAATATTATTGCATATGCAGCCATTGGTACGAATTCTTGTGCTGGATGGCAGTATTTCCATCCAGGGTCAGTCTTAGATGCAACTGTCGAAGGATTTAATGATTCTTCACTTGCCATACTACACATAAAAAATTGAAAACGGAGTATGAATAGAAGGTTTTACAAGGAATTTAAAATAGAACAGAATAAGGAGGAAGAGGAAAAACAGATTTGAAAAGAAACAGAGAGAGAAAACAAAAAAGAGGAACAAAGAAACAGGGAGAAAGAAGGGAGAGAAAAAGAAACAAAAAGATAAAAACTGAAGATGAAGAGAGGGGGAAGAAATCAAATAAAAAACAGAGCAAGAGAGGGAAAGAAACCAAAAAGCATGAGAGTAAACGAAAACAAAATAGAGAAAGAGATAGAGGAGAAAAGAAAAAACAGAAGAGGAGGACGTTGGTGTTATCTAGACTTGCCGGAGACTCACCGGAGATGATGAGGATGAAGGAGGACGTGACTGAAGGTAGATGGAGGAGCATAACAGAACAGTCTTTTACGTGTTGAAAGGGTTACCCATTTGGTTTTTCATGGGTGGGAGGGTTAGTAGTGTATTACCTTTGGTAAAACTGAGTCATGTGTGCTGCTCATGCTGACTCTTCAGTGTCATTATTAAAAAAAAGGGAAAAGAACCCGCTATTTCTGCTATTTCCGCTACATCCGCTATCACCGTAACAGATATAGCGGCCGCTATAGCGCTTATAGCGGAACTGCAATCGCGTCGCGGTTTTCATAGCGGATTGTTAAAAAACCGCTACGCTATAGCGCTATAGCGCCGCTATGGCCGCTATTTGATAACACTGTGTGATAACAAAAACCTCAGGTCAAGAAGCAAAGGCTTTATTATTTGTTTTATAAATGAACAGTGACAACGTAGGTGTGGTGTGTGGGCTTAGAGATAGATTTGATGCGATGGACATATCTATCCATCCAACTTAATTTAATTTGAAGCAAAGTCTAATTTAGTCTATTGCCTTGCCTCCAACTTAAATTATAAATAGGAATTGGAATAAGTTACTAGCAGAGTACGTCACAGGGCATCTCATAAATAGGATTTGGCATCATTAATAATGGATATAGGAAGCTCCACTAATTCAAAATTTTGCTCAAAACATTTCTAGAATCAGGATCGGTAATGAATTTCTAAAGTTTTGATCATTGGATATTCATGACATAAATAAATTATAAATATTAAAATCAATGACAGATGATCAACCCAAATTATATATATATACTGCTAGTGCAATATAATTATTAGTTCATTAATTATATATTACATTCATTTATTTTTCAAATCTTTTCAAGCTTCATTTATTTTTCTTCATGTGTATTTCACTAACCATGTTAGCAAACTGCATATCATTTCCGTAGAAAGAACCATTTTCCTTTTTTTAATTTTCTGATTTTAAGTTGTCTTTGTTATTAGTTTTTCTTTTTATAATTTTCCTTGTTTCAATTTTCCCTTTCTTTTTGTCATTTGTTAGAGCATTAGACTGCAAAGTGTTTTTTTTTTCCTGTAATATGAGTTGTAAGACAGTGTTGATAAGCTTGTTGCATTTATATCTTTATTTCAATCAGTATTTGATAAATAGAAAGAATTTTCATCAATAAACCTTTCATACTGATATATAGTTGGAGGGGAAAACTTTAAAGGCAATGTAACAGAAAAAAAAAGATGGGTGGCTGGGGAATGTGGATGGTGGCTAGATTTAACTCACTGGTAATCTCTATTTTTTGTGCAGCTATAACTTCCCACTTTATTATTCTATTTTTTATTAAATTTGAGTTTTTGAATGGTGAGATTTAATTCATGTACGCATGTGGTTCAACTTATCATGGAATAGGACATTAAATGGATTTGAACTAGAACAGAGACCATTAAATCAATTTCTTCTTTTTTTATTGTAAATTGTTATATATTTAGCTCCATGTAAGTTATTTGCAGGTTCTTCAAAGGAATTTAAAGGAAGCAACTAAGTTTTAATGGGGAACTTTTAATGTACTATTTTTTTAATTACTCATCATTAGTATTACTTTATGTAATGCACTCCATTTTCAGGGGATGATGTCATTCATATTTCTTTGAGGATCTTTGTACCTTGGACAGGTCATATTATCTTGAGGTAAATACACTTCTAGTACAAGATATATTTAATAATGTTTAAATATCTCAAGGAATTAACTGATCAATTTTTTATTAGGGGGAAATGGGTGGAAGAGGCTTGGAGAGGCGAGGTCTGATGATGGTTTGTTAATAGAGTCAGGATCCGTTGACACCAGGTGTCAAACTTGTAGAGTTACACCTCTTAATAACTTTTTATAAAATGTGAATTTGACCAATCCTACCGTTGAATCACATTATGTTACCTTCATGATCTTGCCTATCAAATTTCAGGTAATTTGGACGTTCGTAGGTGTGTTATCTAATAGTGGACTTTTACATATATTTTAAAAACATATTATACGTTAAAATAAATTAGTTTGATGAAGTTTCAATTAGTTTTCGATTTTTATGAAATTTTATAATATTAATCTACTCTATAAGAACTTTTGATTCAACGGTTGGATTGGTCAAATTCACATTTTATAAAAAGTTATTAAGAGGTGTAACTCTACAAGTTTGACACCTGGTGTCAACGGATCCTAACTCTTGTTAATATTGCTTTATGGTTTATACTGAATTTATTTAGATGATGGGGACAATCAAGATTGAATTCTGGAACCACTTTAGTTGAACATGTTTTGAATATTAACCATGGAGAACCATTCAGTGTAAATTTTTTTGGATAGGATTATTTTTCATAGCATATAATGATATACATTGTCATCCTACCTATATCTTTATATGCATGTTTCATTTTTATAGAAACTTTTCATGTGTAGTTATGTTCTCAATGTGTTGGAATAATCTTATTTCTAAATATTTTTTATTATGGTTTGTTTCTAAATGATCTTGGGGTGTGAAATAGCAAGGAAGCTCCAAGATACCTATGGTTAACTGGAATTTTTTTTCCCGGCTGGCCGTCCTCAGTTAGACTGGGGTGAATTTGATGTACTTAATTCTGTTTGCCTAGGGATTAGCTACAGATATTTTAGTAGCTAACCTACAAATGTCATACCATGAATATCAATTTTAGTGGCAATATATATTGCCAGTAATAATTGCCGCCATAAGTTGTTACCTTTCCCGACAATTACCTGGGTCTTTACCAGCACTCTGTATAATTGCCGCTAATACTTTTACCGACATTGGATATGCCAACTAATAATCAATTGCTGGTAAAAGTTTGTGTCCATATAAATGGCCGCTAAAAGGTATAATTATTGCCGCTAAAAGTGATTTTTGTTGTGGTGGATATTTATGAGGGAATGATGAGAGATTGGTGAGGGGGTATTTGTGAAGGAATAGCGATGACATTTTTGTCGCAAACTAGCGAGGGACTGGATAAATATATATGGATTAATTTAGCGAGGGAATTCATGAGGGAATGGTGAGGGAGAGTTGATGGCGTGAATTAGCTACCTCGATTTAGCTAGGGAACGGTCCCTCGCTAATCCGTCGCTATTTCCTTACTAAACACATTAGTGAGGGATTTTGCCATCGCTAATTTTCTTTTTTCTTGTGGTGTTTGTGTCTAAGTTTATGTTTAGGTTTGCCACTGTTCAAAGTAAACAATGGAGTGGATGAGAGGAAAGGGTTTCAGAGTGTAAAATTCCCAGTAAAAGAATTTAGACCCCAAAATTCATGCAACAGGAATATCTCCTAAATTCTCCAACAACTTAAACGATAACACCAACAACCAGAACAACTTGAAAACACCAACAAATCACCAACGAAATTCCAGAATATTCCTATAACCTCCAACACTTGTAAACACCGATAAAATCTACTAAAATTTTGACGAACATAAAGTACCCTTAAATCTCGCAGGTGAGACGTGATTTCACCACGGTGGTGTGGGAGCTAGTGATATCTTACTTGTTCCCCACAGATGGCGCCAAATAATCTATGGTGGATCTCAGCAAGCTCCTATCCTACTCTAACTCCCTCAAGCTCCTCACCAGTGTTTGGGGGAAATGGGTGGGGTACCTGCAATGGCACTCAACGCAGAAGTCGGCTTGTATTTTGACAGACTATTGGAAAAATATGAAGCAGTAGTGTACCTTGTGAAGGATCTACGTGTGAGTATATATAGTGATCGTAGAAGCTTCTATGAGATAATGGAGTGATATCCTCCCCTCGCTCTGAGGTGGTTTTTCCAAGCGCTTCCTTGGATATGAAGAGGATTTGCCTCATATGAGTGTCTTACTAAGGTTGTGCCACGTTAGCAAATGAGAGGCTTCAGTATGCATGTGAGTTCCAAGTTGATGTCACTTCTGGGGTCGGACAAATGTGAAGTCCAAATGGGTTTACATTCGACTCGAATGAGTGGTACTGATTTTTAGGTCGAATCAAGGTTGCCCCCGGAACAATCGCCATGATCACAATTTGCATGTCGTTGTTTTATGATGGCAAGACCATCCAAATCTTATGTGAAAATGAGGTGCTTAAGATGAGGACGTGTAGTAGGAGAAGAGGGAGAGTGAAAATTTTAAGAAATGGTGAAGGGATTTTGGTAGTGAGAAATTAAAGTAATTATTAAGGAAAAATTTTGGAAGAGAAAGGGAAAGAAAAAAATTTGGGAAAAGAATGTAGAAAATGGCGCTAAGGGAAAGAATATTTTTGGCTAATTAATGATTATAATAATACTAATTTTAGAATTATTTAGATATAATAGTTAATTAAAATCTGATGATAGTTAAGTTTAATATACTTCCTTGTCAATACAATATTATCACGATTTTCAAAAGAAAATGATTATTATTATTATTATTATAAATCTAATTTAAACCACTAGGATGACACACAATCTTTTAAAATGAATAAAATATCTACATAGAATAGATTTATTTTGTACACGTATAGAATATATAATATAATATAATACTTTTAGTATCACATGACGTTTAATAATATGCTCCCACTTTTGGTATATATTGAGTTTAATAACATTTAAGATGATATGTCTTAAATGTTAATTATGAGTAATTATGACAACTAATTTTATTAAATGACCGTGTAAATTTTTTATATTATCCATATATATTCATTAAATCCTAGAATTATAGACAATAATACAAACATATAAATTTTTCATGGAACCAAAGAGTTATGACTCAGTTGGCAACGCAGGCTGAGATAGTGGGAAGAGCTCCCGGGTTCGATCCCCACTAAACACATTCTTCGGGAGGGGTGAGGAGCCTTGATTGTGACTAAGCCCAGAATAGGATTGCGATACATTGGGACTAAGCCCAGAATAGGATTGCGATACCTATGGTTTGTTAGCGCAAAAACCCTCTTAGATTTAGTTTTAATGACAACAAACATGTTGATCAAAATTAATGTTTCCTATTCTTGAAGTTACTGATGTTTTATATGTGAGATCTTAGAAAGACAGGATTCTCATGAAGAATTTAGAAAGATCAGAATCCTAATGTTAAGAAACATCAGACTTCAGAATCTTTTATGGAGTATGGGCAAAGCTTAGAAGTTCTATATGCTGAAGGTCATTTCAGAAGAAAGCCTCAAGAGTCTTCAGAAGCTTTAAATGGAAGATAGCCTAAGTTGAGAGAGGTGCACATCAGAGTAAAGTCTCAGCTAAAATCAGAAAGGGTCTCTACTAGAAATGCCAATCATCAAGTCAAGTCAAGATGAGCTCAAACAATGAATTAAGTTGCATCAAGAAGACCAATATTTGAAACTCAAGATGAGACGCAGACTCAAGCATAAGATGTTATCTCATGTTCAGATGCAAGCTCAGTCTGAAAATCAGCTTAAGACCAATGCTCAAAGAAGAGACCCATCTACAAACTTAAAAGGAAGGATCAACAATCAGATGCAAGACCTGTCAAGAGATGAGACTCTAACTTAGCTTCAGAATCAAGAGATAAGATCAGAATAGAAGATGCCAAACCAAGAAGAGATTCAAAGTCAGCTTGAGACAAGCTCAAACTGTAAATTCAGATTGAGACAAGCCCAAATTCATTGTAAGATCATATTCAGTCCAAGCATGACAAAGAAGAACTTTGAAATATGAAGCTGAGCAAAGATGAGATTCAAAGTCAGACTTGAGATGTAGACTCAACAGAGATACAGAATCAGACTTGAGATGTAGACTCAACTTGAGATGCAGAATCAGACATGAGATGGTCTCAGATCAGATGTAGTCTCAAGATCAGACGCAGTCTCAAGTTCAGATGTAGAGATGCAAATGCAGACATGAGACAGTCTCAGATCAGATGCAGTCTCAAGATCAGACACAGAGATCAGATGCAGACATGAGACGGTCTCAGATCAGATGCAGTCTCAAGATCATACGTAGAGATCAAATGCAGACATAAGACCCAGACTTGAGATGAAGAGATCAGATGTAGACAAGAGACTCAGACATGAGACGCAGAGATCAGATGCAAGCATGAGACGCAAACATGAGACGCAGAGATCAGATGCAAGCATGAGACTCAGACTTAAGACGCAGACATGAGACGCATACATGAGATGCAGACAGAGTCTCAGCAGCAAAAAGCAAGTCAACGCAAGTACACTGTCACGACAGAGACAGCATCAGAAAAGCACCTGTCTCACGTCAGAAAAGTGAAAAACAACTTCTCTCTCTTCTAACGGCTAGTTTAACGGCTCTATTAACGGCTAGTTTTCTGAAGACTAATAAAGGAGGTCTCATTATGATGAGACGCGTGAGAGACACGAGTGAGACTCAGCAGAGATGCTGTTACACAACCAGAAAAATCTAAGTCTCAAGTGAATCTCAACCTACCTACCTATGCTATCTTAGCTAATATCTTGTGGTAGGCTTAGCTCTTGTTTTGTACTGATTTGTATACACTCTTTGAGTGATTTAGAGAGCTACCATATAGCTGAGCTCTTGGTTTATCCATACTTTGTATGTAATCTAAGCTAGATCAATCACATCTCATCTCATACCATCAAGTCTCAACTAAGTCAGGAGGTGCCTGAGCTTAGTGTGAGCGTTTGTAAAGCCTGGAGAGGCACTGTAAAGAGAATACTCACTGCGTTTCCTGGAGAGGCAGTTGAAACTAAAAGAATACTCGTTGCGCTTGGAGAGGCTGCTTGCAAAAGAATACTGCATGAGTTGCCTGGAGAGGCAGTTGAAAATGAAAGAATACTCGTTGCACCTGGAGAGGCTGCTTGCAAAAGAATACTGCATGAGTTGCCTGAAGAGGCAGTTGAAAACAAAGAATACTTGTATTGACGGGTTTGTCAATAGTGGAAATCTCACGAGTTGTGAGGACTGGACGTAGCCCAAGGTTGTGGGTGAACTAGTATAAATCTTTGTGTGCATCTCTTCTCCCTATCTCTTTATTTATATTGTGAATCTCATGTCTCAAATCTGTTTGTTAAAATAAACTAAGTCTATCCAGAGAAAACCAAGTATTAATAACTAAGATCTCATCTCACATCTCATCCTGCATCTCACCTTACATCTCAAGCCTATCTCATCTCAGATCCCATCTCAACTTGAGATCAATAAGTAAGTCTCACTATTTCTCCTTTAAGATATTAACATTTGATGAGTTAATTAGTCTTACATCTCAAATCTGTTTATTGAACTAAATCAAATCTATTCAAAGATAATCAAGCTTCATTTATTAACAAACCCTTATTACTTGATTACAAAATTATTGTTGAGACAACATCTCATCTAACCTACTTGAGACTCCAAGTGTCAAACTTGAGATCACGTCTCAACATGAATTTAAGTGTGAATTTTCAGGAACAATATTTTCAAGTCTCTATTCAACCCCCCTTCTAGAGACGTTCAGCCAACTTCAGTTGGTATCAGAGCTTGGCCTCTTGGGGTTGAGCACACCAACGTGTGAAGAGGAGAAAGATCCAAGAAAGAAAGATGGCTGAAGTTAGCACCATTCTGCTCATTCATGAAGGAGGTTGCTCTTGGAATCTTTAAGATAATTTTAAGGAAGAGCCAATCATGCAAAAAGGGTTCTGGAGTGCAGAAAAGAACAATGAGAATTTAGCAATAAAGCTGGAGAATGAGGAGGAATCAAAGGTGCAGCTGGATAATGAGGACTGAAAGTCCCAACCCGAGTGCGACACAATGCCCCTGTTACGGAACTGAAAAAGGATTTAAAAGGTTGGAGACAATAGCAAGATCTGGAACTTCAAAGAGTATTTATTGCGGCCAGGCAAAGCAGTGAAAAACAGAACTCGAATCAATGAATCTATTTAATCTGGACACTATCATCAGATTCCGAGTCATACTGATCATGTGAAAACATCTCCGCACCAAATATCCCAATTCCTTAGTGATTGAAAATAAGGGGATGGGCTCGTCCTTGACAATGATGACAAGTGACAGGGATTGGTAGCCCACAAAGGCAATAAAGCAATGAGTTGTTCTTAACTTCTCCAAATATGAGTACTATTGGAAAGAAATTTCAAGAGACGACCCACCTCGATAAGTGACAGAGATAAACGCACAAAGGTAAACCCAGGTCAGTATATACTGTAAGGTTCAAATATCCCCTCAAAAGTGGTTTTAATCATGACAACCAAATCAAATGTATCTTAGCATAATTCTGATTTCAAAGAAGACTAATCATTTCATTTGAGTATGTATCCAGAAGCAACAGGTCTAATCTTGAAGAAGGAGAAATATGAGAAACATAAGAAGCATGAAATACATGAGAAATTTCATTCCAATAACTAGCAGAAGCAGCAAACTAAAAAGGAATGACAAATCTGTGAAGGACAACTTGAAATTAAAATGAGTAAATTCAAGATAACTCATTCAAAGTAATCAGAAGCTGTTAAGCACTTCTCATATCTTCTAGAAGCATGAAGAAGCTTCCAAAGAACATCAAATGAAGACATATTAGAAGGGAGATTCACTTTAAGAGAAGATTTCAAGAACAAAGCAATAATAGCACTTTATGCTCAAGACATATCAACTGTGGAACCTCAAATAAGTTCACAGAAGCATGAGAAACATCTGCAGTTCATCAGAAGCAGAATTCTGCAGAAACAACACATTAACAGAATTTTGCAGAAGCAACATACACATATGAATTCTGCAGAAGCAGCAGATTAAGGCAAAAATAAGAAAATGATTCTTCTAATAATTTAGCTGAGTTACAGAAGTCAATATACACTTGAAATAATCCAGAAATCTTCCTCAGCTTATCCACAGAAGCATGGGTGAAGAAATGAGCTAGTTTTGCTGTCTACAGAAGCAAGTTCTGCAGAAGCACAAAAGACAGTCAACTGGACAGCTGTACCTGTCAGCTTTTGCAGCTGTACCTGAAAGAGACCTGTCAATACAACACAGCTGGACCATCTGAGGCTCATTCCAACGGCTACAAAGCTCCTCACCTATAAAAGGAGGTGCTCTCTTCACATTGAGACACACCTCTCTCTCCAGAAGCATAAAACAATATCTGGTCTTACATTGCCAGCTTCTGGAACATCTTTTCTCTCTCCTCAGTTTTTCTCTCATTGTTTAATATACATTGTTGAGGGGGAGTTTTGCTCACTAGAAGCTGCTGCTGCTGTTCTGATTGTAATCTAGTGAGCTTTGTGAGATTTGTGTACTTTACCTTTGTAGCTTTGTGCTTCTACTGAGTCAGAGAGATTGGTTGGCTGTAAAATCTCTTGTGACTGATCAGGTGAAGTATTTGAGAGGTTGTAAAGGCTCAAGTGTAAGCCTGTGAGAGATTGGGATCTGGAGAAGCAAGTTCTGCAGATTTCAGGTTCTGTGCTTCTGCAGAAAGTACTGTAAGAAGACAGAACTTGTTTCTAAGTGTTTGGTGTTTCTGAAAGAAGCCTGAAGAGGCTGTGGGAAAGAATACTAGTGGTAGTGTGTACCCAAGGTTGTAATTGAGTTTGGTTAGTGAGAAAATCCTACTTGAGGTAGGGACTGGATGTAGCCTTTGGTTGGAAAAGGTGAACCAGTATAAATCCTTTGTGTTCTCTTCTTTTCCTTACTCTCTTAGTTATTGCATGATCATAAAAAGATTTTAAAAGCTACCTAATACCTAAGTAAGTTTTAACTTAATTGATTCCATCAAAGGAATCCTATTTTCAACATAATAAGCATTATACTTAAAATTAACCTTTTGGGAATCCATCTTCTGATAAAAGCCAAGAACTTACCTTGAGCAGAATTTTATTAGAAGATAAATTGCAGAATATTAAAAAGGAGTCACAATTCAACCCCCCTTCTTGTGATCCAACCATTTACTTCAATTGGTATCAGAGCTTGCCTCTTGGGTTGAACTCACTTAACAGTGAAAGAGGAAAAAGATCAAGGGAATGGCAAACCATGGAGCTGCAATGTTTATTCCAGAAGGATCATCAACAAACAGACCACCAGCATTTAATGGAAAAGACTATTATTATTGGAAGGACAGAATGAAACTGTTTTTGGAATCCCAAGATATTGATCTGTGGGATATCATAGAAACTGGAAATTACATTCCTACTGCAAGAAGAACCAGAGTTCTGGGTCCTCTCACAGAAGGTGACTTCGAAGTGGTTGAAGAAGCACCAAAGCCAAAACCTAGAGAAGAATGGACACAAGATGACAAACAAAGGTATCTTCTAAACTCCAAAGCTAAATTCTTTCTTCTTTGTGCATTAAGTAGAAGTGAGTATGATAAGGTTGCTGGCTGCAATACAGCAAAAGAAATATGGGATACCTTAAGAATTGCTCATGAAGGAACAGACCAAGTAAAAGAATCTAAAATCAACATTCTAATTCATCAATATGAAATGTTTAATATGATTGAACATGAATCTATAGATGAAATGTTCAGTAGGTTTACTATCATTATAAATGATTTGAAATCTCTTGGAAAAAGCTATTCTAACCAAGAACAAGTAAGAAAAATACTAAGGAGTCTCCCAAGAATATGGAGACCAAAAGTCACAGCAATTCAGGAAGCAAAAGATCTAGCAGTACTCAAGCTAGATGAGCTTCTTGGCTCTCTAAAAGTTCATGAACAGGAGCTCATGGATGAATTGCCAAGGAAGGACAAATCAATAGCTCTAAAAGCAAATACATCCAGAAGAAGTGTTTCTGCAGAAGATAAACCTTCAGAAACAGAATCATCATCTTCTGAAAATGATGATGAACTAGCCTTCATATCTAAAAGAATACAAAGGCTAATTAGAAGAAAAGGCAAAACCAAGAAATTCTTCAATTTCAAGAAGGAAGGATCTAAAGGAGAAAACAGTAAAGGTCCTATCATCTGCTATGAATGCAACAAACCAGGACATATAAAGGCAGAATGTCCACAGCTGAAAGAATCAAGGCCATTCCAGAAAAAGAAGGCTATGATGGCTACATGGGATGATTCTGAAAGCTCTACAGAAGAAGAAGATAAAGTAGAAACTGCACATCTATGCTTCATGGCTGGAGAAGTTGAAGAAGATGAGGTAATTACCTATACTCCTTCTGCATATAAAGAACTTGAAGATGCTTTTGAAAATCTGTTATCTGACTCACACACACTTGCACAAAAATGTGCTTCTCTTAAAGAACAATTAGTAAAATCAAAAGAAGAAAACGACAAGCTTAGAGAAGATAATAACAGGTTAATTAAAACCAATTATTGTCTTCAACAATCTCATTCTAAGTTATCTGAACAAATCAAGAATGTAAGAAGCAACTCTGCAGAAGCAGAGAAAACTGCAGAACTACAGAAGGAAAATATGCTTCTGCAGAAGAAGATTGATGAACTTCAAAATGATTTATGCAAGTTTGTTAACAGCACTCATAACCTAAATCAATTGATAGGAAGCAGTAGGGAAACTACTGATAAAAGAGGATTAGGATTCACTTTAGACAAAAACACAAAAACACATAAAAAAGTTTTTGTCCCAGCCAAAAGGAAACCTCCTCATTGCTCTTGGTGTAACAGATTTGGACATTATGATCAAAACTGTTACAAAAGAAATAGGAGTACCAGAAGAAAGGTATCTAACATCCAAGGACCCAAGAAAATTTGGGTACCTAAATCATTATTGTTTTCTGATGTAGGGACAAGCAAAAGGATCCAAGAAGAAAGAGCTATGGTTCTTGGACAGTGGCTGCTCCAGACACATGACTGGAAACAAGAGCAAATTCACTCAACTCCACATGATAGAAGGAGGAACAGTAACATTTGGAGACAACAACAAAGCTCAAATCAAAGGTATTGGAAAGATAGGTATGCAACGTTCTACCCAAATTAATAATGTATACTATGTGAAAGGGTTAAAACATAATCTTCTTAGCATAAGTCAGTTATGTGATAGTGGCTATGAAGTTATGTTTCAACCTACATTCTGTGAGATTAGAGAATCATCTACTAAAAGGATATTGTTTTCAGGCATTAGAAGCAAAAATCTATATAGCATAAGTCTAGAAGAACTCCCAAATCATACCTGCTTTGCTTCTTTTGAAAATGAAAAATGGATTTGGCATAGAAGAGTAGGTCACTTAAACATGAAGACCATTTCTAAGTTATCCAAACTAGAACTTGTCAAAGGATTGCCAAAACTAAGATTTGATAAAGATAAAATGTGTGAAGCATGTGTAAAAGGAAAACATACCAAATCCAGCTTTCATCCTAAAAATATAATAACCACCAAAAGAACACTTGAATTACTACATATTGATCTTTTTGGTCCTACTAAAACACCTAGCTTGGGAGGAAAGAAATATGGGCTTGTGATAGTAGATGATTACTCTAGATTCACATGGGTTTTGTTTTTAGCTACTAAGGATGAAACTTTTGAGTCTTTCAAGATCTTTCTCAAGAAAGTTCAAAATGAAAGAAACCAAAAGGTAGCTTCTGTAAGAAGTGACCATGGAGGGGAATTTGAAAACTACTTTTTCAAGAACTATTTTGATGAAAATGGAATTTCTCACAACTTCTCCTGTCCTAGAACTCCACAACAAAATGGAGTTGTAGAAAGGAAAAATAGAACCCTTCAAGAAATGGCAAGGACTATGTTAAGTGATAGTGGTATTCAAAAATACTTTTGGGGAGAGGCTGTCTCCACTGCATGCTACATACTTAACAAAGTTTCTATCAGAAGCATCCTTAATAAAAATCCTTATGAACTGTGGAAAGGAAGAAAACCCAACATTGCTTATTTTCACATATTTGGAAGTGAATGTTACATATTAAACAATAAGGATAACCTTGAAAAATTTGATGCTAAATCTGAAAAGGGAATATTTCTTGGGTATTCTATCACTTCAAAAGCATATAGAATCTATAACCTCAAGAATCAGACAATAGAGGAAAGCATGCATATTATTTTCAATGATGCTAACTCTCCTTCTCAAGCATGTGACAAGCAAGATTCTGATGATGAAAGTCAGCCAAAAAATATGCCCTCTGAAAATCACAGCTCTACAGAAAAGGATGCTGAATCTGCAGAAGCTACAGATCCTACAGAAGCTGTGGGTGCTTCTGGAGAAGATTCTAACTGTCAGAAGCAGAATTTGCCCAGAAGCTGGAAATCTGTAACTTACCATCCTCATAACCAAGTAATTGGAAATGTTGAGGAAGGAGTAAGAACAAGAAGACAATTAACTGGAACTAATGACACTGCTTTTCTCTCTCAAGTTGAGCCAAAAAATGTACAAGAAGCACTTGATGAAGAATCATGGGTTGATGCCATGAAAGAAGAACTTGATCAGTTTGAGAAAAACAAGGTCTGGACTCTTGTGCCTCAACCAAACAATCACACCATAATTGGCACTAAATGGGTATTCAGAAACAAAATGAATGAAGAAGGTAAAGTTATCAGAAAGAAAGCAAGGTTAGTAGCTCAAGGTTACAACCAACAAGAAGGTATTGATTTTGATGAAACTTTTGCTCCAGTAGCTAGGTTAGAAGCTATTAGAATCCTTCTTGCTTTTGCTGCATTTAAAAACTTTAATCTCTATCAAATGGATGTAAAAAGTGCCTTTTTAAATGGTTTCATAAATGAGGAGGTCTATGTACATCAACCTCCTGGTTTTGAAAGCAAAAAGTATCCTAACCATGTTTTCAAACTAACCAAAGCTTTATATGGTTTGAAACAAGCCCCTAGAGCTTGGTATGAAAGGCTAGCACTTTTCTTTTGCAAAATCAATTTTCAAGAGGTCAAATTGACACCACTCTTTTCAGAAAAACATTCAAGAAGGATCTTCTCATAGTTCAAATCTATGTTGATGATATTATATTTGGATCCACTAATTTAAAAATGTGTGAAGAGTTTTCTGATCTTATGAAAGGTGAATTTGAAATGAGTCTCATGGGTGAATTGAAGTTCTTCCTAGGACTTCAAATCAGACAAGAGAAGCATGGTATCTTCATAAATCAAGAAAAATACACTAAAGATCTATTAAAGAAATATAAAATGGAAAGTTCAAAATCCATGGGGACACCTATGCATCCCTCTGCTGTCTTAAACCTAGATGAAAATGGTAAACATGTTTCTGAAAAGGAATACAGAGGAATGATAGGATCCTTGCTATACTTAACTGCCAGTAGACCTGACATTCTTTACTCTGTAAGTCTATGTGCAAGATTTCAATCTTGTCCCAGAGAATCACATGTTGCAGCTGTGAAAAGAATTCTTAGATATCTTGCTGGAACTACAAGTCTTGGATTATGGTACAAGAAAGGCACAGATTTTGAGCTCACAGGTTATTGTGATGCTGATTATGCTGGAGACAAATTGGACAGAAAAAGTACTAGTGGAAGCTGCTAATTTCTTGGAAAATCATTGATCTCTTGGTCTTGCAAGAAGCAGCCCACAATAGCCTTGTCCACTACAGAAGCAGAATATATATCAGCAGCAAGCTGCTGTTCTCAAATGTTGTGGATTAAACATCAAATGGAGGACTATTGCTTAAGGTACACCAATATCCCTATATTCTGTGATAATACTAGTGCAATTAACTTGTCTAAAAATCCAATCCAGCATTCTAGATCTAAGCACATTGACATTAAACATCACTTCATTAGAGATCATGTCCAGAAGCATGACATTGAATTGAAATTTATTGAAACTAAGCTTCAATTTGCTGATATATTCACAAAACCTCTTGTGGAAGATAGATTTGTATTTCTTAGAAATAAAATTAATATGAAGAACCTTGATGATTAATGTCTGTGTTTGTTAATTAATAAAAGAACATCTAGAAGATCCATTAGCTGCAGAAGCACTAAACTGTAAGGATCACAGTTGCATATACTGCTTCTGGAAAGTGAAACTATCACTTCTCCTTCTGCAGAAGCTAAGCTAAGAGAGCTTTACAGAAACATCCCTCCTTCTGCAAAATCTGCATGAAAAGATGCTTCTGCAAGAGATAAATTCTCAGCTTCTGATATCATCATTCTTCAAGGATCTAAGGCAAAAATGCTTCTGTCAAACCACTTAGCTAGAAAAACGTGAAACAGTGATTGTTGACTAACTAAAGAGTGGATAGTCACATCACATATGCTGGGAAATGTCCTTGTCTGGGTACAACACTGTTTATCTCTTCTATGAAAAGTCAAACTACATCCACAGCCTTTTTCAAGAGCTACAAAAGGAATATGGAAAGCTAACTTTTGTCTCTAGCTGAAAGAGTACAAAGTAGTTGTTGCATAATTAGGGAAATTTAAAGCAAATGACCGTTGGTCATTAACCAACCCCTAAAAAGCTGCGCACACATCTCTATCTCTCTCTCTTTCCTTCTCAAAGGCAACGGCTAGTTAGGGTCTATTATATAGGAATATTTCTCAGCTGAATAAACATCACAACTGCCTTTTCCAAACCCAAATCTTCATTCTCAAACTCTGCAAATTCTCTAAACCTCTGTTTCTAAGCTCCTCGCCCTCATGAGAATTAAGCAAATTGCAATGGAAAAGAAAGACCACTCCTCTTCAGAATCTGAAGACTTCATCGTAATGGGAAATGAGATTGTGCCCTATGAAGATCCAAAAACAGCTGAATCCCCTGCACTCAGTCAATCCACAGAGCAAGTCTCTGTTTCTGCTGAACCTCAATCCCAAATAGAACCCCAAGACTCTGGACCTCATATCATATCCCAAACTGAACCAGAAGCCACTAAACCTCAACCAGAACCACAACCTAAGCCTTCACCCTCAAAGCTTCCTACTACACCAAAGTCTTCTGTGAAAAACATCTCTAAAGAACCAGCTCTCTCTGTAGTCTACGTTAGAAGGTCAGATAGGAACAAGGCTAGCTTCAAAACCATAGGAAATGACCCCAATAAACCCATAGAAATAGACCCTCATTCAGCTACTCCTCCATTTCCCACAGATGCTTCTCCTCTCAAAAATGAAAGCCCCAAAGCTGAAAAGAAGAAGGAAAGCTTGGAGGAAAGTGATCCTTTGAGAAGCATCACAAGACTCCAACTGTGATCTTTTTGAAGATGAAAAGATGCTGAAAATCTTCAATGAAAAATGGGAATGGAAGGCTATCATTCCTGGGAAGATATTTCTCCTTAAAGAAATCAGAAAATGTGGATGGGACATTGGACACTTTGTCCAGAAGCAGGATTGGGGAGATTACCTGCTTTTAAGGGAACCGGTTTATGAAAGACTTGTAAAAGCATTTTATGATTCTGCAAGTCAATATAGAAGTGATGGCAACTCTTTGGTTGTAGAAGTCAAAGAAGCAACCATGGTCATCACTGCTGAGACCATTGCAGAAGCTTTGGGATGTGAAGATAATCATCCTCATCTCTATGATGATTGGTTCTCTGCAGTTGGAGTGACCAAAGAAGAAGTTAAGAAAAGAATCTCTAACCAATCCTCCTCCCAAGTTCAGTCCAGCAAGCTCATCCCCATATGCAGATTGTTTCATAAGCTCTGCTGCTATTCACTCTTGCCTAGAGCTGGGACTCTAGAAAGAGTCACTGATCAAGACCTAATGGTTATTTACCATCTCTTCATTGGAAAACCTCTATCCCTGCCATATCTCATCCTCAGAAGCATGATCTCATCAGCAAATCCTCAGAGGGCATACGCAAGTCTGCCTTATGGGATGCTTCTTACAAGAATTTTTAGGCTAAACAACATTCCCCTAGAAGATGAAGCTTCTAGTGATAATTGTAGCTTCTTTGGGAAGATCAATGTGCAAAGAATGCTGATTAAGAAGCCTGAGCCTTCTCTTGACTATTCCAGTCCAAGTGAGGAAGAGGAGAGTACAGCACCTAGGACAAAGAAGAAAAAATTCCAAACCTTCTCCAGAAAAAGGAAAGGTATCACTATCAGTGCTTCTGGAGAACCCTCAACCAAGAACCTAAGGATTTCCTCTCCTTCTCCTACTCCAAAGAATCTCTAACCAATCCTCCTCCCAAGTTCAGTCCAGCAAGCTCATCCCCATATGCAGATTGTTTCATAAGCTCTACTGCTATTCACTCTTGCCTAGAGCTGGGACTCTAGAAAGAGTCACTGATCAAGACCTAATGGTTATTTACCATCTCTTCATTGGAAAACCTCTATCCCTGCCATATCTCATCCTCAGAAGCATGATCTCATCAGCAAATCCTCAGAGGGCATACGCAAGTCTGCCTTATGGGATGCTTCTTACAAGAATTTTTAGGCTAAACAACATTCCCCTAGAAGATGAAGCTTCTAGTGATAATTGTAGCTTCTTTGGGAAGATCAATGTGCAAAGAATGCTGATTAAGAAGCCTGAGCCTTCTCTTGACTATTCCAGTCCAAGTGAGGAAGAGGAGAGTACAGCACCTAGGACAAAGAAGAAAAAATTCCAAACCTTCTCCAGAAAAAGGAAAGGTATCACTATCAGTGCTTCTGGAGAACCCTCAACCAAGAACCTAAGGATTTCCTCTCCTTCTCCTACTCCAAAGAATCTCTAACCAATCCTCCTCCCAAGTTCAGTCCAGCAAGCTCATCCCCATATGCAGATTGTTTCATAAGCTCTGCTGCTATTCACTCTTGCCTAGAGCTGGGACTCTAGAAAGAGTCACTGATCAAGACCTAATGGTTATTTACCATCTCTTCATTGGAAAACCTCTATCCCTGCCATATCTCATCCTCAGAAGCATGATCTCATCAGCAAATCCTCAGAGGGCATACGCAAGTCTGCCTTATGGGATGCTTCTTACAAGAATTTTTAGGCTAAACAACATTCCCCTAGAAGATGAAGCTTCTAGTGATAATTGTAGCTTCTTTGGGAAGATCAATGTGCAAAGAATGCTGATTAAGAAGCCTGAGCCTTCTCTTGACTATTCCAGTCCAAGTGAGGAAGAGGAGAGTACAGCACCTAGGACAAAGAAGAAAAAATTCCAAACCTTCTCCAGAAAAAGGAAAGGTATCACTATCAGTGCTTCTGGAGAACCCTCAACCAAGAACCTAAGGATTTCCTCTCCTTCTCCTACTCCAAAGATGTCTGCCAAAACCTCACCTTCCACTTCACTGTCTTTAGATCCCATTTCAGATGAAGAAGCTGTTTCTCAGCCCAAATCACCACCAACAGAAGCATCCTTGCAAGAAGACTCACAAGAAACTATCAGTGCTTCTGCAGAGGGTCTGGCAGTTGACATATTGGCTAACCTTGCCCAAGGTACTTCATATTCTCCTCAGTCCCTTCACATTGCATCACCTGAACAAATTCAATCCCCCACAAGAACAATTCCAGTTGCTGATACTCCAGAAGTTGAGAAGAAAGGGAAGGAAGGAGTGCAGAAGGAAGCTACTGCTTCAGCTCCCTCAGCAGGTACATTTGGAACAGATATGGTTAATCAGTTCCTTGCTACTCCAATAATGGATTCAGTGTTACCTGCTGCTGCACCAATTATGGATAATTTGCCTGCTATCTCTTCACATCTTTCCTCAATGAACACTTTCATCCAGCAACTGAGCAGTGAAAAACCTGCTGAAGAGCCTGCTGCTCCAAAACCTGATGCTGCTGCTTCTGGTGAACCTTCTCAAGCTGCTTCTCCTTCAAAATCCATGGAGAAGAATATCCAGAAGCTCAAGTCTGACATGAAGAAACTGTTCTCAAATGTGAACACTCTCCAAACCACAGTAAATGAAATGATTGAGAGGTTCACACAACATCAGTTTTGGTTTAACAATTTCGTGCTTCCTGTCATAGCACCTCAGGCTCCTCCAATGCCTTTCTCACAGTTTCAGCCCCCACAGAATCTGCTTCAGCCTTCTACCTCTTCATCATCTGATCACTCCTCCCCATCCAAGTGATTAATGATGATTCTGCTTCTCTCCATACATTCCCTTAGGATATTTTGATTGATGACAAAGGGGGAGAAGTAGTACTAGGTTGTTAAGGCTTAATATTAGGGATCAGGGCTGATGTTTGTGGCTAAAATTTTTTTGTGTTCTGACTGTGATCATCTTACCATTTTGATGTACTTTTGCTGATTATGAATGACAAAAGATTTTTTATGCATATTGTTATTGAATGCTGCATATTCATAAGCTTGACTAAACATGTCTCTATTGCAAATGATTAATCCAAATTAAAATCCAGTTTTCATATAATCTACAATTATAATGAATGCCAACATTCAGGGGGAGTTTGGTATCAAAAATCAGAATTATCTAAGTAAAACTTGATTGGGTTGTCATCATCAAAAAGGGGGAGAATGTAAGGTTCAAATATCCCCTCAAAAGTGGTTTTAATCATGACAACCAAATCAAATGTATCTTAGCATAATTCTGATTTCAAAGAAGACTAATCATTTCATTTGAGTATGTATCCAGAAGCAACAGGTCTAATCTTGAAGAAGGAGAAATATGAGAAACATAAGAAGCATGAAATACATGAGAAATTTCATTCCAATAACTAGCAGAAGCAGCAAACTAAAAAGGAATGACAAATCTGTGAAGGACAACTTGAAATTAAAATGAGTAAATTCAAGATAACTCATTCAAAGTAATCAGAAGCTGTTAAGCACTTCTCATATCTTCTAGAAGCATGAAGAAGCTTCCAAAGAACATCAAATGAAGACATATTAGAAGGGAGATTCACTTTAAGAGAAGATTTCAAGAACAAAGCAATAATAGCACTTTATGCTCAAGACATATCAACTGTGGAACCTCAAATAAGTTCACAGAAGCATGAGAAACATCTGCAGTTCATCAGAAGCAGAATTCTGCAGAAACAACACATTAACAGAATTTTGCAGAAGCAACATACACATATGAATTCTGCAGAAGCAGCAGATTAAGGCAAAAATAAGAAAATGATTCTTCTAATGATTTAGCTGAGTTACAGAAGTCAATATACACTTGAAATAATCCAGAAATCTTCCTCAGCTTATCCACAGAAGCATGGGTGAAGAAATGAGCTAGTTTTGCTGTCTACAGAAGCAAGTTCTGCAGAAGCACAAAAGACAGTCAACTGGACAGCTGTACCTGTCAGCTTTTGCAGCTGTACCTGAAAGAGACCTGTCAATACAACACAGCTGGACCATCTGAGGCTCATTCCAACGGCTACAAAGCTCCTCACCTATAAAAGGAGGTGCTCTCTTCACATTGAGACACACCTCTCTCTCCAGAAGCATAAAACAATATCTGGTCTTACATTGCCAGCTTCTGGAACATCTTTTCTCTCTCCTCAGTTTTTCTCTCATTGTTTAATATACATTGTTGAGGGGGAGTTTTGCTCACTAGAAGCTGCTGCTGCTGTTCTGATTGTAATCTAGTGAGCTTTGTGAGATTTGTGTACTTTACCTTTGTAGCTTTGTGCTTCTACTGAGTCAGAGAGATTGGTTGGCTGTAAAATCTCTTGTGACTGATCAGGTGAAGTATTTGAGAGGTTGTAAAGGCTCAAGTGTAAGCCTGTGAGAGATTGGGATCTGCAGAAGCAAGTTCTGCAGATTTCAGGTTCTGTGCTTCTGCAGAAAGTACTGTAAGAAGACAGAACTTGTTTCTAAGTGTTTGGTGTTTCTGAAAGAAGCCTGAAGAGGCTGTGGGAAAGAATACTAGTGGTAGTGTGTACCCAAGGTTGTAATTGAGTTTGGTTAGTGAGAAAATCCTACTTGAGGTAGGGACTGGATGTAGCCTTTGGTTGGAAAAGGTGAACCAGTATAAATCCTTTGTGTTCTCTTCTTTTCCTTACTCTCTTAGTTATTGCATGATCATAAAAAGATTTTAAAAGCTACCTAATACCTAAGTAAGTGTTAACTTAATTGATTCCATCAAAGGAATCCTATTTTCAGCATAATAAGCATTATACTTAAAATTAACCTTTTGGGAATCCATCTTCTGATAAAAGCCAAGAACTTACCTTGAGCAGAATTTTATTAGAAGATAAATTGCAGAATATTAAAAAGGAGTCACAATTCAACCCCCTTCTTGTGATCCAACCATTTACTTCATATACATACTCCTTTCTATTATTTGAATAAAGCTAGATAGCATTGCAAATGATTTTTCACCTTTTCTAGAAAATGATAGCGCTCAAGTTAAAAATGATATTTCCAAAATGCAGTTTAAAAAAATTGTTATTCATTTGGAGCAGCTCGTAAGTTTCATTTATTTTGTAATAATAATATAAAGATAATAATATCATACATTTGCTAAAATGATAAATATTTGATTACTAACCCACTTGGACCCAAGAATTAAATGGGTACCAAAATGTTCCCCTAGTGATTTGATTATGCAGAAAATTGTCACATTGATCTAGTCAAGGAGAAGGAAGGAAATATGGGATGAACTTCTCACCTCAACTAATCATGGTATTAAGATAGAAGGATTTCAGCACAGAAGCAACTCTTGATATGTTTCAACTGATATTCCAAAGTGGTCTTCTTGTTCAAATTGGAGAAGCTAACTTCCACTTGCACAAGTGTCATTTTCTGTCTCGAAATGGGAAGCTGAACATAATCAATGAATCATATATGATTTTCATGTCTCTGACTTGAATAAGCCAGTTATGGATGATCTTCCTAGTGGACCTAAGGCTTTTGAACTTGCAGCAAAATTCTGCTATGGAATTACTATTGATTTAACATCTGGAAATATCTCTGGGCTAAGACGTGCCGCTAAGTACCTTGAAATAACAAAGGACCTAGAAGAAGACAATATTAGATTCAAAACTGAAGCATTTCTTAGCTATGTGGTTTTTTGTCTTCATAAAGAGACCCCTTAGTAGTGTTGAAAACTGTGAAAAGTTGTCACCATCGGCAGAGAACCTCCAAAATAGTCTGAAGATGCAGTGAGTCTACAGCTTGGAAAACTTGTGCTAATCCAAAAGAATAAAGAAGACCACCAAAAAGTTTCTAGCCCAAAATGAAATGTCATAAAAGATTCAACTACGAATCAGCTGGGTCCTCCTTATGGGTGGTTTGAAGATCTTGCAAATTCTTGGAATTGATCACTTTATTAAAGTCATTACTGCCATTAAGATTGGAGGTTGAAGTTGCTTATACACATACAAGGAATGCCCATTGGTAATATCAATCTCTTATCCCTCCTTGCACTTGGACTAAAACATACTTGATCAAATCATTGAGAATTTCTGTTATATCTCTTTACTTATTTTAATGGCATCATGGTTGTAAGTGTTTTAATATATAAGCATGATAGACTTGTAGAGACCATGTTTGCAAAAGGCATGAAAATTTGTTTGATCATCACTGTTCTTATTTGAAATTTCAAACAGCAGAAAAATTATATTTTTGAATGTCTCATATGCTTACCTAAAGTTTAGAGTATCAAATGATAGATATCTTCTTGTTGGAAAGTGCCTAATATATTCATATCCTTGAAATCTGAAAATTTTCTGAACATGTTATAAAGTAACTATAGAGTCTGCAGTCTCATTACACAATGTGTAGAAGAAAGCATGCATGACAATTTGAAGACTAATCCTACACTTGAGATAAGAAAGCTTGCAGATTTGTAGACAAAGTGGAATGCTTGGACCTCAGCAAGAAATATATGGAAAATCTTTAAAAAGAGCATATCCAAGTCAAAAGGATGTTCAGAAATAAAAGAAGAAGTCAGAATTTGTGGCTTCACTTGGGGAAGACACATCTGAGTCTCAGGTTGAGACTAGACTGAGACTTAGATGGAAATATATGAGAAAGAACAGTCAAGTGAAGCTCCTGTTGCAGCTCAAACTCTGATAGAGGAAAAAGGGAAATTCATGAATCTTAGAAATTGGCTACTGCACAAGAGGGCAAGTGATTTCCCACAATATGAGAAAGAGTAAGAAGCTTCTAAAAGGAGAAGGCACAAAGAAATGATTTAGCTTGAAAAGGAAATGCAGAAGTTGAGCTTATCTCTACATATATATCAAGCTGCAAATTTTCAAATCATGAGGATCAAATGATAACTTGAGGAATGCTTCATAAGGTACTCTGAAACTCTAATCATGATGCATATGTGATATTGTCACTCTAAAGATCAAACTTGAATGCAGAATTTAGGATTCATGTTCGTGCTTATTTGAATGCTTCTATGTTGCTTGGGTAAATTCAGAATGATTTCTCTGTTTTTAATCTTAACTATTGTGAGTGTGTTGTAATGCAACATATGCTATGATTCTGCATCATGTGAGAATTTAAATTTAAAATCTATCTATAATGAAACATGAGCTGATCATATAAAAATCCTTGAGTCAATTTCATGATAATCAAGAAAAGAGAACTTGGAAAGATTGGATTGATTTGTTTAGGAGAAACATTTCTACAAGCCAAGCCTATATGCTCTCCAATTCTTTAATCAAGTCAATCTTCTAAGTAATTGATATGAAAAAGAAATTCTGAGGTTGAAAGGCTCATAAAAGGATTTTGAAGAGTGAAAGTTGAAGGCAAAAAGGTTATTGCACTGAATGCAGAAATTTTTCTGATAAAGCCTAACTAAAATAATCATAACTTGAGCTAAAAAATTGTTTTTTAAGTAAAACCAATTTTGTTGGAAAGCTAACTCATAAGAGTGCAAAACTGGAAAGTTTGAAGCTGTTATACTAAGCACAGAAGTATCAGAAAATTTGTTAACACAGCTGCAGTTTTACAAATACGCACAGAAACCTGTTTACTTAAAATCATCATAACTGGAGCTGTAGAAATTATTTTTCTAAGAGACCAATTCTATTGGAAAGTTAACTTAAAATGGAATCAAACTGGAAAATTTGAGATTATAATGCTAATCACAGAAGTTCCAGTAATTCTGTGAACACAGTTGCAGTGTTACAAGCTTCAACATAAACATGTTCACTTAAAAGGATCATAACTGAAGTTATAGAAGTCCTTTTTCAGTGAAATTAATTTTGTGTGAAAGATATTCTATATTCATATCAAACTGGAAATTTTGAAGATTTTATACTAACCACAAAAGTGCCAGAAAATTCGTGAGCATAGTCTCACTGATACAAAGTCTGATATAAACATGTTCACTTAAATATATCATAACTGGAGCTACAGAAATGATTTTTGAGTGAAACCAGTTTTGTATGAAAGCTAGATCATATACGTATTTGACTGGAAAGTTTCAGAATTTTTCATCATCTGCATAATTCCCAGCAAACACTTCAAGTGGACTGATCTCTCATGTAGTCAAATCTGAACACATCTGTTTTGCACGCTTATATCTGGAGCTAGGAAAATCCTTTTCAAATGAAACCAGATGGATTTGAAATATGTTGTTCTATGGTTTAGCAGTATTAATTTTCACTATTGTTGGATGCATAGATTGATCACAGTGAATGAAAAACCAGACCTGTCACAGTAAAGCACTCTATTATAGAACAGCCAACTTTGATAACTCATATCTTATGATAGAAAACTCCAAATGAAATGACTTTTATATCATTTTAAAGCTTGTGATGTCTAGTTTATTATGTTGAAATCTCATATTTTTATGAACTAGAAATAACTCACAAGTACATATTAAAGTAGCTAAGTCAATGGATGTTTTCTGATTTGGTGCTGAAACTTCAAGTTAAAATATCTTTAATTGTACCAATCCAAATGAGTTGATTTTTGTGGCATTGGAAAGGTGTCATGATGTGGTTTATTGTGATATAATATAAATTTCTAGATCAACCTATGATTGGAGCAATGCTTGTTCAATGATTAAGGCCATGTGATAAAAAGGTAGTGAAAATTGATCTATTGAAAGTGAAACCATTGTCAAAGCCCCTTTATTCCCAAATCTGTGAAATACTATGGTATATCAAATGTGAATTGTTGTATCAAATTGGTTTGCATATTATGATTTGGAATATTGGGTGAATCAATGAATATGAAGAAGATCTTGACATGAATATCTTTGAAACTTTATCAATGCTGAAAAATATGCAATGACTATGAACTCATCAACAAATCATATTGATGAATTTCTGTTATGTTCCCCTGCTGTCCAAGTCTGTAATCTTGACCTTTATGCCTCTATCCATGTTCTATAAATTTAACTTACTATAGGCATAGAAATCAAAGTGAGTAACATATTTAGGGGGAGTAGCTAAACCAATCTCTGTGCTGAATGTATTCTTTCTACTTGATCATGCATCAAATGAAATTCTTATCATCTAATCAAGTATGTAAATAAAATAAATTATCGTTCTGGTTTAAGGATGAGTTCTGTTTTCAAATGATCAATCCTAATTGAAGTAAATGGTTGGATCACAAGAAGGGGGGTTGAATTGTGATTTCTTTTTAAATTCTGCAATTTATCTTCTAATAAAATTCTGCTCAAGATGAGTTCTTGGCTTTTATTAGAAGATGGATTCCCAGAGGATTACTTGTAAGTATAATGCTTATTATGCTGAAAGTAGGATCCCTTTGATGGAATCAATTTAGTTAACACTTACTTAGGTATTAAGTAGTTTTAAAATCTTTGTATGATCATGCAATAATCAAGAGTGTAGGGAAAAGAAGAGAAGACAAAGGATTTATACTGGTTCACCTTTTCCAACCAAAGGTTACATCAAGTCCCTACCTCAAGTAGGATTTTCTCACTATCCAAACTCAGTTACAACCTTGGGTACACACTACCACTAGTATTCTTTTCCCACAGCCTCTTCAGGCTTCTTACTGAAACACCAAATAATTAGAAACAGATTCTGTCTCCTTGCAGCACCTCCTGCAGAAGCACAGAATCAGAAATCTGCAGAACTTGCTTCTGCAGACTTCAACCTCTTACAGACTTCACCTAAACAGTCACTAGAGATTTTACAATCAACTGATCTCTCTGTCCCAGTAGAAGCACAGAACTACTAAGGTAAAGTACACAAAGCTCACTAAATTATAATCAGAGCAGCAGAAGCTTCTAGTGAGCAAAGCTCCCCCTCAACAACTTATATGAACTGATGAAAAAGAATCTGAGGAGAGAGAAAATGTTCCAGAAGCTTGCAATGTATGAACAGAGGCTTTCTTATGCTTCTGAAGATGAGAGGTGTGTTCAATGTGAAGAGAGCACCTCCTTTTATAGGTGAGGAGCCTTGTAGCCGTTGGAGATCAGTTCAAAAGGTCCAGCTGTGATGTATTGATCAATCCCTTTCAGGTACAGCTGTAAAAGCTGACAGGTACAGCTGTCCAGTTGACTGCCTTCATGCTTCTGCAGACAGTGTAACTTGCTCACTTCTTCAGCTATGCTTCAGTGAATGCTTTGGGGATGTTCAAAGGATTCTCTTAAATGTTTTCAAGCTTGTATTCATTAGCTAATTCATCAGAAGAATCATTTCCTTATTTTGCCTTAATCTGTTGCTTCTGCAAAGTTCATGTGTATAGGCTGCTTTTGCAGAATTCTGTGTATATGATGCTTCTGCAGAATTCTGCTTCTGATGTACTGTAGTTTGTTTCTCATGCTTCTGTATCCTATTTGAGGTTCCACAGTTGATATGTCTTGAGAATAAAATGTTATTATTGCTTTATTCTTGAAATCTTCTCTTAAAGTGAATCTCCCTTCTAATATATCTTCATTTGAAGTTCTTTAGAAGCTTCTTCATGCTTCTGCAAGATATGAGAAGTGCTTGACAGCTTCTGATTGTTTTGAATGAGTTATTTTGAATTTACTCATTTTAATTTCAAGTTGTCCTTCACAGATTTGTCATTCCTATTTAGTTTGCTGCTTCTGTTAGTTATTGGAATGAAATTTCTCATGTATCTCATGCTTCTCATGTTTCTCATGTTTCTCCTTCTTCAAGATTAGACCTGTTGCTTCTGAATACATACTCAAATGAAATGATTAGTCTTCTTTGAAATCAGAATTATGCTAAGTTGCATTTGATTTGGTTGTCATGATTAAAACCACTTTGTGGGGATATTTGAACCTTACACTAACTGCATCCTCTACTCAATGTTGGACTAAATAATGATCATTCTGAAAGTTGAATTTTCTGCATCAGTCATTAAAAAGTTGCTAAACCAACAACATTGGAAATATCAGCAGAACCATCTCATTTTGAGGGGGAGTCAGCCAAATTGTTTGCTAATGTGTTTACCATGTATGTTGACTCAGTTGGGGTGTGATCATGAATGCATATACCTATTTCCTCTACAACTCTAGAAATCACTCTTTTTAGAGGAAATGTTAAAATGAAAAGAGAATGGGAAAATAGCTCTCTTGAGATTTGAATTGAGAAAGATGATCAAAGAGAAAATTGTAAGAAAGAAGTTTAAGAAAATTCTGAACTTAGTGAGAGAGATTCTGAAAAATATGGATATCAAGTTACTAAGAAAAATCTGGAATCTAGACTCTAAAAGCTCTTCTTCTTACCTTAATCTTTGATTCTTCTGTTCTAACTATTATTGTTGGAGCATTTATCCCTGTCTGTATCATATTGCTTCATCTAAAAATCTTGGGATCATTGTTATAACCACATGTGTGATCTATTGTTTTATCACTCTTGGGAAATTGAGAATATTATTGCATATATATCTTGCTCAAAACCCTCTGTTGAGATCATCCATTTGCTTGATAAGAAAAATCATGTCTTTAATGCCTTTAGTATAGTTGAAAATCAATATTATGTGATTATTTGACAGATTTTTCTGATGCTATGTATTTGATATATTTCTCCTTCCATCTTTTTGTTGATGCCAAAAGGGGGAGAAATAGGAAAGTAATCGTCATGTGCATAATAGCATAATTCTGAATCATGCTATGATATTATAGTTTGCATTAAACATTGTTAAGCATGAATTCAGGGGGAGTTCAATTAAGTGGATCATATTATGGAAAATATATAGACTCTCATCATCCATTATATGCTATTATACATGAAAACTTAATTTTGTTCAAATAGGTTTGTCATCATCAAAAAGGGGGAGATTGTTAGCGCAAAAACCCTCTTAGATTTGGTTTTAATGACAACAAACCTGTTGATCAAAATTAATGTTTCCTATTCTTGAAGTTACTGATGTTTTATATGTGAGATCTTAGAAAGACAGGATTATCATGAAGAATTTAGAAAGATCAGAATCCTAATGTTAAGAAACATCAGACTTCAGAATCTTTTACGGAGTATGGGCAAAGCTTAGAAGTTCTATATGCTGAAGGTCATTTCAGAAGAAAGCCTCAAGAGTCTTCAGAAGCTTTAAATGGAAGATAGCCTAAGTTGAGAGAGGTGAACATCAGAGTAAAGTCTCAGCTAAAATCAGAAAGGGTCTCTACTAGAAATGCCAATCATCAAGTCAAGTCAAGATGAGCTCAAACAATGAATTAAGTTGCATCAAGAAGACCAATAGTTGAAACTCAAGATGAGACGCAGACTCAAGCATAAGATGTTATCTCATGTTCAGATGCAAGCTCAGTCTAAAAATCAGCTTAAGACCAATGCTCAAAGAAGAGACCCATCTACAAACTTAAAAGGAAGGATCAACAATCAGATGCAAGATCTATCAAGAGATGAGACTCTAACTTAGCTTCAGAATCAAGAGATAAGATCAGAATAGAAGATGCCAAACCAAGAAGAGATTCAAAGTCAGCTTGAGACAAGCTCAAACTGTAAATTCAGATTGAGACAAGCCCAAATTCATTGTAAGATCATATTCAGTCCAAGCATGACAAAGAAGAACTTTGAAATATGAAGCTGAGCAAAGATGAGATTCAAAGTCAGACTTGAGATGTAGACTCAACAGAGATACAGAATCAGACTTGAGATGTAGACTCAACTTGAGATGCAGAATCAGACATGAGATGGTCTCAGATCAGATGTAGTCTCAAGATCAGACGCAGTCTCAAGTTCAGATGCAGAGATGCAAATGCAGACATGAGACAGTCTCAGATCAAATGCAGTCTCAAGATCAGACACAGAGATCAGATGCAGACATGAGACGGTCTCAGATCAGATGCAGTCTCAAGATCATACGTAGAGATCAGATGCAGACATAAGACCCAGACTTGAGATGAAGAGATCAGATGCAGACAAGAGACTCAGACATGAGACGCAGAGATCAGATGCAAGCATGAGACTCAGACTTAAGACGCAGACATGAGACGCATACATGAGATGCAGACAGAGTCTCAGCAGCAAAAAGCAAGTCAACGCAAGTACACTGTCACGGCAGAGACAGCATCAGAAAAGCACCTGTCTCACGTCAGAAAAGTGAAAAACAGCTTCTCTCTCTTCTAACGGCTAGTTTAACGGCTCCATTAACGGCTAGTTTTCTGAAGACTAATAAAGGAGGTCTCATTATGATGAGACGCGTGAGAGACACGAGTGAGACTCAGCAGAGATGCTGCTGCACAACCAGAAAAATCTAAGTCTCAAGTGAATCTCAACCTACCTACCTATGCTATCTTAGCTAATATCTTGTGGTAGGCTTAGCTCTTGTTTTGTACTGATTTGTATACACTCTTTGAGTGATTTAGAGAGCTACCATCTAGCTGAGCTCACGGTTTATCCATACTTTGTATGTAATCTAAGCTAGATCAATCACATCCCATCTCATACCATCAAGTCTCAACTAAGTCAGGAGGTGCCTGAGCTTAGTGTGAGCGTTTGTAAAGCCTGGAGAGGCACTGTAAAGAGAATACTCACTGAGTTGCCTGGAGAGGCAGTTGAAAATAAAAGAATACTCGTTGCGCCTGGAGAGGCTGCTTGCAAAAGAATACTGTATGAGTTGCCTGGAGAGGCAATTGAAAATGAAAGAATACTCGTTGCACCTGGAGAGGCTGCTTGCAAAAGAATACTGCATGAGTTGCCTGAAGAGGCAGTTGAAAACAAAGAATACTTGTATTGACGGGTTTGTCAATAGTGGAAATCTCACGAGTTGTGAGGACTGGACGTAGCCCAAGGTTGTGGGTGAACCAGTATAAATCTTTGTGTGCATCTCTTCTCCCTATCTCTTTATTTATATTGTGAATCTCATGTCTCAAATCTGTTTGTTAAAATAAACTAAGTCTATCCAGAGAAAACCAAGTATTAATAACTAAGATCTCATCCTGCATCTCACCTTACATCTCAAGCCTATCTCATCTCAGATCCCATCTCAACTTGAGATCAATAAGTAAGTCTCACTATTTCTCCTTTAAGATATTAACATTTGATGAGTTAATTAATCTTACATCTCAAATCTGTTTATTGAACTAAATCAAATCTATTCAAAAATAATCAAGCTTCATTTATTAACAAACCATTATTACTTGATTACAAAATTATTGTTGAGACAACATCCCATCTAACCTACTTGAGATTCCAAGTGTTAAACTTGAGATCACGTCTCAACATGAATTTAAGTGTGAATTTTCAGGAACAATATTTTCAAGTCTCTATTCAACCTCCTTCTAGAGAAGTTGAGCCAACTTCATGGTTTACCAAAAAAAATATAAATTTTTTATGGCATCGCAACACAGCTGACATTCACATGGCAATAGTCAAAACACCCCCAATTGCAAATTAAACCGTGGTCCATGGCTATCACATTTCAGAATGGTTAGGCGTTCTTTTTGACCATTTGTTGTTCTTTGCTCCCAATGAGTTTAAGAATAATATCTACCCAAAGACGTCATCCACATTGAACACAGACACAAATAATTCCATGCAACCAAAATAATTATTGTAACAGATTCTGTAAACTGAAGCAATTAACTTTTTTATTCTATTTCGTAAGTATTACGTACACGATGATATACGCAAAAAAAAAAAAAAAGCCACAACAAGTGAAGCATCCCTCTAACTACGCTCTACACTCCTAACAATTACAGCATCAGAGTTTCAGCACCCCTAACAAGCACACCTTTGGCTTCAAATAAAGGGAAACAAATTAAAATAAAAACCTCTCAGAAACATATTTTTGAAAGCCATACATAGAAACATACACACTTATTTACACACAAAAAGCATAGATATGAAATAGTAATTAAATGATAATACCCTGTGCATATATATAGATACTTCTTTAATTTTCTTCAGTGTTGCTCGGGGCTTTTCTCCATCCAAATGGCAGAAAGTGGTTTATCCTTTGTCCAATTCCTTAACCTAAGGATCACATAAACAATCATTCCAACCAAAAAGCCAAGAGCAGCACTTGAACCCACAAGTGAAACAGCAGTGCAAATAAGCATAACAAATGAATCTTCCTTGGTATTCATGTCCCTAGAGCACATGGCAAGTTCAATTCCAGCAAATAGGAGCAACACACCTAAGATCCCCACTGGAAACTGATTTAAAATGTGTGCCAAAGAACTTCCCAACACCAATCCCAATACCAATTTGGCTGCACCAAGAAGTGCCACACACCCACCACTCCTTCCACCAAACTTATACTGCCCTGCAAGTCCACCAGCCCCATGGCAGGTTGGCATAGCACCAAACCAACAACCAACCAAGTTCATCAACCCCACAGTCACTGACAGGGAAGTCACTGAGAATTCCCTTCCTGGGAACAGATCAGTTGACAACTTGCAAACAGCAACCACAGAGTTCAAGATTGATAATGGGAGTTGAGGAATTGTACCCTTGATAAACCCTTTCTTCCAAGCATGCTTAGAGAATTTCACCACTTCAATTGAAGAGGGTCCAAACTTAATCTCATGAACCACCTCATGCCTTCTTATGAAAGCTAAAACAACACCCAAAACAAAGATTATAAAAGCAGAAGGAAGTGAAAAAATAATCTTTCTCACTCTACTAGTCCTACTTTTTGCACCCTCTGCACCTCTCTGGCCATCCAAATCACAATCTCTAGTGTCATCATCTCCTGGATCACCACAACACCCTCTATTCTTCTCACCAGCACCATTCACAATAACAATAAAACACATACAAACAATGGCCAAAACCAACCCATCTAACCCAAACCAATGCCTTTCACCCAAAGATTTAGACTTTGGCAGATTTTGAACTTTCCTCACATATTTAACAGCAGTCAGAGCAAAAGACAAGCCCTGTGCTAGTTGAATTCCCCTGACAACACATAAAGGAATCAACTTGTACACAAGCTGCATCAACCCAGTCACACCCAGAAAGAACAACACGCCGCCGGTCAAGATTCCGGCGGTCATGATCTCCGGCACGCCGAATTCGGTGTCCGATAAGGCCTCAGCGGCTATGGATTTCATGGGCTGAACAGGCATAGGGACCCCATAAATGACACCAGTGATGATGTTGTAGATACCTGTGAAGATCAATGTGGTGCCAAGGTTGAGGTCCCTAGCAAGGGTCAAGGCTAGAATTATGGGTATATAAGTGCCAAGGTCACCCATAGCACCATTTAATTCAGCCCATTTTGAACGGAAAGTCAAGTTGGTTTTCAGTTTCTGCACAGCAAATTTGGGTGTGAAAGCTTTTGAAGGAGTAGTGGTAGTTGGTGTAGGAGTGATTTCAGGTGCTTCAGGGTCTGAAATTTGAATTGAAGGAGGGTTTTGGTATGCCATGGAATTGAGTCTATGATGTTTGGTTTAATTTGGAAGTAGAGAGGTATAGCAAGTGAGCTTATTGGAGGAGAGTTAATATGAATGGGAAATGGAGCATTGTTTGTCTTTGTATTTATAGGGGTTGTAAAGTCAATGTTAGGAGCAACTTGTCATTTTAAAAAATGCAAAGAAAAACGTAACAAACAAAACCTTTGAGTTTGTTAATTTTATATTACATTAATTGCATAAGTACGAATTAACACGGTAACCAATATCATAATTGGGGGTTAACTATTGTTGAATCATTTATTAGAATAAAAAAAGAAAAATGATAAAGTATTAATGAAAATTTGTTATTTCTATGAACTGTAATCTGGTTTTTGTTAGTAAACAAAATAAGCGACAAGCAAGTCAATAGTTAATTCCTTGGCACAAGTGGGGGAAGAACGATCTGGACAGAATTTATTAGGATTCTTTTTGGTGTTGAGAATGTAATAGGATTTGAATCTAATACTAAACAAAAATTATGTTTGGGATATTTTCTAACATTATTATAATCGTACTTTTTGAGTTAAGTCTTAAATTAATTATACACTAATTAAAAGTATTATGAAATAATTTATAGTGTATATTAAAATTCAAACATTTTTTAAATTGACACTGGTAATTTTTATATAGGTATAGTTTACTATAAACATTTAAATCAATAGTTACATGTGTAAAGTTTTATGTGTCAAGCTAGAACTATTTATTTCTAAATAATACTTTATAGTTTATATATATCAACTATTACTTTTTTTTTATCTTGATCGCAAATCCATGTTTAACCAACCATTATTAATTAGGTTATCAACTATTGATTTTATCATGAACTATGTTTACCTTTTGGGTGATTATTGATCTAGTTATTAATTTAAAATATATAGTAAACCCTCAATTTAGTCCCTAAATGTGTCTCACTGTTGATTAGTAATCAAATAAAATTAATTGCATAAATAGTCCTCTAACTTCTATAACATTGTCAAATTGTTCCTTATCAGGGACCAACGCGACGGGATGATGTGAAACTTAGAGGACTAATGTGACAAATTTTAAAATTTTGAGGACTACTAATGCAATTAATTTAGTTTGAGGACTAACGAGTAAAGAGGTGACAAGTTCGGGGGACAAAATTGAGAATTTATTCTTAAAATTGAGAGTTCAATTTGATTTTTGTTCAACTCAAATGTTAATCGGTTTATCAACGGGAGTAGATTCAAGTGATATATGTTTGATTCTCCTTACGCAAGGTCTCGGATTTGAGTCTTTTCTTTATGAAAAAAGGGCCTAAAAAAGGCCAAGAACCAAAACAAAAAAATTATATCACTCTCTGGTGGATACCACCAGAGTGATAAAAAAATATAGTCTAAGTGGGCAAAAGCAGGCACAGAAAAAAAGATACAGAAAGTGACGAAAATCCAAGGGGGGTGGATTCGTTTTACGGATCTATCTAGGTTGGAATGCTCATAATTAGGAAACTTGGGAAATGGTTTAAACGAGAAAATAGAAAAAGGTAAGAAGATCGAATGGAAATTGATAGACATCACACTTCCAAGGATGGAAGATAAGCCTAAGAGTTTAAACACACAAAGAGGTGAAGGACCTTTGATAAAACTCAATTCTTGATTAACAAGAACACCAACAGAATCAAACTCTCAGTTTTATAAATTCTGAATTCCAAGTTAAACTTCTTGCATGCATGTACATGGGTATTTATAGTCCTTACAAACCAAGTCTAATAGAGCATGCATTCAGCCATGCAATTCACGCCTACTTCTTCCTAAAATGCCCTCCATGCAGCTTTCATGCAATCCTATTTAATCATTAAACTTAGGAAATAAAACTAATAAAATTCAGCCTACAATTCTCCACATGTGGCCGCACATTCAACATGGAATTTTTAACAACCAACAAGGATTAAAAGTTGTATAACTCAGCCATCAATTAGCCACCTTTGAGAAGTGACATAACGGCTCTAAAATCAAGTGTTGGTCGCTCCCTTTAATTCATAACCGCCCTGCATTATAATGTTGTCCCCCTCCTTCAATTTGTAATAGCTAGGCATGGCATCGGGGCGGGGCGGGGGCAAGTTTAGCCTTCCCCATCCCCATCCCCGACCCCGACACCCCCCAAAATCCCCGACCCCGACCCCGACCCCGAAACCCGACGGGGATACAAAAAAGACTCCCATCCCCGACCCTGTTGGGGTTCGGGTTTCCCCGCCCCGCCCCCGCCCCCGCTGCAGCAACAGTTTTTCAACTTGATGGGGTTGGGTTTGGGGAAAACCCGCCCCGAACCTCAAACCTGAACCCAACTACTTGTCTGTGTCATGCTATAAAATCAAATTTCCCGTTGTAAAATCAAAATGCAATCCAAAAAATTTAATAATAAGAATGACAAAATCAAAATGACAAGATAAAATTTAATCAAAATGCATTTTAAAACATGAAATTCTCAACATTGTCAAACGAAAATGATAATTTCAAGAACATAAAAAACTACAACTCGAATACTCCATAATCTAAGCGTACATGAAATTTATATCATAAAATCCAACAATGGCATCATATTAAGAAATTACAACATTAAATCATTAAGTCCAACAACTCCATAACATAAACACAAAGTTCATTTCTTAAACAAAATTCCATCCACTAGCCAGCATCTATGAAACTTGGAAAGAGTTAGCAGCACTGCTAGCCAACAATTCACCTATATTAAGAAAAAAAGTTAATTAAATATGAAGTTATGAACATCAAAAATAAATATTTCAAAGAAAATAAAAGATACCTTCATCATACGATCCAATTTCATTGAGTAATGTAGCATATTCTTGAATTGCTTTAGAATAACCTACAAACATCAAATATAAAATAACACAAAATGATAAGTTGAAATATATAGCAATTCTTAACATATTTAAATAAGGAGTTCAAAATTTTACCTTCATTCTCTACACTCCATAACTAACTCTTAGCACACATCAAGGCCTCTAAGGTTGTCCAATGAAGTCGGCTACGATGAGGGCTTAATATTTGACCACTAGTACTAAATGCAGATTATGAAGCTACAGTAGAAATAGGAATAGCCAATACATCCTTTGCAATAGCTTGAAGCGTTGGATACTTGACTCCATTTAATTTCCACCACAACAAAATGTCAAAATCATTAGATCTTGGTAAAACCTCCTCCTCCAAATAGTGATCCAACTCTGTTTTAACACTTGTAGTTATAGCCTTTTTCTTTTTCACAACATACTTATCATACTCAACCAATGCATCATTAACAACATTACCCGTATCCACGGATGGAGAGTCACTACCAGTACCAGAGTCATTATTCATTTGCATTTGATAATCAGACAACAAATCATAACATAAATGTCAAATCCTGTTAACTTCTCTAAAAGAGTCCACTTCAAAAATTTGATCAAAATAATATTCAAGTAACTCCATTTTGTATCTTAGGTCCAAAACAGTAGAAACTCCCATTATATCATGAATCACACTCCAGTAACTATCAAATTTACCCATAATCTTTTGTGCAATCTTTTGAATCACTTCATTAGGGGAGTTCATCCATTGAGATATAGTCAATTTGATTTCACAAATCTTTGGAAAATAAATATTAGCAGTTGGATATTTAGTTCCATAAATCAATTTTGTGATGTTACTAAACAACTTTAACCTCTCACAAACTTCTTTTGCAAATTCCCATTGTTCATTAGTTGGCAAACAAGTATATTGAGACTCACGTTGCTTCAACCGGCGAAACACATCCTTATATGATATAGCAATTTCAAGCATCTTATAAGTTGAATTCCATCTAGTTGGGCAATCTAGAATTAAACTTTTAGTGCATTCAATTCGCAGTTGTCTAGCAGTTTCCTCAAACTTTTCCTTCCTTTTAGGAGTTCCACTCCAATATACTACACTATCCCGAATGTTTTCCACCCCTTCTTTCACAACTACCAACCCATCTTTTACAATCAAATTAAAGATATGTGCACAACAACGCATGTGAAGTAATGACCCATCCCATAATAAAGACCCCACCCGCAGCTTATCCCTGATTTTATTAACCATAGAATCATTCGTGCTGCAATTATCCAAAGTGATAGTCGATAACTTTGTGTCAATGTTCCAATCCAACAAGCAATCAACCAATAGATTACTAAGTTTATCACTTGTGTGAGGAGCGGGAACATAAATGAACCTAACATATTAATGCTCACAATCAATGGTTTATCACACAAAAATATAAAAAGAAAATGCAACATTTAATACAAAGACAAGTTATAAGTGTACTAAAAAAGTTCTTATAATTCGTACCTCAGAACAAAACTTTGTAAAGTCCAAGAGCCATCAATATAGTGTGCAGTGACTGCCATATATCCCTTCTTCCGATTGCTTGCTGTCCAAATATCTGATGTAATGGCAACTCTTCCATCATTATATCTGCATTATCAGTTGTCTGAGTCTCTACATTTATAGTTGGAGCTTCGGTAGTAGGGGTATGACTTAGTTGAATGAACTTTGTGCTGGACTTGGTTGGATTGAACTTTGTGTTGGGATAGATGGTTGAGAATTACCTTCATGTTCCATTTGCACCTAAAAAACAAAGAGTGAATAATAATGCTACTATTGATGGATCAACAATTCCAGGAATGATAGTAACATTAATCAACATTCAAAACAAAAACATCATCAATGACATTGTCTATCTCTTATCCACATTACAAAAAAAATGTTTTATTACTAAACAAATTAGTAAGTCTAAATACATAACATCAATGTTTTATTATGTATAAATCAAGAACTTAGAACCAATCAACTATCACTAAACAATTTAAAACAAGTTGCTTGAGCCACCAAATTAGACGTTCTATAATGGGGATAACTTCAAGTAATTATAGAACAGCAAGAACATAGAATCAATCAACTATTAATAAAACATAGAACCAGCAAGAACGCAAAACAGCATACAGAGCACAACCAGAAATTCATATAAGCAACATAACCATCAAGGCAACAACAAACTTAATGATGTCTCTTCAATCCATTTGGAGATAGAACCACCAAGGACAAGAATGACAGCACTGGACAAGCATTGGAGTCAAAGACCCCGAATAGGAGAGTTATATGAAATTGAACTCATGACACCAGCAGGACAGGGCTAAGAGTGTTGACACCAGCAGATGACATTTTCATAATTGATACAGAAAAAATGAAAAACCAACGAGGCTTGAGGCTTTGACTTAAGCCTGAACCCTAACGCCTACCAATTTTCACAACGGTTCAATTTGAGTCTCAAAGGTATTTTACCTCTTCAATCACGGACGAGAGCACGCGGGTTCTGGTGAGGCGAACTGCACCGTTCTGGTGCGACGAACTGCATCATTCTGGTGCGATGAACTGCAGGCGAATGGCGCGCAGCGGCACCAAAGGCAGAGCAGAGGCTGGATGGAGAACGGTGTTGGTGCGACGATTGCAGCGACCTGGTGTTGGACCTGCTGGTGCGATCGTGCGACGATGCGGTGAACGACGAACTGATGAGGCGACCGCCGCGGAAGGCAGAACGGAGGCCGGAGAGGAACGGTGCTGGTGGTCACTACTGGTCAGGGGGGGGCGCAGCAAGAGTGAAAGGCAGAGCTAGGGTTGGGATTTGGGATTTCTGTGTCTCTAACATATATATATATATAAGGGCATTTTAGTAAAAGCCTATAATTCGGGGCGGGTTCGGGGGCGAGGCAGGTATTTACATCCCCGACCCCGGTTTTTTTTAATCGGGGAAAACCCGAACCCGACCCCAAACCCTGTCAACTCGGTTTTTTCCCCCGTCAAAATCGGGGCGGGTTCGGGCGGGTTTGGGGTATTTGCGATGCCAAGTAATAGCTCTCTCTTTTTTATGGTTTTAATTTCCTTGTCCCTTTAATTAATTCAGCCGCAATTGTTTTGTAACTGTCCAGACAAAATAATTCAGCCAATAATTCTCAAGTTGGCCGCCCACATGTAGCCAAATGCATCAAACTTCCTACGCCGGTTGGATTCACATCATACCCTCCTTCTTTGAGAAGATTCGTACCTAATCTTAAGGCTTTATTTATTTGCTAATTTATTTAATTCACTAGCTACTGCAGAAACTCAAAAGCTTCCTCCTGGATCAAATACAACTTGAATAAATTCAGATTTGTCCCTTTCCAGTGGTTGCAATCCGTGGAGCACCTTTCTTGGAAACACTCCCTCACCTTCTTGCAAGTAATAATGATTATCAATACGCAACGAACAATAAGTGTGCAAGTTTTCTTTTTCAAACAAATAAGATTTAGTCCCGAAATGCTTATGAAAATGTGCAACAAAGTTTTTATATGTATCAACAAATAACTCCATGTGTTGCGTTTCATTATCCTCAAGACTTTGTTTTCATCAGCGGATTGGATGCATAATGGAGCATTGGAAACAATATCAACAAGCTTCCTCTTCAAACATGGGAGTTGGTGTATTTCATTCACATGCTCATCCTCTTGTTCTTTTAAATTAACATCACAAACAGTTAGAAGAAAAATCATTAATAAATAAAATTTCCTCGCTCTTTTTCTCTAGTTCCTTTTCTTTTTCTTATTTTTCTCTCATTTTTTCTTCACTCTCTCTTGCTTTTTTTTCTCTTCTTTCTTTTTCTATTTTTATTTTCAATGTCAGCTGATCAGCACATACAGCGTCGGATGATAGACATATCAACTTAATCCTTCGTCCGCCATGCACAAAAGAAATAAAAGGCCTCCCAGGATTTATACTTTTATTATACAACCATGACCTCCTTAATAGCATAATGGCATGTCTCCATGGGTGCAATATCACAAAGAACTTCATCTTCATATTTCTCAATATAGAATTTAATCGTTCCTTGTCCATTTGCAGTAGGCAGGTGTAATTTCTCAACCACCATGCTGCTCACAACATTTCTAAAGTTGAATTGATCTACTACAACCAAGAACAAATGACCTTCGAAGGAACACTTGGTATAGTAAATTTTCATCGCCATTCCAAACCCAGAGCCAAAAGCTCTAATACCAAATGACAAAAATCCAAGGGGGATGGATTCGTTTTACGGATCTATCTAGGTTGGAATGCTCATAATTAGAAAATTTGGGAAATGGTTTAAACGAGAAAATGGAAAAAGGTAAGAAGATGGAATGGAAATTGATAGATGTCACACTTCCAAGGATGAAAGATAAGCCTAAGAGTTTAAACACACAAAGAGGTGAAGGACCTTTGATAAACTCAATTCTTGATTAACAAGAACACCAAGAGAATTAAACTCTCAGTTTTATAAATTCTGAATTCCAAGTTAAACTTCTTGCATGCATGTACATGGGTATTTATAGTCCTTACAAACCAAGTCTAATAGATCACGCATTCAGCCATTCAATTCACGGCTACTTCTTCCTAAAATGCCCTCCATGCAGCTTTCATGCAATCCTATTTAATCGTTAAACTTAGGAAATAAACTAATAAAATTCAGCCTACAATTCTCCACATGTGGCCGCATATTCAACATGGATTTTGTAACAACCAACAAGGATTAAAAGTTGTATAACTCAGCCATCAATTGGATGCCTTTGAGAAGAGACATAACGGCTCTAAAATCAAGTGTTGGCTGCTCCCTTTAATTCATAACCGCCTTGCATTATAATGTTTTCCCCCTCCTTCAATTTGTAACAGCTCTCTCTCTTTGATGGTTGTAATTTCCTTGTCCCTTGAATTGATTCAGCCGCAATTGTTTTGTAACTGTCTAGACAAAATAATTCAGCCAATAATTCTCAAGTTGGCCGCCCACATGTAGCCAAATGCATCAACCTTCCTACGTCAGTTGGATTCACATTAGAAAGGATGTGGGCTGTTAAGCCCATTCTTGGCAAAACAATCAGCCAGCCCATTAACTTCTCTGTAAACATGGGACTAGATAATACGAGCAAAACTCTTGGATTGATCCAGATGGGAGGGACCAGATCGAACTCAGAGTGAGAAGGCGCACAGCCCTGGGAGATCAGATCAATTGCAGTGATTGAATCTGCTTCAATCAACAAATTATTTATTCTTTTCCTCTTCGCCATTTGAATTCCTTTGAGGATGCCTTGGAGCTCCGCATGAAGAACAGAGACATCCCCAAGATTAACCGAGAAACCCTCGATGAATTTGCCCCAATGATCACGCACAACCCCATCGCACACGAATTTCTTACACCAATCAGGAGTTGCACCATCAGTGTTTAGCTTATGGTAACTAACACTAGGCGGAGACCAACCCAGATTTCTCAGATTATTTGGATTCAGCCCTAAGGTATTTCTGCTTCCTTTCTTGAGACTGTTTATGGCTGCTTTAACTTGGGCAAATATGTGATGTTTGATATTAGCAATAGGCTCTCAGAAGTTGTTAAAAACCGCATTGTTTCTCAGCTTCCAAATTTCTTCTGTAGTGTAACCAAAAATCAAGTCCCTACGAAGGGGATCTCCATCCGAAGGGCGAAAACTCAGGGCAAAGATTAACCAACTGTTGATTGAAGAGGGAGCAAAGAAATCTTGTAAGTATTCATGACTTAAAACTGCTTAGTGATTGAGTCCTGCTTCAATCAACAAATTGTTTATTCCTTTCCTCTTCGCCATTTGAATTCCTTTGAGGATGCCTTGGAGCTCCGCATGAAGAATGGAGACATCCCCAAGATTAGCCGAGAAACCCTCGATGAATTTGCCACAATGATCATGCACAACCCCACCGCACGCGACTTTCTTACACCAATCAGCTGACGCACCATCAGTGTTTAGCTTATGGAAACCAACAGGAGGCGAAGACCAACCCAGATTGCTAGCTCAGATTTGCTGGATTCAGCCCTAAGGTATTTCTTCTTCCTTTCTTGAGACTGTCTATATGGCTGCTTTAACTTGAGCAAATATGCGATGTTTGATATTAGCAATAGGCTCTCGGAAGTTGTTAAAAAACAACATTTGAGTCTTGTGGATGAAAAAATTCTCACATGAAGAGCTAAACCCCCACTATAATGTGGATATTCCAACTCGAACAGGATTGTCTCCCAAGGAAAATTTATACAAAAATTGTTAACCGTGTTGAGTATCAAATCACAACGCCAAAAACAGGATATTAGAGCACTGTCTTTAGGGCACTCCCGTGTTGGTTAGCGTCTAAAATAATCGTTTTAAAATCAGGGCGCTTAAAATTTGGGCGAAAGTGCCCTTACAGGTAAAATAGAAGGCACTCCATCTGCGTGCCCTTGTTATCAACGTTATTTTTTTACATACACTTGTGTTGAGGGCGCTCCCAGGAGCGCCCTCCATTAATTTTTTTTCTTTTTGCAGGGCGCTCCCTGGGAGCGCCCTCGTTCCCAGCGTATTTTTTTTGGTTAATTCTGAGGAATTGAGGGCGCTCCATGGAGCGCCCTTCATTATGTTTTAAAAGGAATTTTTTTTAATTCTCTGGCAATGAGGGCGCTCCAGCGCCCTCCATTTATATTAATGTTATATAAATATATATTATTCATATTGATCTCTTTTGGACTGGTAGCTGGTGTTTAGAGTTAAAATTATTTTTCCTTAATTTAGGAATGTTAAAGAAATAGATGAAATGCTGCTCAAATTTTCAGGACTACTAATTTTTATTACGAGTATATTTTTTGACTTGTCTTTTTTTTCTTAAAGGTATTGTTTCCTAGCTGGTTATAATTCAACACTGCTTATTGGTGATTGACTTTAATTATAAATGATTTTATGTTATGTTGATAGAATATGGATCGTTCTTGGATGTTTGAAAACCGTATGACAAATGAGTATGAGTATGAGGAAGGAGTGGAAATGTTTATAAAATTTGCCATTGACCATGCAACAAACCCTAGTAGAATTTTCTGCCCTTGTACGAAGTGTTTTTTGTTCTAAGCGAGTTAGTGAAGCAGAGTTGAGGGACCATCTTTTCTGTTTTGGAATTGATCAGAGTTACACATGTTGGACATTTCATGGTGAGATTAGGAGTGAATAAAGTGGTATGGGAGAGAATAATGTCAATGTATAACCAAGTGATGATGACTTTGGGACCGGGTGGGATGATTGCGACCGAATTGATGAGATTCGAAAGGTGGTTGAAGAGGACCTCAGAGATTGTCCCCCAATATTTGATACCCTAGCCAGTGATGCTGAAAAGCCATTGTACAAACGGGTGCCACCAAGTACACAAGGTTGTCAACTGTGTTGAAGTTGTATAATTTAAAAGCAATAAAATGGTTGGTCTGACAAGAGTTTCACAGACTTACTCACCTTGTTGAAGGAGATGTTATACCGTGAGGACAATGTGCTACCTAATAGAACATATGAGGCAAAGAAGATGTATGTTCTATTGGGATGAGTTATGAGAAGATACATGATTTGTCCCAATGAGTGCATTTTGTTCAGAAATGAGCATGCATCATTAAGTGTGTGTCCTAACTGCAATTTTCCTCGTTATAAGAAAGAGACTACACCAGCAAAGGTGGTTTGGTATTTGGTGCCCATAATACCAAGGTTTCAAAGGATGTATCATAGTGTCATTGATGCAAAGAACTTAACTTGGCATGCAAATGAACGAATCAAGGATGGCATGTTGAGACATCCCGCTGATTCTCCGCAGTGGAGGAGGATTGATAATGAGTACACCTCTTTGGTGAGGAAGCAAGAAATCTTCGTCTTGCTTTATCAACAGATGGAATGAATCTGCATGGTGTGTCCAATCTAGTACTCATAGCACATGGATGGTGGTATTGATAATATATAATCTACCTCCATGGCTCTGTATGAAGCGGAAATACAAGATGTTATCTATGTTGATATCGGGACCCAGACAACCGGGTAATGATATAGATGTGTACTTGGCACCATTGATTGAAGACTTGAAGCCTATTGAGGGATACTGGAGTAGATGTCTATGATGGCTACAAAGAAGAATCTTTTCAGTTGAGGGTGATGCTGTTTGGAACGATAAATGATTTCCCGGCATATGGTAATTTGTCTGGCTATAGTGTAAAGGGTTCAATGTGCCTGTCCGTTTGTGAAGGAAATACTACTTGGATGCGCTTGACTCATTGTAAGAAGAATGTATTCCTGGGTCATCGTAAGTTTTTCTCCTTTATCCATCGTTAAGGGGATGGAAGAAATCATTCAATGACAACACCGAAGAGGTGTAGGGCTCCTTCTCCATTGACTGGTGAGCAGTTGTGGGAAAAGGTGGGTAACTTGACCCAACAACTTCGGCAAAACTTTTGCCGCACAACCTCGTTACCGTAGGTTGGAAAAGAAGTCCATTTTATTTAGTTTCCATATTGGAAGACATTGTTTGTTAGACATTTCCTTGATGTGATTGCATATAGAAAACAATGTGTGCGAGAGTGTTATTGGCACGTTACTGAATGTCAAAGGCAAAACCAAAGATGGGGTAAATGCAAGATGGGACTTGTTGGCAACGGGTAAAAGGAAAGAATTGGTTCCAAACAAAAGGGGATCGCGTACATATCTTCCCCGGCGGCTTATAATCTTAGCAAGAAAGAAAAAGTAACTTTTTGCAAGTTTCTACAGGGAGTCAAAGTTCCAGAGGATTTTTCCTCTAAAATTAGAAATCTAGTATCACTAAAAGAACAAAGATTGATAGGTGTCAAGTCTCATGATTGTCATGTTCCGATGGGTCATTTGCTTCCGGTTGCAATACGCTCCATTCTTCCAAATAAAGTGTGTGTTACGAGTAGTGGGTAAGGGACAAAGCATGGAATCTCCCAGGGCATGATTTACACAATTTCCCACTTCCATCCAACTCAATTAAGGTGATGGTTCAACTTGCTATTGAACCCTATGCGGCGCTTCCATGCCCTGACGCTTACGGGGAACTGAGCACTGTTTGCTGATGCATTAGGATGTTTCGTCGCATGGCCACTTCACATGTTGGATTGGATGCATTGGTATGTCTGTATTTTATTTGTGCCAAAAGTGTCATATTTTATTATTTCAACTACAATATTAATTATTCAAATTGTGGAATTTCTAGACTCCACAATCCTTCCGCAGCGGGACCGCATGTGGAGACTCCTTATTCACAACACTCAACTATGCGGAAGTCTCCCGTTCGTGAATGCCCCTGCAGAGGTGGTGACTTCAATGCCTGCTACACCTACCAGAACATCGTTACAAACATTGGATATGTACTACTCTGTAAAGATGCAAGTAAGTGGTGCTATGATTAGTTGCAGCGATAGGTGCATGCATTGTTACTTCTGATGAAATGATTGCATAGATCGCTCCCAATTGTCTTCATTCGGTTTTGTACCGTGAGTGGTTGGATGCAACTGTGATTGATATTTATTGCAGGTAATTTCAATTCAAAGCATTTCATAGTTTGTTTATTCTCGTTTCTTGCTTGCTTTGACATTATCTACATTTTTTTGTATAGTTATTTATATCATTCAGTCGTAGCTCCATCTTCCCCGCACGGATCGATATGTTTTCATATCTCCACAACACACCACGACATTCAATGTGAATGTCAAGCAACATAAGTTGGTAGGAGATGTGTTGTACAATAGACTCGAGCAAGACAAATTGTTCCTGGTTCCATACAATCATGACGCGTATGTGTAGTATATGTTTATGTCTCAATATTCTTGTTTTAAAAAACCATTTATTTGACATAACTTACATTGTGGTTGTAGGCGACATTGGGTTCTTCTTGCATTGAGTCTTAATGATTTGGAAAGGTTTACTTTTTGGACTCTTTGCATAATCCCGCAGAACATTATGATCCAATGAAGAAAATGATTAATAAGTAAGTATTCCTTGGTTTACTATCACACTTACATTGTTAAGAGCTCTTATACAATTTACTTGTTATATTGCTTTAAATCTTTTAAAGAATATAGAGAGTTGAGTGGATTCCCGCAATCACGAAGTAGGATTATACCTGATCCCATATGGTACCGCATTAAGGTAATATATTTCAGATTTGGACATTGTGTTTCTTCATTACTAAGCGCGTAAGTTTTTTACTTTTAAATTAATTATACTTGTAGTGTCCTACCCAAACAAACAATGACAATTGTGGGCTCTTCGTAATGCGTTATATGAAGGAGATCATTACTCAAAACACACTCACAATACCTAAAGAGGTAATTATGACTTGTGATAGCAATTACTTTTTTGAACCCTCATTCACTTGTTTATATATTGAAATCAATTTTTGCCTTTTACAGTACTTTGCTCAGTTCCGAAGCTCAACCTACACAACGGAGCAACTTGATGAGGTTCGGGAAGAATGGGCAAAGCATGTAGTTACCAGTTGTTTGTAATTGATTTGTACATTATGAGGGTAAGTAAACATGTACATAATGTGAAAATGTTGAACAAAGTTGTATATTAATGACTTAACTGACGGGTTCAGCAGAGTAGATACTAGAGTAGATATGATCACTTTTCTTTTTTGCAACTTGAAGAAGAGGCTTGTTTGTAAATTGTGTACCTTTTCATATTACATTCCTAACTGGTTATAACTATTTGACTTATGAATTCTGGTTGCTGGTATGGATTTGTACAGCTGTTTGATAATTGGGAAATGTGGAATAAACAGAGTAAACTATGCCAAAAAAATTTTAGTTTAGAAGACTAGAGTTGTTAAGCATATGAGATGCATGTATATTTACCAATTGAGTTGAGTATTGTGAGATGTCATGTATTTTGGTTATTTCTATATAGTTGTATAGGTACTTCATACTTTCACCACACTTTATAGCATGCATAGGAAACTATTCAAAGTATGACAAGTTTGAATTCTTATTGAAGTAGATATGTGTGTTGTTTACTAAGTGTTGTTCATAGAATGACTAAGTGTTTGAATGTTAAGGAATTAATATGCATGATTTTGGAGTTAGCCATTGGGATCAGACTGAAATAAATATGCAGGTTAAAGTGGATTAAAAAAAACAAAAAAATGAAAAAAAAATAATAAAAGGATAAGCATGTCTTATGCTTATGGAGGGCGCTCCAGTGGAGCGCATTTGTTGTTTAAAACAAGGGCGCTCCAAGGAAGCGCCCTCCCATGATGACGCTTCACGAGGGCGCTTCCGTGTTTTTTTGGAGCGCCCTCTTTGGCTTTTGTCAGGGCGTTCCTTCGCACGCCCTCCTATTAATGACCAAACTAGAGCATTTTCTATTAGTGCGCACAGAAGCGCCCTTTAATGCTGCACGGGAGCGCCCTTGAAGGCCTTTTTTGGCATAGTGAATTTTAATTTTAAAACTTTAATATAAAATGAGATCATTTTAATAGAAAATGTTTATAAGATAACTAACCATTACCAAACCATGATTGGATTAATTGATACAGACGGATAAAAGAAAATTTAATTGATTTAATCTTTTATTTTTATTCAAAACTAACTCAACTCAAATTCATGCTTACTCCTAATTTTTGTGTGTGTATGTGTGAAAAAAATGGGCACACTTGGGAAGTTTTCAATTTGCTCAATAATTTTATTCTTTGAGGATCGATCAATTATTATTAGACAAAAATAAAAGGCAGAATCTATGGTGCATTTAATAAAATGGGGTACAGGTGCCTTGAAGTCAGTACCTATAATATCATGCCACGTGTAAATATTAATTCATGTTAATCTTTTTTTTCCAACACATGTTCCCTTGTGTAATTTCTTAAAACTTACTCTCTTTTAAACTAAAAAAATGTTACCATTTATAATTGAACCTGGATTGAGGACATTAACAGCAAACAATTTTCTACCATTAAGCACAAATTAGGCAACACTCTCTCAAAGTCGATGCTAAATATTAGTTTGGATTTATTGATTAGTGTTGAGGGATTTCAATCTTGGTATGGCCAAAAGACTGGGCTTCTTAGGAAGAGGCTTGGAGACCTCGTCGTGGACGTACGAAAGAATTTGGGTTGAGAAGTCTGGAAAATCGGGAGGTTGAGATTGAAGTTAGGGTATTGCCACCCAGCTTCAGAAAATTTGAAATATGAAATTGTGAAAAACTACTCAGCAGTGTAGCAATGGCGTGGCCATACCCATGTGGACATCCAAGGTCCATGTGATGGGATGAAGTCCTTCACAATGGAAGGTTTACTGACTGCCTCCCTTAAATCTCTATTCTCTACAACTAACGTAACTTTTCAAAGTTTGGAGATGTAGATTGCAAAAGGGCTTCTCCACCTCACCTTACCTCCCTCCAACAATTAATAATTGGTAACCCAACTTCAGAAGAAGAATCCAGTTTTGGAAAATTAAACAGCCGGGGGATTTTATAATAAAAATATATTTTGTGAGAAAAGAAATAAAGACTCATATGGATTAGTATTGGCATGTGACATGATATTATAGGTGACGGACTTCAATGCCCGGTACCCAGATTTATAAAATGTACCATAGCAAGCACCAAAATAAAATTATCATCGAACATGTACATAAGTTGATAATGGACTATTCAATTTAATAAGTGATCTTCAATTCGGCTCTCAAATATACAACTGATTTAAATAATCAAATATAGACAAAAAAAACAATCAAAATATTTACTTAAATAACAATTAATTAAAATACCGATATTATTCAAAGTTCATTATTTACTCCTATATTAAATAAGAGTTTTAATGAAACTCTCGTATTCATTTTTAAACTAAAAGACCAATGGAGTTCTCACACATTTATCCATATGAATTTTTATTCTATTTTAAAAATTATACTGAAGAGAGTTTGAATTTCTTCTTATCTAATATTATTCTCTTATGCTTAATTTTCCTTATCCCCTAGATTTTTTCAAAATTGTAAAATATACTCATTAATGAAATATAAATTCTCTATATTATAATTTTGAGACCTCATCTTGGAGAGTGAGACACTCGCTCATCATACTCTTCCTCTCAATGATTTTTAGCATTCTCTCCCACCTCATTTGATAGTGAATTCCACACACTATGTGAGAGTGGAATTCTCCCTATCAATCCTGAATACCATTTCCCCGCTTATATTTAAAAAAAAGCGAAAAAGGTAGGGCTAAAGTGAAGGGGAGGAAGAGGGAAAAGCGGAGCCGAGCAGGGGCGAGGCCAAGCGAGGGGAAAGAGAAAGAGGGAGGAGGAGCAGGAGAGGGGAAGGGAGGGAAGAGAGCGGAGGAGCAAAGAAGAAGAGAAAGGAGAGGCAAGAAGAAAAAATAAATACAGATAATTTAAAATGAATAATTGTTCAAAATTATTCTAAGTTTTACTTTTTTTAATTTAAAATAAATTTTTTAAATTTAATTTAATTAAATATATATAATATATTTATCTGCGTATTACGCTGGTTAATGTACTAGTACATTAATAATTTTTATACTATAGTCTTTTATTTTTAAATATTTATTTAAGGGTGGGGATCACAACTTACTTCAAGAGTAACTCTTGGTAAAGTTACTCCGCTTAATAACTACTTATAGAATGTGAATTTCATTAATCCAACCGTCATATTAAAAGTTTTCATTAACAGGATCAAACCTACAAAATTTCATAAAATTTTAAAATTATTTGATGTTTTATCAAATCACTTAAGTTTAACGCATAATATATTTTTAAATATAAGTAAATGTCTATTATAAGATTACATACTTATGAATGTCCAATTAATCTAAAATTTGATGTGCATAATCATCATATTAATATCACAGTATTCAACGGTTAGATTTGTTAAATTCATGTCAAAGTTATTGGTGGAGTAAGTTGATCCCCACTCTTATTTAAATTTTAAAATATACAATCTTTTTTATTCAATGTTTTAAATTATATTAAAAATAACAATAAAATAAGAATATTATGCAATAGATCGTATGAATGGTTAAATTACTGGTTTTTAAATGAACTCAAGTAATTAGTTGGCACCAGGTGTTGTTGTAACTCTTATCCCATTAGGCCATTACTTAATCAGTTAATTGTGACCCTGTTGTACCCACATATCCCATTAGGGTCGGCCTAATGGTTGGGTTTTAGGGTAGTTTAATATGAGGTTCTAGATTCAAACCTCATCGCTTTTTTATACACCGAAAAAAAAAAAAAAATCGTTCGTAGACTTTTTCTTATGAATGGACTTTTTAAGTTTTTATAGATTATTACAAAATTAAACTCACTTTTATACCATAAACATTAAAGAACAAGTGGTACATGCGCGCCCCATCTCAAAGCATGACGTCGCCTATCATTTTCTCTAAAGTCAACAATTGTACAAGAGGTAGGCATTTGATTGTGATCACGCAATCCCATTTGCAACTGAATAAACTAGTTTTAATAAAAAAATAAAAATAAAAACACATGATTGGTCATTACAGAATATTCAGGTCCAATAACATAATGTATCCAATCATGATTCCCTATAATTAACTTCACATTGATAATTCTAATTATTTGACAATTAAATGCACTCTGCTTTTTTCTTTTGGCTGTTTTTCGTTATTATTAGGAATTCCATTTTTGTGAAACAAAAACCTAACAACAAAAAGCTCCTTCTTTTATTATTTTATTTTTGTAAAAAAGTTTTAAGAGTATACGATAAAAAGATTGCCGTTTGCAAATTATTAGACACTAAGGAGCTATTTAGTATTTATCATCAGAAAAAAATTTATTTATATTTTCTATTTTTTTAATTTTAATTATAGAAAATATCAACTTATTTTTTCATTTTATTTTATATTTCTGAGTTTTGTATAGAAAATATATAAACCAATATAAAATTGTTTTCATTGTTTCCTATACAAAACTTTGAAAACAAGAAATAGAATGAAACATATTTTTATAATTAAAACTAAAAATATTTTTGCAATTGAAACTGATAAATAATTTTTTTTCCTCAAAGTAAACAACCTTGAGTCTCCATTTGGTATACTTAATAGGATTTAAGTTTAATAGTATAAAATCTCATTTGACAAGTCGTATTAAACATGATATCATAAATTTGATAATACTTATAACTTTAGTTACAAATGAGCATATTGAGTATACAGTTGTATCATTTGGTCCATTTTTGTATATTTGGGGCATTCGGGCCTTGTAATACCTTCTTGACCATAAAAATATAACTTTATCAATTATTAGGTATGAGTAATATTTTGTTATATATTAAACTCCTTGTATATATTAAAATAATGGATAACATAATCAAATTTTAAGAGAGGAAACTAATTAAATTTGATTAGGTTTTGATGTATAAGTTTATATGAAATTATTTCAATTATAATCCTTAAAAGATTGATATTATATAGTAACAAATAAATTTAAACGTTTAAACACAAATTAATTTATTAATAAAAGATAAATAAATTAATATTTAAAATTAAGAACTACGACTCTTTATAAATATTTTTTAAAAAATAAATTTTATTTATATATATTAAAATTTAAAAATTAAAATTAAATTAAATTAACTATAAAATTCTATTCAATTTTGTAGTAAGGATAATTTTGTTATAGGAAAAATATGTTTTTCGTACCCTATAGTTTCAGTCAACTTTAGTCTTCGTCCCTGTACTTTAAATCATGTGTTTTTGTCCCTAAACTTTCTAAACCCCCAAATCGTGATCTCTGTCCGTCAGTGAGATCTGTTAACATGATGAGCTGGCTAACAAAAGTTACATGTCAGCCTCAATAGTGAGTCCTAAATAACTGATTGATAATCTAATTAACTTTTTTTATTAATTTTTAATTATTAAAATAATCCTAATTGCTAAAATTAGGGTTTTAACCTGAGCAATTTTACCCAATAAAAAACCTAATTTCATAATTATGGTTATTTTAATATTAAAAATTAATAAAAAGTTAATTAGATGATCAATCAGTTATTTGAGACTCGCTATTGAGGCTGATATGTAACTTTGTTAGCCAGCTCATCAAATTAACAGATCTCACTCATGTGGAGGGACCGTTGATTTGGGGGTTTAGAAAGTTTAGGGACAAAAAAACAAAGGATTTAAAGTACAGGGACGAAGACAAAAGTTGACCGAAACTATAGGGACGAAAAACATATTTTTCTCTTTTGTTATTTTAATAAATTTTAGATCATATTCTATCATATTTGTTCATCTCACCCTACAAGAATTTTTATTTTTAGCGACGACCATGGGTCGTCATTACCACAAGGAAAGTCGTCTCTCCAGCCCGCGTAGCGACGGTGTAGAGACAGAATGTGGGACGTCGCTACAGAGCTCGTCCGTAAATTAGTAGCGACGAGTAAAGTGAGTTGTCCGTACGTAGAGATGGCCTAGCCGTCGCTAAATCCGTCTCTAAAAATATGGTCGTCGCTAAGAATATTTCTTTCTTTTAATTTTTTTATCTAGAGAGGACTGTAGTGACGGCCACGACCGTCGCTATAGGTATTTTTTTTAAAAAAAATTATATTTTTATTTTTTTTTATTTAATAATTTTTAATTTTTTAAATTTTAAATTTATTATTTATTTATTTAAAATTATAAAAACAAATAAAAAAACACATATATATAAAAAATATATACACATAATCTGTTAAAAAATGATACAATAAAACCTAATAAAACATAATGAAAAAGAAATCAATGGCGGGCGGCGACGCTGGGGCTGTGGTGGGGGGGCTCGCCCTCATCATCCATCGGTAGGCCATCCAGGGCGGCATCATAATTGGGGTGCGGTTGTGCCTGAGCCTGAGGGTCCAACAACTCCTGCATCTGTCGTCGGAGTCGTCCTAACTCGTCCTCCAACGTTGCAGTCTTTGCGATGGCCTACCGAGACTGCTCCTTTGCTTCATGGACTTCCTGGCGTAGAGCCTCCTCAGTAGAATGTCGTGACCGGACCCGTCAGTACTCTCGCCAACGTGAGCCCGGGACTCCTGAGTCAATCTGGTCACACCTGGACGAATGTTGGAGGCCAAGTCCCCGGTGCCATAACAACGGCCTTGGGTTTGCCACCCGCAACATCCCTCCATAACAACGACCTCGGGTCTTGCCACCCACCTGCAAAATAAAATATTCAATATTAACAGTTAAAACAATTAAAGATTCAATATCAATACCAATTCTAAAGAAGAAAAAAATAAACAAACTCACCCCTTACAAAATGGTTGGATAAAACCCGACCTCGAGCGTCTGCCTCATGAGGTCTGCTTGAGCCAGCACCCTGGAACCAAGCTGGCTCCCTATCAGACTCCTGGTCAGCATCCCTATCCAGGTCATCCTGAGCGTCGTCAGCGTCTAGGGGGCCCCTATGTCCTCCTGCACTAGAGGCATCTGAACTAATCTCGGTGTCGGATGAACCTCATACCATCGAACTGGCCGGAGCAGATGGTGGAGGGGATGAAGAAGAAGAGTCTGCATGGCGGCCGCTGAAGCCGCTGAAGAAGTAGATTGATGCTCCGGCATCTGATCAGAGTGTGAGTGAGAGAGATTGGCCCTTCCCGCATCGCGTGAGCTGCTGTTGTCGTAGCTCGCCCGAAGGGATGGACTTCCCTCTACTCAGTGGGATCTTCTCTCCACCTCTACCACACATCCTAGGCACTAATGACTATAGACATTATATAATAGTTAAATAATTATATAAATTTAAAAAAAACTAATTACACATTACTAATATACTAATTAATAAAATAATTACTATATATACTAATTACTAATAAAACTAATACTAATTACTATAGACATTATATAAAAATAAAATAATTATATAAATTAAAAAAAATTAATTACTCATACTAATTACTAATAAATTAATAATTACTAATAAATTAATAAAAATAAAATAAACTAACCAATTACGAATAAATCTTAATTCCTATATCACATTAATAATTAATAAAACAAATAAGCCTAAATACAAATAAATTAATTAAATCTATTAATTACAACTAAACTATTAATTTCAAAAATAAACCTGATTTCAAATAAATAAAATTAATAAAAAATAACTATAAATAAACGATTAATTCTACTACATTTAATTCTATATCACATTAATAAATAATAAATAAATAAACTATTAGTTACAAGTAAAATTGATTAAAGCTATAAAAACTTACTTGTTGCGACTCCCGAATAAGAAATAACTCTGGAACGAAGCTATAACGTCAACCTACATGCAACATTTTGAAAACTGATCGGTTTCAAAATGATCCTATGAAGGAGGGGAACGTTTTAATCGGTCAATTTTTCAAAATAAATGGAGTAAGGGGACATAAATAGGGGTGGTTGTATGAGAGGAAAGGGAGTTTGGAGGGAAAGGAGAGTTTAGAAATGGAGAAAGAGGGGAGGAGGAGGGGTTTTAACATGTCCAAGTTTTTTAACGTAGCGATGGCTTGGTGTCGTCGCTACGTTTTTAAGAAAAATGCACGCGCAAATTTAAAATTCATTTTTAATGTCCGTCGCTAGATTTTTTATTTTTTTTCAAAAAAAATAAATAAATTATAATTATAGAGACGACCTAGCCGTCGCTACTGTCACTTCTTAGCGACGGCTAGGTCGTCTCTAAGAATTAATTGCACTGAACAAAGGCATTTAAGGTTGTAGCGACGCCATAGCGACGGCCAGGCCGTCGCTTGTAGCGACAGCACGGGACTATCACAAAATAGTCATCACTAAAAACTAAATTTCTTCTAGTGTCAAACACATGATAGGATAAAATAATGTTATCTATCTTTTTATCCTGATGTGCATCAAACTTATAATAGGATCAAAGCTTATCATGTTCTTGTTGAGTAAACTATCAAAATGGTCCCGGAAAGATAGCCTTCGGTCAGGTTAGTCCCTAAAAGCTTATCATGTTCTTGTTGAGTAAACTATCAAAGTGGTCGGTTGTTCCTCAGTAAGAGAAATATGGGAAGCTCTTGAGACTGAGCATGAAGGAACCAACCAAGTCAAGGAGGCTAAGATCAACATCTTAGTAAGACAATATGAACTACTCAAGATGAACAAAGGCGAAGGAATTGAGAACATGGTGAGACGCTTCACTGTTATCACAAATGACCTAAAGTCATTAGAAGGGACGTACTCAAAGCAAGATATGGTGAGAAATATCCTTACCTAAACCTTGGAGGCCCAAGGTAACTACAATACAAGAAGCTAAGGATATGAGCACGCTCAGACTAGATTATTTTCTTGACCCACTCAAAGTTCATGAGCAAGAGCTTATGGAAGAGGATCTCATTAGAAGACCTAAATCATTGCCCTGAAAGCTTCCTCAAGTAACTATAAAGGTAAGAAGGTAAGCTCAGCTCATCAAGTTTCATTATACTCTTCTCATGACACAGAAAGTGAAGAATGTGAAGATGATGATGGTGAGACTGAGATGGACGATGAGATTGCCTTAATCTCACGGAGAATCAGACAAATGTGGAAATCTAGAGGAAACGGAAGAAGAAGATTTCCCTCTAAAAGAGCTGAGCTCAAGACTGACAAGAAGGGACAAGTCATTTGCTTTGAATGTAACAAGCCAGGTCACTTCAAAGTTGGCTGCCCTTAACTAAGAAAGGAGGTCAAGAAGAGCCCCAGAAAGAAGGCAATGATGGCCACTTGGGACGACTCGAAAGAGGAAGAAAGTCAAGATGAGGAATCAACTAATCAGTGCTTGATAGCTGATGGTGACAACCTCAGATGAAGAGGTATATGAGTCTGACTCTGATCTCTCCTTTAATGGGCTTAAGTCAACTTTTGAAAACCTTCTCTATGATTCAAATCTTCTTGCCTCAAAAAGCTCTTTGTTAAAATCTAAATTAAACACAGCTTCTGAAAAAGTTAAGTTTCTTGAAAAAGAAAATGAGGATTTGAATCATAAGAATGCTAGTCTCATGTTGTCTCACATGAAGTTGTCTGAACGTATCAAAGCTCAGACTCCAGCTCAAGCTGAGCTGGACTCAAAAAATATTTTGGAAGAAAATAAAAAACTCAAACATCAAAATAAGACTCTCATACATGACCTAGCCAAATTTGTAAAAGGTACAAAAAACTTGGAGAGACTTATTGGATCTCAGAAAGGAATTTTTTATAAGGCTGGGTTAGGTTATGATAAGCCTGCTAATGAGGTTTGGTATAAGAATTTCTTTGTTCCAGCAAAGAAGCGCAAAAAGAGATGCTCATGTTGTAGTAAATTTGGCCATAATACCTCAAAATGCTACTTGAGATAAGTGGCAGTCAAAAGGAAGGTATCTAACCATGTATGACCCAGATACAAGTGGGTACCTAAAACCAAATCTCACTGTGACATAGACCTGTCTGGCAGCAGCAAGAGCAAAGACTCTGTGGGTACTGGACAATGGGTGTTCAAGACACATGACTGGAGACAAAAAAAGTTCGTAACACTTGAAGAGAAAGCATCCGGAGTTGTCTCATTTGGAGACAACAACAAAGCTCAGATCAAGGGAATAGGTAAGATTGGTAAGACAACTCAGCTTAGATTAAAAATGTATACTTTGTTGAGGGTTTGAAACACAATCTCCTTAATATAAGCCAATTATGTGATAATGGTTATCATATTAACTTTTCAACCCACTTTTTGTGAGATCATAGACTCTAAGACTGGGAAACCTATCTTTCTGGAAAAAGAAATAAAATCTCTACTCAGTCTCACTTGAGAGCCTATATGATCTCATCTGCCTTGTGTCTCATGATAATGACAAATGGCTTTGTCATAAAAGGGTTGGACATGTTAACATGAGAACCATAAGTCTGCTTGCAAGCCAATCTCTTTCAGGGATCTACCTAAGATCAGGTTTGACAAAGACATGGTTTCTGAGTCATGCATAAAAAGCAAACATACTAAGACTAACTTCAAACCTAAGGCTCATGTAAGTACCACCAGGCCTCTGGAGATACTTCACATAGACCTATTTGGACCTACTAAGACAGTCAGTCTAAGTGGTAAAAAAATATGGTTTTGTGATTATGGATGACTTCTCCAGATGAACCTGGGTTCTCTTCCTATCTCAGAAGAATGAATCTGATAAGTGAAAATTAGTTGATAAATTAGAGCATTTTTTATTTCACTTATCAAGGATAAAATGATAATTTTGCCCCAATTTAATCCCTTTTTATTAAATATTAGATAAATTATATTTATTAATCTGAGATTTGAATTTAATACTATTTTGATAGAAATATTGCTGATTTTTGCAGGATATTGCAAAGATTTAATTTGAAGGATAGATAGCATCAATAAGAAAGATATCTGCAAGATTTGAGATTGATTGAAGATATTTAATGAAGATTTAAAGAAGATTTGAGATCATTAATGAGGAGATCACTGTCAATCAATCAAGGATTCTGCAGACAAGCTTCCCAAATAAATCAAGGATTGCTCAATAAATGCAAGGATATCATCAAATAAAGGGAAATAAGGAAAGACAAATATGCCAAAACCAGTCTCGGGGAGAAATCAAGATTAAAAAGAGAAAGTTGGAGCTGCATGACGCTACTTGCGCTTCACCTGCGCTACAACGCAGGGTGAAGCGCAGACTCTCTGGAAGTTTGCGCTCAATCCCGCGTTTCCCTGTTGCCGTTTTTAGATAGATTTCTTCCCAATTTGCGTTGTCTTTCCTTAGTCTATAAATAGGAACCTCTTGCACCAATTCTAGTGGGCACGATCATTGTAATCGGTCTATATTTCAATGATAATGTACCAAAGCTAAGTTTATAGTAGGAGAGGAGGAGCGCTTCACAAGGATTGAAGATGGTGACAACATCTTCGGTGGTTTGTATGGCTACCTTGTGTAGTTAACTCTCCATTAGGATCAGATGTAATTGATTCTATCCCCAAGTGTATGTAAACTCTATATTATTATTTCTGTTCTCTCTATCTATAATATTGGTAATCTTATTCTGTACTTAATTCCTATTTCCCACGCTTGCGTCTGGAGTTATAGGCTAGTCTTAACTTAGTTAGTTTTGACTAGGATCGAGAGTGGGGGAGCGGATTATGAAGAAACTCACTCTCTGATTGGATAAGAGGACTCGGTAGCCAGGAAGCGAGAGGTGGGTATATCTAATGAGCGATGGGTAGTGACAGTACTCTAGTGAAGGTATACTTTATTTGGTAGACGCGTATTTCAATTAGTCCTTTTACAAATTGAACAAAAGAGAGCGAAATAAGTCGAGGGTAAGTCTGTCGCCTGGGAGAGACCGCATGGATTACCTTGAGTGTGTGAGGCTGCTGGTAACTCGGGGTCTTAGCAATAAAGTTGTCTACAGTATTATAGAGTAAACCTAAAATAATAAATACTTTTTACATTCACAAAGTGTAAGATGATATGAAGTCCAATCCTAATCCAAGTAAAGTGTCTCTAACTCTTCCTTTCTAATTCCAATTGATATTTACTTTCTATTTACAATTCCGCAACTATACTCTCTAAACTGTGCTTTCTCTTGATAAATAGATCACAATCTACATAGATTAACCGTTCCCTGTGGATACGATACTCTTCTTACTATTATACTGCTGGATTTGTGGTTCGCTTGCCAGAAACCCATCAAGTATTTTTGGCGCTATTGCCGGGGAACGGTTTCCAATTTGTGTAGAACTTGGAGGTCTAATTATCAAGGATATTTATCTTAGGATTTCTTTTAATTATTATTCTTATTAGTTCAGGAAATTTATAATTTTTCTATTATTATTAATTTTCTTCCACACTTACCTTTTTCAAAGTTTCTTGTTTATGTTTTTGAGAGGGCCAGGTGTCCCCCAATCAATTACAACTTGAAGCAGAAATAGGAAGGACATCAAGGAAGAACAAAAGTAGAAACAAGGAAAGAAGACAAGGGAGAAGTCGAGAAGAAAACAAAAATATTTTATTTTAATCATTTTATTTTAATTATTTTCTTTTTATAAAAAAAATTTATTATTTTTTTTAAAAAAAAATATTTAATATTATTAATTATATATAAAAAAAAGATAATAATTTTGTTCCACTCTCCTGAGCTAACATTTGTTGTGAGAACCTTGAGAGGAACGGGTAACAGAAAAAGGGGGTAGAGCTCAAGGAGACAATTTCAACACTCTTTGATCACCCAAGAAGAAGAGGGGAAAAATTTCAAGGAGACAATCTCAACACTCTCTGTTCAACCACCTCAAGTGAAATAAATGTTAAATGGCTTATGCATGGCAGAATCAACCAAGGAGAACCCCTGGAGATTATGTTAGGTGGCAAGAACCAAGTTACCTCCTCTCATGCACCGATTCAAGGTACTTCTCTAATTACAACAATTATTCTAACAATTTTTCACAGGATTGGGGAAGTAACCAGAATCAAAATTTTGGGAGATACCAAGATGATGTTTTCACTCCACATGCAACCTTCTTTTCAACAGCAGCAAAGTTACTCTTCCTATCAACAAAGAGACTCCCAATTTTATGAGTTTTTGGAAGAATTCAATCAAAGCAATATACAATTCCAGAAAGAGAGCGAAGAGAGAAGACGAAGCACTGACGCTTTGTTGAAACAGATGGCAGCACAAAGGGAGTCAAGACTTTGTAAGAGTATTGAAGAAATTCATCAAGGCAATATACAATTTCAGAAGGAGAGAAAAGAAGCAAGAAGAAAGAATGATGCTTTGATAGCACGGACTAGCAGAACAAAGGGAGTCAAGATTTCAGAAGGAAAGAGAAGAAGCAAGAAGAAACACTGACACCATGTTGGAACTGCTCAACAAGAAGAGAGAGTCTCCTGATGGCAACAATTGAGAGAAAACAGAAGCAATAGCCAACCAACAGTCAGAACAGAGCTCATCAAACGCTCAACCCAACCCCGTAGAATTTTGTCCCACCATAATTGTTAAATTAACCGGGGAGGAAATCAATGATGATCTGGCTGATAAAGAGATGAATTTGAAGAAACACAAGAAAGAGAGGCTGAAGAAGAAGAAGGTGTAGCAGATGAAGAAGAAGAAAAAGGAGAGGATGAAACAGAAAAGATGGTGCCTGAAGAAGAGATTGGCTGTGAAAGGGAGGTAGAGAATACACATATAAGGGTGAACATTATCAAGAAAATGAGAAAAAGAGTGAACAGGGAGATGGTGAGTCAAGCCCGAGGAAGGAAGTGGAAGTGATTTCAAGAACAGAAACCTTGCCTTATCCAACCAGTCCTCCAGAGGAAGATCAAGAAAGGCATGGTGCAAGTGATAAACCTTCCAGACCACACAAAAGAAAGGCCTACGATCACACTGACCAGAACAAGGCAAAGAGAAGAAAAATCAAGCTAGACTTAAATTCAGAGCCTAGAGCCAGATTGAAGATCAAGTGGTCAGGTGTGTTTCATGTCAAAGAACCCCCCGAAGCAAAGAAATTGAGAGAATTCATTTGTGAACCATTCAAGCTTCAGGAGAAGAAGATTCATGCACATCAAAGCAAGAAAGTAAAGAAAAGGACATATTGCTCCAAGGGCAAGATATGGGGAGGTTATTGGGCCAAAGAAAGAAAAGGGTGCAGCTCACAAGCTCATCAAAATATTTCAGTTTCAGCCACCTTGAGAGAACAGGCGTCGAGCTATCAGACGTAAACAAGCGCTTCCTGGGAGGCAACCCAGAGATTTTTAAAGTTTTTAATTAATTTCAGTTTTGTTTTGTTTTGTTTGTGAAAAATAAAATTTTTAAAAAAATAGGAAGTAGCAGAAAATGTGACTGAAAATTGCAAATTGCATTCTGCTTTCTGCACTGTAGCGCCGGTAAAGCGCAAAATGCAATTTTAGTCACTGTATTCTGCGCTTGCTGTAGCGCAGGGTGAAGCGCAGGATACGAAATTTAAAAAAAAAATCTTTTATTTTCTCGTGTACTACTTCCTCAGCTTTTCTTTTCACTCCTTCCACTCACAAACTTCCATCAATTTTGAAACTTTCAGTTATATTTTCTTTAATTTTTACCAATTGAAATCTTCATTTACTCTATTTTGCACTTCAGGGTAGCAACCTTAGGATTGTGATATTACTGATTATTGCTATCTTAAATGTGGTTTTGGGCTGTGTGGAACATGAAGAACAATTTGCTTGATTGAAATGCTCTTTGTTTTGTGAGTTATTAAATTTGAAAGTGTTATACTCTGTTTCTTTCAAAAATCTTGAACTTTCACTTTCCATGGATTGATTGAATACTTGCAAAACAAATGAGTATGATTGTTTTAGGAAGTCATTACCAAGTGCACTGAACTTTTGTTGTGAAATATTAATTCTTTGAATTATGCATGTAAATTGGTTAATGATAGGCTTCCATGTTCTTCATGAATTTCACAGACTGCTGCAAAGTATAAAGACTAGTTGACCCCAAACCAATCAGGAGTACTAGACCCATACCCAAGCAGGCTGCTTGAAGAGTTCCGGATATTCTTGCAGTGGCCTGGGGACAGGCTTATTTTTCCCAGGGGGATGGAAGCAACAGTAGGACAAGAACTCACAGGATACAGAGGATGAAGATTGATACTGGTGTTTTCTTTCTTTTAGTTTTTCTTTTATTTTCTACTATTTTTTCTATTAATTAGGATTTTTGTTTTGTATTTCATATTTTTTTAAAATTTAGAATTTTTAGGACCTTAGGAAATTAGGAATCAAGGTAACTTTTTCCATATCTCTGTAAATAAGTAGTTTAACTAACCAGATTAGGAAAGATGATGGGGTCTTGTGATTAATTCCATAATCAGTTAGGATTAGGGTACTTCTCAAGAGAACCTATCAAGATTGTTAATTAAATCCATTAAGTTCTTTATCAAGGAATTTTAGCCATAACCGGTGAGATGAGAGCCTAAACACTTAAATTGAGAGCTTTTCACCGCTGCCTGTCAACTGTTATTACTTGAGTTTTTAAATTTTTGCTTGCTTGAAGAAGATATGGAAGTGACAAAGGCATATTTTGTGATTATAATATTGTGCTCAGTGCCAAATAGCCAACCTTGACTAAATGTTTCCGTTTATTGCTTGCCCATTTGAGCTTGAATATTTCCTTGATGCACCCTAACCATATTCAATGAATGTATCATGTCCCTTAACACTTGGGATAGAGAGCAAGGTGCACCACAACAAAATGGGGCAAGAGGTTGGTCACAAGAAACTCACGAGAAGGCACAAGAAATCACAAAAGAAGGATCCTCCCCCACAAATAAAGTTTCTATGTTATTCTTTCTGTAAAAAAAAATCCTGCACTAAAGTGTGGAATTGAATAAGTTGGGGGGAGAAATTTTTCAAATAATGAAGCCAAGCTGAAAAGGGGTGACCATTCAAGAATGACCAGGTGAATTGAGAAAAGTCCCAAGCACAATCACAAGATGCTCTCTATTCAAAGTGTTCCTTGAATATCAAGAAAAACCATGATTTCTTAATAGCCCAGCCTCATTACAACCTAAGAAAGACCTTTTGATCCATATTAACTGCTTGCAGGTTCAGATTTTGGAAACGACTATCAATTCTAGTTGTTCAACAGTGGTGAAAAAGATTGAGGGAAACACTTACCCGTGAGAATGAGAAATTTCCTTGGTTATCACTTACTGCTTTAATTGCTATTATTGAGAAAGTTTAATTAATGTTTGTATTTCTATTCTGATTGATGATTGGTAACATCCCTTGATCCTTAGTTTTTCTTATGTTTGGAAAGTGACTGCTACTTAGGAAGGAGTTGAGGGATAGTTCCTTGAATTTGTTTTTAATTATTAGGAATACACTGGGAATAGAGTTGATTTTTGATTGCAAAGAGGTCTCTTGCTTGAGGACAAGCAAGAAGTTAAGTTGGGGGGGATTTTGATAAGTGAAAATTAGTTGATAAATAAAGCATTTTTTATTTCACTTATCAAGGATAAAATGATAATTTTGCCCCAATTTAATCCTTTTTTATTAAATATTAGATAAATTGTATATATTAATCTGAAATTTGAATTTAATGCTATTTTGATAGAAATATTGCTGATTTTTGCAGGATATTGCAAAGATTTAATTTGAAGGATAGATAACATCAAATGAGGAAGATATCCTGCAAGATTTGAGATTGATTGAAGATATTTAATGAAGATTTTAAAAGAAGATTTGAGATCATTAATGAGGAGATCACTGCCAATCAATCAAGGATTCTGCAGACAAGCTTCCCAAATAAATCAAGGATTGCTCAATAATGCAAGGATATCATCAAATAAAGGGAAACAAGGAAGACAAATATGCCAAAAAACCAGTCTCGGGGAAAAATCAGATTAAAAAGAGAAAGTTGGAGTTGCAGGACGCTACCTGCGCTTCACAGCGCAGGGTGAAAGCCGCAGACTCTTGGAAGTTGCCGCTCTGGAACATCCCGCTAATTAATACCTTAATTCATAGGAATATCATAACTTAAAGTAGAATCAAGAAATATAGGTTGTGCTTGATGTTGGTTCTAAGCCTAATGGCTTGATGCACTAAATTGAAAATATCTAGAGTTGTGGATGTCCGATGGAGAGGATTCCACTCTCATTAGAAAGCCCTCATTTCCGGGGGCTTCAGTTTGATAGGTCATACGATTAGGGTTTAGATAAAAACTGCACCTTAACAAGAAGGGGAAATTTCACTCTGTTTCCCTCGCTCGAGCTGAGCTCAAGCGCAGCCTGAGCGAGGATACAGTAAAAAGGGAAAATTACAATCTGTTTTCGCTCGCTCGAGCTGAGCTCGAGCGCAGCCTGAGCGCAGAAAAAACAGAGAGCAATTCGAGGAAATTCAGCTTGAGCTGAGCTCAAGCGCAGCCTGAGCGAGAACTCGCGCTCGAGCTGCGCTCAAGCGAGCTTGAGCGCAGGTCCGATTTCTGCATTTTTAAAACACGTTTGTGGACGGTTTCTGTCCGTTCCTTCTTCAATTCTTTTCGTATTTTCAGAGATAGAAGAGAGGTTCTAGTGAGAGAAAGTCACCCAGCAAAGGCCAAGAACGAATTCTACTCATCAAGAACGAGTCTTGCTTCAATCTTTTCTCTCCCTTCAAGGCCCTCCGTTCTTCGTTCTTTCTCCGTCTTCCATCCCACAGGTGGGTGGACTTTCACTTATCTGTTCTGAATGATTGCCATTGTATGCTCCCCTATTCTCTTTCCCCTTTCCCTCTAGGAATTAGTGATATATGTGTAGTAGGAACATAAGAATTGTGAATATGCTGCTTATTGTATGTGTTGGATTGTCAAAACCTTAGGGTAGATGATTGGATGATTTTGTATGATAATTCTTGATTATGTTTGGTGATTCTTGATTGTATTATTCTGTAATTCATGGGCCTTTGGCCATCACAGTCATGAAATTCTGAATTCAAGAGAAATCATAGAGCCTTCAGGCTATCACAGGGTCTTTGACCATCACAGGCCTTCGGGCAAATCAATTAATAACAACGGGGTAATCACATCGAACTCATGGCCAAGAGGGAGATGGGGTCCCCAATTACAGAATTGTATTTTAATGTAATTTAAAATTTAATCATAGGTAACCTTGGACGACGGTCCCTGGTTACATGGCCGAGCGCTCATCACAGTCACGTTACAGTGTAAAGGACCCCCGGGTGTCGGGAATAACACCTCACAGCCATGCATTGCATATTGATGACTGATTTCCTTTGTATTGAATTATGTATTGTTATCTCTGTTATGTCTATTAAAATTGTATGTATGCCATGATGGTTCTTGTTTGCTTTCCCCCACACTGCACACACGGTTACACTCACTGGGACGTTGGTCTCACCCCATTCTATGGGAACAATATTTTCAGTGGTGCAGGATGCTGAGCAAAGTTATGATGAGTAGTAGATGGCATGTGAAGACCATTAGTCTTATTGCTTATTTCTCTTGATGTTTTCATGTTGTTTAGAACCATTAGTGTTATTGTTGAAGCTATTTTAGGAATTATTATGTTAGTTTAATATTTTTAATATTTTGGTATTGGTGCCTTGATGGCAACATTATGTTATTATCTCATTGAGTTATATATGTATTGTTGGAGCTTTAGTAATTGTTGGGTTACTCAAGCGATTATGTTTTATTTTGATACGCGAAATTGACGAATTAATTTTATGAATTTGGAAATAGTGCTTCCAACAGGTATTATTTCTGAATTTAGAAATTAGGATGTTACATTTTGGTATCAGAGCAGTTCAATCCAATTGGACTGTGGTTATGTGTTACTCCTTAAGTTAGTCATAATTTTATATGCATTATTAGGGAATTGATAGACTGATCACCTGGATATTTCTTAATGATGTGTATAGGGTCATGGCTAACGGTAGGAGAGGACGTCTTCGTGCCAATTCACCTTCACCCTCACCGGATCAACCTCAGGATCCCGTGGCGGTGGCCCTTCAAATGCTCACCCAAATCATGGGGGAGCAAGCCGCCTCTAATGCCGCAGTACTTCAGGCCTTGCACAGGCAGTCCACCGGTACTCCTCCACCGGGGACAGTAGTAGATCCTTTTCTTCAGGGATTAACAGAATTCAGGAAACACCACCCTCCAGCCTTTAATGGGGCTTATGACCCAGCAGCAGCAGACTCCTGGCTTAATTCCATGAACAAGATCTTTGAGGTGATGGCTTGTGCGGACGACCTGAAGGTGAGATTTGCTACCTACATGTTACAAGGAGAAGCAGAGAATTGGTGGAAGAATGCGAAGATCAGTTTGAATGCTCCGGGAACTCTACTCTCTTGGGATGCATTCCAGAATGTATTCCTGGAGAAGTATTTCCCTGAACCAGTCAGGAAACAGAAAAGAGCTAGAATTTCTCAATCTGAAGCAAGGCAACATGACCGTGGGCCAGTTTGTGGCCAAGTTTGAAGAACTATCCAAGTATCACTCCTACTGCAAGCCAATCCTAATGAGGGTTGGAAATGTTCTCACTTGGAAGCGGGCCTCAAGCCCGAGATTAGGAAAATTGTGTCAGCCTTCCAGCTCAAGGATTTCCCAGCCTTGGTGACCAAGTGTCTGGTCGTTGAACAAAGTTTGGTGGATGAGGCGCCCAAGCCGACAGCTAGGACTTGGGTCGAGAGTAAGAGGAAAAGAGATGATGCACCTGTCAGTAAGAATTTCCGACCTCAGTTCCAGGGAGGAAGGGGCAAGCAGGTCGCCCTTCCCTCCACTACATCTTCTCCTACTTGTCCCAAGTGTGGCAAACACCATCGGGGCGAGTGCCTGGCAGGACAACGAGTTTGTTTCTACTGTCGGGATCCAACTCACATGATTGGGGACTGCCCAAAGAGGAAGAAGGACCAGCCCAAACCCCAAGCTACCAGAAGAGTCTTTACCCTCAACGGTGAGATGGCAACTCAGGCCGATGATCTGATGCAAGGTACATGTAATTTAAATGATACTCCTTTGATTGTACTGTATGATTCTGGAGCAACTCACTCCTTCATTTCTTATGATTGTGTGGAAAGGATGAAATTACCAGTTACTCCCTTACCTTTTCATTTGAATGTCCACACCCCTGCTAAGGAAGCCATTTCCACTTCCTTGGTATGTCTTGCATGTCCCTTAGAAATCCAAGGTAGAATCTTTAAGGTTGATTTGATTTGTTTGTCATTGAAAAAGCTTGATGTTATTTTGGGTATGAACTGGCTATCCCGTAACCAGGTCATGCTTGACTGTTGCAATAAAGAAATTGTTTTTCCTACTCTTCTTCCTTCCCCGAAGGAGAGACCATCATATTTGCTATCTTGTTCCACTCAAATTTCTGAATGCCTGACTGATGGTAGTTATTGTTTTATATTACTGCTTTCCTCAGCTGTAGAGTCGAAACCCGACCTAGGCAGCATAGCCATTGTTAGGGAGTTCCAGGATGTTTTCCCTAGTGAGGTGACCACCTTACCTCCGGACCGAGAGACTGAGTTTTCCATAGACCTTGTGCCGGGCACAGGGCCTATTTCTAAGGCTCCCTATAGGATGTCACCCTTGGAGATGGGTGAACTTAAGAAGCAACTAGAGGAATTAATAGAGAAGCAGTTCATTAGGCCTAGTGTATCCCCTTGGGGAGCTCCAGTGCTCCTTGTTAAGAAGAAGAATGGTAGCATGAGGTTGTGTGTTGACTTTAGGCAGTTGAACAAGGTAACAGTTAAGAATAAATATCCCTTGCCTAGGATAGATGACCTGTTAGATCAACTTAGAGGGGCAGCAGTATTTTCTAAGATAGACTTGAGGTCAGGTTACCATCAGATAAAGATTAGAAGTGAGGATATTCCCAAAACTGCTTTTAGGACTAGGTATGGGCATTATGAGTATTTGGTGATGCCATTTGGCTTGACCAATGCTCCAGCTGTATTCATGGACTACATGAACCGTATCTTTAGGCCCTATTTAGATAAGTTTGTGGTTGTATTCATCGATGACATCCTTATCTATTCTAAAACCTTAGAAGAACATGAGCAACATCTTAGAGTGGTTTTGGAAGTGTTGAGAGAGAAGAAACTGTTTGCTAACCCTGATAAATGTGAGTTTTGGTTGGATAAAGTTCACTTCCTAGGACATGAGATATCTAGTGAAGAGGTGTCAGTGGACCCCAATAAGATAGAGGCAGTGATAGATTGGGAGAGGCCCAAATCAGTCACTGAGGTTAGGAGTTTCTTGGGACTAGCTGGGTATTATCGCAGGTTTATTAGAGGTTTTTCCCAGTTGGCTTTACCTCTCACCCCGGCTGACTCGTAAGGGTCATGCTTTTGTTTGGGATGAGAAATGTGAGAAGAGTTTCAAGGAACTCAAGGAGAGGTTAACACCACCCCGGTGTTGGTATTGCCGGACTTGTCCAAATCCTTTGAAGTGTATAGTGACGCTTCAGGAAAGGGATTAGGTTGTGTTTTGATGCAGGATAAGAGGGTAGTGGCTTATGGTTCTAGACAGCTTAGACCCCATGAGGAAAATTACCCAACCCATGACTTAGAGTTGGCTGCAGTAGTGTTTGCTCTCAAGGTGTGGAGGCATTACCTATATGGTGTGCAGTTTGAGGTTTTAGTGATCACAAGAGCTTAAAGTACCTGTTTGACCAGAAGGAACTTAACATGAGACAGAGGAGGTGGATGGAATTTCTAAAGGACTATGATTTTGAGCTTAAGTACCACCCAGGTAAGGCCAATGTAGTGGCCGACGCCCTAAGTAGGAAATCCCTGCATGCGTCATCCATGATGGTGCACGAGCTAGTATTGTTAGAGAAGTTTAGGGATTTAAAACTTGATGGGAACTATGAGGGAGATAGTATGAGACTCCATAGGCTAGAGGTAGTTAATGAGTTAAGGACAAGGATTAGAGAGGCTCAGATCTTAGACTTAGAACTCCAGTCCCGAAAGGGACAAACAGGATTTTCTGTATCAGGAGATGGGATGATTCTCTTCCAAGGGAGAGTCTGTATCCCTAAGGGGGGTAGTATTAGAGAAGAAATTTTACAGGAAGCCCATAAGAGCAAGTTCACGGTACATCCGGGTATTACCAAGATGTACCAAGACTTGAGGACCATGTTTTGGTGGGATGGAATGAAGAGAGAGATAGTTGAGTTCGTTTCTAAGTGTCTTGTATGCCAACAGGTTAAGATAGAACACCAAAAGCCCTCGGGTATGCTAAAACCATTAGAAATTCCCGAGTGGAAATGGGAAGCCATATCCATGGACTTGGTGATGGGACTTCCCAGAGTTCCAGCAGGCTTTGATGCCATTTGGGTGATTGTGGATCGGCTGACCAAGTCAGCTCATTTCTTACCAATCAAGGCAACCTACCCTTTGACCAAATTAGCAGAATTGTATATCAAGGAGATTGTGAAGCTTCATGGTGTACCTTCCAGCATAGTGTCAGATAGAGATCCCAGATTTACCTCTAGATTTTGGAATGTCCTACACCAAGCCTTCGGTACTAAACTGAAATTTAGCACCGCTTACCACCCTCAGACTGATGGGCAGTCTGAGAGAACAATCCAGACCTTAGAGGACATGCTTAGATCCTGTGTGTTGGAAGAAAAGGGTAGTTGGGATAAGTACCTACCTCTTATAGAGTTTGCCTATAACAACAGTTTCCATAGTAGTATAGGTATGGCACCCTATGAGGCGCTGTATGGTAGGAAGTGTAACTCACCTTTATGTTGGTGTGAGGTGGGAGAGAAAAGCTTTTTAGGATCAGAGTTGGTACAAATCACTACAGAAAAGATTAAGAGAATTAGGGAAAAGTTGGTAACTGCCCAGAGCCGCCAGAAGTGCTATGCTGATAGGAGGCGGAAGGACCTAGAGTTTGAGGAAGGTGACCATGTGTTTTTGAAAGTTACTCCTATCAATGGCATTGGAAGGTCTATTAAAGCCAAAAAGTTGAATCCCCGTTTTATCGGTCCTTTTCAAATATTGCAAAGGATTGGTCCCCTTGCATACAGAATAGCCCTTCCACCCCATTTAGCCAACATCCATGATGTATTCCATGTCTCTCAGCTCAGAAAATACCTTCATGATCCTTCTCACGTCATAAGTTCAGAATCGGTACAATTAAGGGAGGATTTAACTATTCCCTCGAGGCCTGCACAGATCATTGACCGCAGTGTCAAAACCTTGAGAAATAAGACGATTCCGTTAGTGAAGGTGTTTTGGGAGGGTCAGTCACCTGAGGAAGCAACTTGGGAAAAAGAGGAAGATCTCCGCTCTCAGTTTCCAGAGTTATTCGTTTGAGGTAAGGAACTTTAGATCACCTTTGAGTTTTTCAGTTAACATTCTTTAGCCAATTTTGAGGGCAAAATTGTTTTAAGGGGGGTAGAATTGTAACATCCCGCTAATTAATACCTTAATTCATAGGAATATCATAACTTAAAGTAGAATCAAGAAATATAGGTTGTGCTTGATGTTGGTTCTAAGCCTAATGGCCTTGATGCACTAAATTGAAAATATCTAGAGTTGTGGATGTCCGATGGAGAGGATTCCACTCTCATTAGAAAGCTCATTTCCGGGGCTTCAGTTTTATAGGTCATACGATAGGGTTTGGATAAAAATTGCACCTTAACAAGAAGGGGAAATTTCACTCTGGTTTCCTCGCTCGAGCTGAGCTCAAGCGCAGCCTGAGCGAGGATACCAGTAAAAAGGGAAAATTACAATCTGGTTTTCTCGCTCGAGCTGAGCTCGAGCGCAGCCTGAGCGCAGAAAAATAGAGAGCAATTCGAGGAAATTCAGCTTGAGCTGAGCTCAAGCGCAGCCTGAGCGAGAACTCGCGCTCGAGCTGCGCTCAAGCGAGGCTTGAGCGCAAGTCCGATTTCTGCATTTTAAAACACGTTTGTGGACGGTTTCTGTCCGTTCCTTCTTCAATTCTTTCGTATTTTCAGAGAGAGAGAGAGAGGTTCTAGTGAGAGAAAGTCCCAGCAAAGGCCAAGAACGAATTCTACTCATCAAGAACGAGTCTTGCTTCAATCTTTCTCCCTTCAAGGCCCTCCGTTCTTCGTTCTTTCTCCGTCTTCTCATCCCACAGGTGGGTGGACTTTCACTTATCTGTTCTGAATGATTGCCATTGTATGCTCCCTATTCTCTTTCCCCTTTCCCTCTAGGAATTAGTGATATATGTGTAGTAGGAACATAAGAATTGTGAATATGCTGCTTATTGTATGTGTTGGATTGTCAAAACCTTAGGGTAGATGATTGGATGATTTTGTATGATAATTCTTGATTATGTTTGGTGATTCTTGATTGTATTATTCTGTAATTCATGGGCCTTTGGCCATCACAGTCATGAAATTCTGAATTCAAGAGAAATCATAGAGCCTTCAGGCTATCACAGGGTCTTTGACCATCACAGGCCTTCGGGCAAATCAATTAATAACAACGGGGTAATCACATCGAACTCATGGCCAAGAGGGAGATGGGGTCCCCAATTACAGAATTGTATTTTAATGTCATTTAAAATTTAATCATAGGTAACCTTGGACGACGGTCCCTGGTTACATGGCCGAGCGCTCATCACAGTCACGTTACAGTGTAAAGACCCCGGGTGTCGGGAATAACACCTCACAGCCATGCATTGCATATTGATGACTGATTTCCTTTGTATTGAATTATGTATTGTTATCTCTGTTATGTCTATTAAAATTGTATGTATGCCATGATGGTTCTTGTTTGCTTTCCCCCACACTGCACACACGGTTACACTCACTGGGACGTTGGTCTCACCCCATTCTATGGGAACAATATTTTCAGTGGTGCAGGATGCTGAGCAAAGTTATGATGAGTAGTAGATGGCATGTGAAGACCATTAGTCTTATTGCTTATTTCTCTTGATGTTTTCATGTTGTTTAGAACCATTAGTGTTATTTGTTGAAACTATTTTAGGAATTATTATGTTAGTTTAATATTTTTAATATTTTGGTATTGGTGCCTTGATGGCAACATTATGTTATTATCTCATTGAGTTCTATATGTATTGTTGGAGCTTTAGTAATTGTTGGGTTACTCAAGCGATTATGTTTTATTTTGATACGCGAAATTGACGAATTAATTTTATGAATTTGGAAATAGTGCTTCCAACAGACATTATTTCTGAATTTAGAAATTAGGACGTTACACGCTCAATCCTGCGCTGTAGCGCAGCCTGGAGCGCAGCTCACGCTGATTTGTTCCCTGCTGCCGTTTTAGATAGATTTCTTCCCAATTTGCGTTGTCTTTCCTTAGTCTATAAATAGGAACCTCTTGCACCAATTCCAGTGGGCACGATCATTGAAATCAGTCTATATTTCAATGATAATGTACCAATGCTACGTTTAGAGTAGGAGAGGAGGAGCGCTTCACAAGGATTGAAGATGGTGACAACATCTTCGGTGGTTTTGTATGGCTACCTTGTGTAGTTAACTCTCCATTAGGATTGGATGTAATTGATTCTATCCCCAAGTGTATGTAAACTCTATATTATTATTTCTGTGCTCTCTGTCTATAATATTGGTAATCTTATTCTGTACTTAATTCCTAATTCCCACGCTTGCGTCTGGAGTTATAGGCTAGTCTTAACTTAGTTAGTTTTGACTAGGATCGAGAGTAGGGGAGCGAATTCTGAAGAAACTTACTCTCTGATTGGATAAGAGGACTTGGTAGCCAGGGTTCCTTTACAGGGGCGTTGCTTATGATTGATGGGTAGTGTGAGTACTCTAATGAAGGGCGTTCCAATATGTTAGACATGGTTTTTGAATTATCGATAGCAAAGGATTAGTTAATTGTGAATCCAGGAAGCGAGAGATGGGTATATCTAATGAGCGATGGGTAGTGAAAGTACTCTAGTGAAGGTATACTTTATTTGTTATGCCGCGTATTTCAATTAGTCCTTTACAAACTGAACAAAAGAGAACGAAATAAGCCGAGGGTAAGTCGGTCGCCTGGGAGAGCCCGCATGGATTACCTTTGAGTGTGTGAGGCTGCTGGTAACTCGGGGTCTTAGCAATAAAGTTTGTCTACAGTATTATAGAGTAAACCTAAAATAATAAATAGTTTTTACATGCACAAAGGGTGAGATGATATGAAGTCCAATCCTAATCCAAGTAAAGTGTCTCTAACTCTTCCTTTCTAATTCCAATTGATATTTACTTTCTATTTACAATTCCACAACTATACTCTCTAACCGTGCTTTCTCTTGATAAATAGATCACAATCTACATAGATTAACCGTTCCCTGTGGATACGATACTCTTCTTACTATTATACTGCTGGATTTGTGGTTCGCTTGCCAGAAACCCATCAGAATCTTATGGAAGTTTCAAAATATTTTGCAAAAAGGTCCAATCTGAGAAAGGGTATGGAATTGGTACAGTGAGAAGTGACCATGGAGGAGAATTTGAGAATGCCAAATTCACATAATTCTTTGACAAACATGGCATAACTCACAACTTCTCTTGTCCAAGAGCACCCCAACAAAATGGTGTAGTTGAAAGAAAGAATAGAACACTCCAAGAGATGGCAAGAACCTTATTGTGTGACTCTAAAAGTTGAAAAAAAAAAATTAGGCAGAGGTTGTAAATACATCTTGCTACATCATCAACAGAGTCACAATAAGAAAGATTTTCAATAAAACTCCATATGAGCTATGAAAAAGGAGAAAACCCTCTATTTCTTACTTTCATGTGTTTGGATGTGATTGTTATATCCTAAACACAAAAGATTCTTTGGGAAAATTTGACACAAAGTCAGATAAAGGAATATTCCTTGGTTACTCACTTACTTCCAAAGCTTACCGTGTCTTTAATTTAAGAACTAAGACTAATGAAGAGTCTGTGCATGTAGTTTTCAATGAGATACAATGAATCTCACAAAAGATACTGGAGGAAGAAATTAAATAGAAGAAATGATGGATGATATGAGAATCTCAGAGCTGAAGGTAAGGAAAGATTTACCTTGAACCATAAAGACATCAAAACACCTCAAACTGAGCTTAACACCTCAGACTGAGATCGACATACAACCTCAGACTGAGACTGATGAAAATCCTCAAACTAAAGAGAAAGAAAAAAGTCAGACTGAGATTGAGAAAGTGACACAAAGTCATACCTGATACTCAACATCAACATGCATCTGAGATGCCTAGGAGTTGGATACTGGTTCGCTCTCATCCCAGAGATCAGATCATTTGAGAGACCTTAGACAAAGTCCGAACAAGATCTTCATTTACAAATGCTAAAAACATGGTGGATTTCTTGTCTGAAATAGAACCCAAGGACATCCAAGAAGCTCTTGAAGATGAGTCTTGGGTAAGAGCAATGGAAGAAGAGCTCATCTAGTTTGAGAAAAGCAAAGTTTGGACTCTTGTCCCTCCACCTTCCCACCAATTTGTGATTGGCACTAGAAGAGTGTTCCGTAACAAGCTCAATGAGAAAGGAAAAGTCATGAGGAACAAGGCAAAACTTGTTGCTCAGGGGTTTAACCAACAAGAAGGAATTGATTATGATGAGACGTTTGCCCCTGTGGCAAGACTTGAGGCAATCAAAATCCTCCTTGCATTTGCAGCTCACAAAGACTTCAAGCTCTACCAAATGGATGTGAAGAGTGCATTCTTAAATGGTGTGATTGAGGAAGAAGTCTACGTGAGACAACCACCTAGGTTTTAGAACTCAGAATACCCTGAGCATGTGCTGAGACTGAGAAAAGTATTGTATGGTCTTAAGCAAGCACCCAGAGCTTGGTATGATAGACTGAGCTCATTCCTTGTTGAAAATGGGTTCACTCGAGGTCAGATTGACACAACCCATTTCAAAAGGGAGTACAATAAAGATTTACTCATTGTTCAAATATATGTAGATGATATTATCTTTGGATCAACTAATGAATCTCTCTATCAAGCATTTTCAAGTCTAATGCAGGGTGAGTTTGAGATGAGCATGATGAGTGAGCTGAGATTCTTTCTAGGCTTACAAATCAAACAACAATCTAAAGGTATCTTCACACACCAAGAGAAATATGCAAAAGACTTGTTAAAGAAGTTCAAAATGAGGGATGCTAAGCCCATGAAAACACCCATGCATCCATCAACTCTAAGTCAGCTTTGGCTTGACTCGTATAACGGAAGTAACAAATCTTGAAGAGTGATCTTAACTAAACTATCAAGCTTATCTTTACGTTTTCCTTATTTAATATAACCTGAGTTTTCATAATCTGTGTTCTTTAAGTTAATATGAGATTTCAAGTTATTAAGCTTGAGAGCTAAGCTCAGCTTGACCTTAAGTTTCTCAGGAACGAATTTTCAAAAGTCTCTATTCAACCCCCTCTTCTAGAGACATCCAACCAATTTCATTTTCATCTTTTACAGCTGACATGACACTTAACTTGCCACTCCAGCGTCTCTGTTAACTTTAACAGACTGAGGTTAATAGAAGGACTAAATTGATTGACGTTAGTATCAATCAGGGAAGAAGATAAATTAGGAGGATATAGCATTTCTCCTACTTACCAGGTTTGGTTAACTTGGATCTGAGCTCAGATTATACCTACTCAATGAGACTTTTCCAAAATTAAGAGCATCAGGTACTTGAATCTAGGTACAACAACCTTTGCGGGGTTGTGCCTTTCAACGTAATTTTCATAAATAGATTGACAATGTTCAATGTTAGTGCACTTGGGATTTCTTTAACAACATTAGGCACGATGCGTCGTTGCACAGAAGTGTACAAGTTTTTTTTTTTTCAAAAATACATCCAGAGAGTGGAGCATGTGCTCTTTTTGTCAAATTGAACAAAACAAAGTGATTTGTGATTGAAGATGTAATTAGCCTCAAACTGAGCGAAACTGCTTTCATCCAGACATCCACATAGCCACCACCAAAACTAATCTCTCAATTTTACGAGCCTGAAACATACTAATATTGAGTGCTAGAGTCATTGAGCTCTCACTCAATAGCCAAGTTCTTCTTTTTGGGGGGGGCTCTCCTTTTTGGCTACCATGACCGCTAAAGTTCTCAGTTAATATCAATTATGAGCATTACTTATTCTCAAAGGTGGAGTACTTACTTGTAAATATAAAAACTTCATTGATGACCGACAATACCAGGTCAACTGGGATTTATATCAACCGTTAAATACATTATTAATAAATCTGAATACATTATTAATAAATCTAACGGTCAAACTTGGATAAAATATTTAGGGAACCAAACTAAAGTCTTTATATATGAATTAATTTTTTTATTAACAAAAAAGAAATAATAGAATTTCTCTATTCGAAACACACATACATAATTTTAATCACATCCAAAAATTACGCTGATAAATTAGTTTTAATTAGAAGAGAGAAAACTTGTGTAAGAAATTTCTAACTCAAATAATAATATAATAATATATCAATATAATATATATATATATATATATATATATATATATTCTTCTTAAAAAAAAGTTTGGGGGAGTTGTGGCTCCCTATCACATTTGGTGCACATGATAGGATAGGATAGGATAGCAGAGTTGGATAGTGACGTGATAGGATAAGAACATGATAAGTTTTTATCTTATCCTATGTTTGATATACACCAGGATAAAAAGACAGATATGATTATTTTATATTATCCTACGTTTGAGATGGACAGATTATGGTAGGATAAGATATAAAGAATATTAAAAAGACAAAATTATCCTTATTACAAATTTAAATTATTTTTTGCTTTTCAGCAAGCACACATAAATAAAGAATTATTTTTTATTAGAAAATATTTAAATTATTTTACAAAAAATAAAATTGTTAAAAATATTAAAATTAATATCCAAATTACCATAAAAAATTGTTATTTTAGAGAGAGAGGAGGAGAGACAGAGGGAGGAGAGGAGGGGGGGAAAGAGAGAGGAGAGAGAAGGAAAGAGAGGGAGAGAGAAAGAGTGGGGATAGAGAAAAGAGAGGAAAGAGAGGAGAGAGGGGAGAGAAATAGGAAAGAGAGAGAGAGGAGAGAAGGAAGAGAGAGGAGAGAGAGGAAAGAAATAAGAGAGAGAGGGAGGAGAGAGAGAAAGAGGGGGAGAGAGGGAAGAGAGAAGGAGGAGAGAGAAAGAGGGGGGAGAGAGGAGATAGAAAGAGAGGATAAATGAGGAAAAAAAATTTTTATCTTATCCTATCCTATCTTATCACTCCCTAACCCAGTTCCTCCCTCAGTAGGGGTGGAAACAGGCCAGGCCAGGCTTTGGCAGGCCTGAGCCTGACCTGACTCCTAATTCTTAAGCCTGAGTCTGGCCTGTTACCTGTTACAGGCCTTTTTGTAAGGCCTTGGCCTGGCCTTCGAAAAAGCATGGCCTGGCCTGTAAGCCTGTTTAGAAGCCTGTTTTATAACAAGACCTACATACAGGCCAACGGGCCTATAAGCCTATGCAGGCCAGCAGGCCTTTTAAGCAGTTTTTTTTATATAATTAATTTAATATATTCTAATTTTTTACTATATTATAAATTTTTTAATTATATTTATAGTTATTTATATAATTAATTTAATATATTATATATTATTATATTAAACAGGTCGGCCTGTTAAGCATAATAGGTTTTTTCATAGGCCTGAAGCCTGACCTATTTAACTAAACAGACCTTTTAACAAGCCTTGGTCTGACCTTTTTAATAAACGAGCCAGGTAAGGCCAGGTCATAAACAGGTCAGGCCGTAGACCCCTGACAGGCCGACTGGCCTATTCCCACCCCTACCCCTCAGGATAAGAATTACACTAGAAGTAAAGAATAGTATAAACAACATGATAAAGTTATCATATCATATTGGTGCAACAAACACATGATAAGTGATAGGATAGGATAAAGTTATCATATCCTGACTCTTATCCTGTGCACCAAACGGACGATTAAGGTACTCATATGTGGTTCATAGAAAGGGCTATATAAAAATATGGTCGTTTTGTATAATTTAATTAAATGGTTTTGTTTTAATAATGATGAAGAAGTAGTTATAACTTAATTTTATAAAAAAATTTAGGATGTGTTTAATTTTTTTATTTTTAATTGATGAATTTTTATTAATAATTATAAAAATATTATGTTATTTTTTATTTTTTTTAATTTCATTATTTTTTAACAGAAATTATAAGAAAAAAAATACATATTAATTGAACATTAATTACTTAACATTTTTTATAATTATTAATAAAAATATATTAATTAAAATAGAACAAAATTTTTATCCATCAATATTTTTACACATAAAAAACAGTTTTTTTAAAAAAATCTAATTTCAAATGAGTTTTCTAGTTTTTAATCTCCAAAAACAGTTTTAAAAACAATTTATCAAGCAAGTTTTTTTATTTTCTTATTTTAAAAATAGTTTTAAAACAGAATTACCTAACAAGTTTTTTTTTTAACTTTTCTTTTCTAAAACAGTTTTCAAAATACATTTACAAAAATGTTTTTAAAAATTAAAAAATAGAATTAAATCAAACAGGCTCTAAGTTATTGGTGTCTTGCATAATGTAGTTTTCAAACACTATTGCTATTGATCAAACATAATTATAGACACCAGCATCCTCCTTCCCGAAATCCCACATCCATTTTATTGTCACCAAATAATGAAACCAGTGAAACCACTCACAATAAGTTGTACCTAATGTTCATAATGAATATGATTTGCAATATTAGCCTCATTCTATACTCACTAGCTCGCCCATTGATGTCAAATCGCCAAGCACAAAATGTTGCATATTCCACTGTCACCAGGAAACACTTTTTATGGCAATCTTTGGCAGATCCATGACTGAACGGAACAATCATCTCACTTATTGACCCATTTGTCCCAGCTAGCCCACGCCCCACTCAGCACATTTCTTATACACACTATCATAATAACAAGTTTGTCATTATATATTATGCAGACTGGTACCTATTAATTTATTTTGTTTTTAGAATAGTATGTGATTGAAATGATATATACCAAAGTAGTTTATAATATAGAAATGGTAAATGCAAAATAAGTTAAATATGTACCAATTTTTCCAAACAAAACCTTGAATCCGATGCCTTAAGAATCACGCATAAGTCAACCATCCATTGATGAACATGTATGCACTAATTTTGAGGGAATGAAGCATGTAAAATTTAAATTTGAGCCTTGCCAACTAGTTATTTAAGGTAGCGTTTGATGAATGAACAGAACGGAACAAAATAGGATGTAACGACATAAAAAATGATTTATGTGTTGTAACTATAAAATAGAACATAATGATACAAATTGTTTGACAATTAGTTTTAACCAATGATTTTTTTATCATATATGGAGGGGATGATTCATTTAATTTTAATGATTTTGATTATTTTATTTAATTTTTTATGATTCCTCAATTTATATTCCAATATCTTTCTCGAAAACCTACACTATATTTTAAATAAAAGAAAAAAACATCTCTAATTTTTTATTTTAGATTTAATAAATATACATTGGCAGTGTAAAAAGTTTTACACTGTCATCAATGTGCTGCCACATCATTTATCAAGTTTAATAACACATCATACTCATTGGATGATAGTGTAAAACTTTCTTACATTGTCCGTGTATAGTAATTAAACTCATTTATATTTTTTTGGTACTGTTAAACTCATTTATTTTTACAATATATATACAACTACTTTTTTTTGGTGGATAAGAAAATAAAAACAAACAAAACAAGCAAAAACTTAAACTATTGGGCCATATTGATGGCGAAACAATAAAGGAGATAGCTCAGATGGAGGAAAACTCCATTGCCTCATTGAAACGCCATGCTTATGTGCCATGCGAGCTAATCAATCTACTGGATAATTCAATTGACGCGGAATATGTTGGAAAGAAACTTCCACCAGCTTCCTCTTCAAAGCATTAATATGAGAAAGAACAGAATCATAAAAAGGACCATCAATTGGTGACCGATGAGCAACGGCTTCAAGAGCTGAGACAGAATCTGATTCCAAGCAAACGCGAGTATGTCCCTGTTCAATAGCCACCTCCAAACCTTTGCACATCTCAAAAAATTCAGCTAACAAGACATCGCCAATCCCTTCAAAACTACTGAACCCCAAAGCCATGATCCCGAAGAATCCCACAACAGACCTCCAACAGTCATTACTGAGTTATGTGGGAGAAAACTACCATCTATGTTGAGCATGCAGATTTTTATAATGTTTTTAAGTATGAAATTATGCTTCAGCCTTAATCAAGCATATAAAGAACGATCAAATAAAAATTTTATTCATGTGATTTTATCTTTTAATTTATTAAAAATGATTATTTAAAATGTGTTGTATTTTTGGATATATATTCATGTTTCATTTATCGTGAGAAATATGTGAGATACATTATAGGATTTAATTGATATACACTATCAGTGTAAAGAAGTTTTATACAGACATTCAATGGTATGTCGCCACATCATTTAATGAATATGACATCTCATGTGTTATTAAATTCAATAAATGATGTGGCAACACATCATTGGATGTCTGTGTAAATTTTTTGTACATTGACAATGTATATATATTAAACTCTACATTATATTCTAATCGTTTTGAATCAGTGATAATTATTATCAATGTTATTATTATAATTGTTAGAGGAATTAAATAGAAAAAGATATTTGATTTGTATATGTGGATTCATGTGTTTATTTAAAAGATATGAATTTTATTTATGATATATTTCTTACAAACTTAAATTAGTAAATGGAATAATGCATGATCCTATATAATGTTGGTTTGGATATATTGCATGATCGGCTATATTGACATTTTGTTATTAAAAGTATTTCAAATTATTATATAACATGTGTGACATGTTTAGATTAATTTGATATGTAAGGAAATGTGTGTGGTTTCCTTTAAGGAATTTAATTAATTATATTATCATATTATTTTTTATGGTTGTTATTATAACCATTATTTGAGGGAGTGAGAGAACATGTGTCATGTATAAAATTATGATGGAATCTTCAAATAAGATTTATTGGCATATTATTTATTATTTCATTGAATATTTTAGGGTAAAATATGTTTTAGCTCCCTATAAAATTAATGAGTTTTACTTTTAGTCCCTATAATTTTTTTTTGTTAAAGTGTCCTCTCAAACAAAATTTTTTACAATTAGTCTCTCCCCTCAAATGGCGTGTGTGAGATGCTGATGTGGCACCTATTCTCTCTCCTAGGTGTCAACTCTTGTATTTCTAGCGGTCTTAAACCTCCAGAAATTATGCTTAGACCGCCACAAACTCCCCCACCATTTACCCCTCCCTCTTCTCCCCCACTTCCATCACCTACAATTCCCTTCACCGCATTCTTCTTCATGCAGTTTCATCACTACCCCATCAGCCCACCACCCATCGTGGAATCCTTATTTGTTTTGTCTTTATACTTATATTCCTCTTCCCCTCCACATCAAGCCCTTCGGAAAAAAAAAATACGGAACCAAGAAGCTCTCCTCTAATACCTACTTGTTCTGGAACCTCTACAAAGCCAAATTCGGGTCAAGACCCGAACCCTACTCCGGGTTCTATGTTGTCGTTGTTGTGGACAATGAAATGACCCTTCTGTTTGGTGATTCTAGCCATAATTTCTGGCGGTTTAAGACCACAAAAAATACAAGAGTTGAGACCTAGGAGAGAGAAAATGTGCCACATCAGCATCTAACACATGTTATTTGAGAGGAGGGACTAATTGCAAAAAAAATTGAGAGGACGCTTTAACAAAAAAAATTATAGGGACTAAAAGCAAAACTCACTAATTTTATAGGGACCAAAAACATATTTTACCCAATATTTTATAATGATATTTTGATAAATAATTAAACAATGAAATCAATTTGTCAAATTTGTAATTTATACATGTATATGATTTTGTATTATTTTTGGACAATGTTAAAAATTTCTATTAATGAGAAATAGTGTTCATTTTTAATATTTTTTTCAATGAAAATGAGTACAATTCATTATATAATGACTCATTTGTCAAATTAATATGCTTTGTTCTAAATAATTTGAGATATTATGTTATATTTTGGCTAAATTTTATGGTTAGTTGTCCTGAATTGCTATTATGAAATTCTAGATAGTTATGGACACTGTATGATGGTTTCTCATAATATGAAGAAGTGAATGATCTAATGGCATACCCCTGTTGTATTGTTTTGCTCTTCACTCAATGTATAACATCCCTTTTTGGCATACCCTAGGGGATGCCAATTGAGTAGAATTTAATAAGAGAATGTATGAGGTATATGAAATCAATTCTAATTGTACGATGTTATGTTAATTATTTATTATGCATTGTCATGGATGATACTCCATGAGACATGCGAAGAATTAATGTATAAATTCTCGTAAATGTTTTTATGAATTGCCCATGAGCATGGTTGTGTTTGGGGACCTGTAGGTCGAGAGCTCAGCTCCACCAGATGTGGCGTGTGAACGTGATTGTGTTTGAGGACCTGTAGGTTGAGAGCTCAGCTCCGTATGAGGTGGCGGGTGAACATGATTGTGTTTGAGGACTATGTCGAGAGCTCAGCTTCGCCAGACTTGGCGTGAGAACTTGTTTGAGGGTGTGCGCCCCAAAGTTTATGTATTTGAGGGCGTGTACGCCATAACTAATGTTTTGTAACCTATGTGGTATTACAAATATAATTAAAGGCTCCGACATAGCTAATATTTTTGTTACCTATTTGGTACAAATATAGATGAAGGCTTAAATAGAGCCAACATTCTGTTACCTGGAGGAACAAAATTACACATTGATTGTGCCTTATATTCTGACAAGTCTTATAGAAACTTGTTAAGTTTCAAGGCAATCCACAAAAATGGATACCATATATATAGAGACAAAAAATGATGACAATGTTGAATATCTATACATCACGAGAATGATGTTAGATAAAAAATGTGTATTGAAAAAATTGCCTTCATTTTCCTCCTGGTTGTACTACACCTATTTTAGTACATTTGAAACAAATGATATAGTAAAGCATGATAAAAAATTTATTTGGCATGAACCGTTGAGCCATCCCGTTTCAATTATGATGCGAAAATGATTGAAAAATCATATGAACACCTCATGAAGAGTCATTAGATTCTTCAGTCCAACAACTTTTCATGTCTTGCTTATTCACAGTGAAAAATGATTATTTGACTATAACTAACAAAGATTGGAAGTAAATCTCTCACCTTTTTGGAATGTATACAAAGTGATATTTGTGGACTAATACACCAATCATGTGGGCCATTTAGATATTTTATGATTATAATTGATGCATCAACTAAATGGCCACATGTTTGTTGATTGTCAACTTGAAACCATTAGTTTGTAAGATTATTTGCTCAACTAATTCGTTTAAGAGCTCAATATATCAAGACAATACACCTTGATAATGTAGGTGAATTTATGTATGTCCATTGAAATTGATGTTGAACATCCTGTAGCATATGTTCATGCACAAAATGATCTTGAAGAATCATTTATTAATTGCAAGGCAATTACAAATGAGATCAAAACTTCTAATTTCTACTTGGGAACATGCAATCTTTTATGTTGCAACACTTATTCGCATCATGCCAATAAATTATCATAAGTCATCCCTTTACAAATGGTTTTTCGTCAGGAACCTAATACTTCCCATCTAAGAATATTTGGATGTGCATTATATGTTATTATCGCTCCACCACAATGCACTAAGATGGGACCTCAAAGTAGGTTGGGAATATATATTGGTTATCGATCCCCGTCTATAATAAAATATATTGAACAATTGACGGGAGATTTATTCACAACTCGATTTTCCGATTGCCATTGTGATGAATTTGTTTTCCCAATATTAGGGGGAAAGTAAGCAGTTGGGCAAAGAAATCAGTTGGAATGAATTATCATTACCCATCTTGATCCTCGAACAAAACAATGTGAATTGGAAGTTCAAAGGATAATTCATCTGCAAAGTTTAGCCAACCAACTATTGAATGTATTCAATGACCCAAAAAGATGTACCAACTACTAATGCTCCAATTAAAATAGATGTCCCTATTGGACAATCTACATTTGCAAATGAGTCTGAAAAACTAGATGGTTGGTTCGAGGATACAAAGACTCTAGAAGAGAGTCCTCAGACATAATTAATATTCCAGTTCCAGAAGGAACCTAGGTACCTGAAACTCATGAAAATAAAGAGATCTCATTATGTCTGAATGGAATACAATGTAACCAATGTGAAGTCAATGTTGACAATATTTTTTGCATTTAAAGTAGCGCTTGATGTTATAAATGGTAGTGAGGATCATGAACCGACATCAATTGAAAAATGTTGACAAAGAAATGATTGGCCAATGTGGAAAGATGAAATTCACTTGCAAAATGCAAAGTTTTTGGCCTATGCCCACACACTTGAATGTATAAATCTAGTTGGATACAGATGGGTTTTTGTACAAAAAAACGAGAAGCGAAAAGTGAAAATATGCAGTATAAAGCACAACTTGTTGCCCAAGATTTTTCGCAAATACATGGCATTGATTTTGATTGAATATATTTACTTGTGGTGGATGCGAGTACTTTTTGATACTTTTTAGTTCTGCAGTACATGAAAATATCGATGGATATTATTACGACCCATTTATATGGCTCTCTTGAAAATGATATTTATATCAAACTCCCTGAAGGGTTTAATTTGTTGGAAACATATAGTCCAAGTTCTCGAGAAAGTTATTCACACTATAACAAAAAAAGCCTTTTGTTGCGGTTGAAAAGGGCCTTTTACCGCGGTTACGACCACGGTCTACTGCGGTTGGATAAAAGGCAATTACCGCGGTTAATTTTCGGAACCGTGGTAGTTGAAATAGGCTTTTTACCACGGTTCCAAAAAGTAACCGCGGTAAAAAGCCTGGAAGCATGAAAATTCTGGCACGCTTTTTTACCGCGGTTGGATTAAGGAACCGCGGTAAAAAGCAATAGATTATCATAGCTATTCTGTAGTTAATGTCTAGCTATTTTATTAAAAATCCTAATAAAAAGCAAAATTTTAGGATACTCTCTCCTGCATCACATTTCTCCTATTTGCTTCTTTCATGCAAATTACGCATTAAAAATTTAAAAGTTCTATTTCTCTTAGTAATATAATGGATCAAGATTTGATGTAAAAGACAATACATATGACTAGAGATAATAGATCAAGTTCAAAAGTTAGTAATATACATATGCATCTATTACTTTCAAAGTGAGAAACGTGTGTCTATTTGTGGACATGCCAGTATCACATCCAAGATTTCAGAACCTGGAAGGAACATACACTATAACTTCACCAATCACCATACTAAAAGAAAGCATTGATTACAACATGGTTGGTCAAAGTATCTAACCATATGTACACTGCCTTCCATTACAGCCCAAGTAGTCAAGCAAAACAATTTAATTTACCCCTGATTTAAGCCTATTAATTACCCATTTCCCAATATATGAAACCAAGTGGACAATTGCCAATTTTGAATTTGTGAGCATGTTTGAACAAGACAAACACATACCTGTTGTAATAGTTTGAAATCGCTCCTGACCAACAGTATCCCAGATTTGCAGCTTAATGTGTTTGCCATCAAGTTCAATGGTTCTTAACTTGAAATCAATTTTGTCATACATCATTATAAATAAGATTTTATTATCATCAACTAAAAGATAAATGTCTGGTTGTGTACAGTGATTTATGTGCACACAGAGACTAAACATACAGACAATCTGAGCACCCCAACAATGAGAAAATGCCAATATCAAATATGAGATATACTTAGTAATTAGCACTATATACCAAATGGGCTCTAAACATTAAGTCCTAAGTGGCTATGTTTCCAAGGGATATTAAAACAGAAACAGGAGCCTTATTAATAACTTGGTAGACAATCACAATACATCAGAAAATCCACATTAACATAAGATAATAGTCGCTGTAGCATTTTCACAAGGGATATAAAATGCCTAAAGATACTAACCCAATAATGGTGATAAAACTGGTTGTGAAGGAACCATTAGAAAATCTCAAAAGCAGACAACTCTTCCCAACAATAGTAAGTAGCAAAATGTAGATGGCATTGGCAACACTTCATGATCCTAGATAATTAAGATAAAACCCACCAGAAATCCTTTAATCAATTATATAATATGACAAGTAATGAGTCTTTACATACACAAGCACTGAAACCCCAACATCTAAGACTGTGCTACCAATAGAACTAGGTAGGACTGTGTATGTGGCAACTTTTTTAAAAACCAAACCATATCCAAATATAAACTACTTTTATGGGTCAGTTTTCTAATATTGAACCAGTTTTACTGCCCTTATAAATCGATTTTTGAGTAAACCGGTTCCAGTTTATGAGTAAACCGGTTCCAGTTTATGAGTAAACTGGTTTGAGGATAAAAAATCAGTTTTAAACCAATTTTGTGGGGAAAAAAACAATTTTAAACTAGTTTTATGGGAAAAAAAGGGTTTCAAAAGGAATAAGACCTTTCCCATAAAGTCAAAATCAAACCTGTTTCTTTAAATATAATATTACTAAATAAGAAATTATATTTAATCTGCATGAGTCATGACAAACAACCTAACTATAACATAAAAAAACTAGTTTTAAATTGCAACAGAAGTGTCAAAGATCAGCTGAGTACCTAATGGAATGAGTGGAACAAAAAATGTTAAAGACAACAGAAGTGTATGCCTTCACTAAATAAGGATCAATGTGGAGAAAACAAAAAGAAACCTGCAGTATGTAATGACCAGACTAAGGAAATAGTTTGAACCTCTCAAATAGTTTGAACCTCATCTATCAAGGATGCAAGGAAATGATCTGCATCAAATATATCCTTAAAGTCACTGCAATATCAAGGAGACAGAAATGAAGACATCAAGAAATTGTGATAGTCCTAAATGATATTATGATAGTCCTAAACGCATATGCTTTCAGAATTGAAGTTATGGGATAAAGAATAATGTGCAAACCATGAATCATCCCAGAAAGAGGTTTCTAAGTGGAAGGAAGAAATTAAAAGGAAGGAAGGGGAAGGTCCAATCTTTGATGAAGGGGAAAAAAAGAAGCTCACCATTCATGGAAGAAATATGAACTTTCTAAGTGGGAATTTGCTTTATAAAAATGAAAAAAAATGATAGTTCAATGGGAATAAAGGTGAGGTACTCAAGATAGAGTTGGATCCAGAGAAAGCCATCATGAAAAACATTGAACTAACAGGGCAGGCTACATGATTTATCTAAATTTTTGGAGCAGAAAACTGATATGAGAAAGACTGCAGGAGAAACTACAACCAACAACAAATAAGAGTATCAGACAGCTTTGCAAAAATATATTCATATGACAATTAATTTTAAAAAATAAGTTCCTAATGTTAAAAAGAGAACTACAAAGAATTATTCATATGACAAGCTAAGGACTTACTTTTAGGTGGGAGCACAAACCTTGGCTGGAACCAAAAACTTCTCTGAAGATGGAGATGCAACTGAGGAACTGAAACAGTAAGGCATTCCCTTGAACAAACTTGGCCCCAACAATTTCCCTAGTGCAATCAACTGGACAACACTAGTCCAAAGTACCACAGTTGTAATGACTCTAGCCATCTACACCTTTCCAAAGTCCAAATGACAGCAATTTAACTTCAAAAACATTTTTCAAATAAGCCAGTGAACATTGTGCCTTGGTATTCTAAATCATGTTGCATAGAAAGCTAAAAAATATCATCCTAATATTCCCTATGTATTATTCCTATACCATACATACTATATGCCAACCACATGATGCATATATTCTTCCATATAAGTTTCTTTTAGAAGGATTGAAATAAAAGTGATAACAATAACCCTTCTCCCATTAACAACAACCCAAGAACAAGTGACGTCACCAGAAAGACCTTGAGCCACTTTCTCCTCCTCAGGAACAGGCTCAGCAAAATATACATCAAATCTGAAGGTTCCAACATAGTTTCCTTCCTTACCTGTTGTAGTTAAAGAAAATATAAGATTCTTAGAGTATTCCAAATGCTTTTTTACCAATTCCAGTTCACCAAAAACTTCCAAACCCAAACATCTATTTCAATTTTTTGAAACCTGTAATCAATCAAGCTATAATTCTCAACTTGATCTCTGCATCAAATCGACTAGCAGAGAAAATAATAAAAATTAAGACACTAAGAGTGTGTGTTGCTTATACACTTTGCGTCCTGAAATGCTGTCCTGCTTAGCTTGGGCTTTAGCTACATAAATCAAGTACCCCCCCTCCCCTGGCACCCCCACACACAAAAAGAACCTTCAAGCATACTCATGGAAGCTTTCTATGCTTCTCATCATGCATTTGGTCAGAATAAGAATGATATATAATAAGTAATAACGCAAGAAAAGAGTGAACTCCAGATGGTGTTTGAGAGTGAGAGAAAACAGAGAGGTACCTGCAGGGAAGAACGCAGCGGCAACGGAACGCAGCTGCGCAGTGGCAACGACGACTGAGGAACGCGCAGTCAACGACGGAGGAAAGACGCAACGACGCAACGACGCACAATCGACGACACATACAGTGGCAGCGTTGAACGGAGGAAGAGGGCGCAGCGGCGACGACAACAGAGAGAAAAGGGAAGAAGAGGGATGAAACGTGTGGCGCAGGAAAACTAACGAAGGGAAGAAGGGGATTAGGGTTCTTTAAAACCAATTACCGCGGTTCCGTTAACGGACCGCGGATAATACCCATTTTTTTTAAAAAAAATTAATTGTTATTTACCCCGGTTGCTTAAGGCACCCGCGTTAAAACTAAACACCCCATTTTTTATCGCGGTTCCTTTTCGGAACCGCGGTAATTTGTCTTTTTTTTTAAAAAAAAATGAGCTACGCGTCTATTACCACGTGTGTTTTACGGAACCGCGGTAATTGCCATCCTTTCTACATTTTAACTCGGTTGCTTATTGTAACCGTGTTAATTGGAGCGCGATAAAAACCAAATTTTGGCATAGTGTCAATTAAACTGAATAAATCCTTTTATGAAGTAAAGTAATAGGCATATGTGGTATAATCGTCTCAATGAATATTTGCTAAAAAAAGGATTTAAGAATGGTCTTATTTGTCCATGATTTTTATAAAAGGATATGACAAAGAGTTTGTCATAATTGTTGTTTATGTTGATGATTTAAATATTATTGGAACTCTTGAAGAGCTTCCAAAAGTTGTAAATTGCTTAAAGCAATAATTTGAGATGAAGGATCTGGGAAAGACAAAAGTTTTGTCTTGGATTCCAACTTGCATATTTAAAAGATGCAATTTGAATCATATAAGGTCTTTTGATGTGGATAAAGACCCTTTTAGACCTCAAGAGAATGATGAAGAAATGTTTGGTCTTGAAATACCATATCTTAGTGCAATTGGGGCACTAATGTATCTTGCTACTCATACATGACCCGGAATATAATATGTTGTTAATTTATTTGCAAGATATAGTTCTTCATCTACAAGGCATTTGAATGGAATTAAGCATATATTCGCTACCTTAAAGGTACATTGGATGTGGGTTTATTCTTCTCAAATAGACCAAAGTCAAACCTGGTTAGTTATGCAAATGCAAGTTATTTCTCCGACCCTCATATTAATCATGAAAAAAATTTAGCATTACATGAGAAAAGTCGAGAATGCTTTCGGTTGACATATATATGTGATTCAACATGTGCAAGAAACTTATGGTTTATCTTCCAGAAAATTCACTCGACGATCTTATGCGAAGATAATAGTGCATGTATTTCATAGTTGAAATAATGGTACATTCAATGAGCTAAGATAAACTCATGATCTTCAAAAACAATAGTGATATATATACATTCAGCAAGTTCATGAGAGGATCTACCAAATCTTTTACAAAGTTGTTGCCAACTAAAGTTTTTGTGCAAATAATGCAAAAGATTGGTCTTCATTGTCTTAGACATGATTGTCCAAATAAGGGGGAGACATAAATATGTTCTGCACTCTTTTTCCCTTCGTCATGGTTTTTTCCCACTTGGTTTTCCTGGTAAGGTTTTTAATGAGGCAGTATCTAATAGCGTATTGAAGAATGGTGTACTCTTTTTCCTTAACTAGGTTTTTGTCCCACTGGGTTTTTCCTAATAAGGTTTTAATGAGGCACATTCTGAAAGCATGGACATCCAAGGGGGAGTGTTATGAATAATTATGATATGATGGATGCCCATTAGATTTAGTCCGATATGATATGACTTTACCAATTTCCTTTAATAGAAGGAATAATCTTGAGAAGATATTGTATATTTGTAGGTTACTTAGTTTCCTCAATTGTAGGTTACTTAGTTCCCGTTATTAACTCTTATTCACTTGTATAAATACCCCCTTATGTGAATGGAATAAAAGATGACCAACTCTCGGTCTCTTCTTCTCTTATCTTCTTTTTTACTCTCTACTTTTATATATTGTCAGTATTAATTTCATAACAGGTAGAATTTATTGTCTCGTACCTTTCTGTTTTAACATTATATATATATATATATATATATATCAAACGTTAAATTTTGTCAATAAGTTTTCTCTTTGTTAATCTGAATTATATTAATGTCTTATTACATTAAAATATATTACATATAATACTTTTAGCAGTAAATCCTCGACTTTATTTCCAAATTTGTTATTTTTTATCAATCTCTAAATTGAATTAATTACATATAAATAATTTTTAAATATTTATCACTTAATTAATGCTTCAATTTTCATGTTATTTGTCATATTAATGAAGTAAAAAGACTACTTTTAGACTAATAAAAAAAGAAAAGACGGGTTCAAAGATAAAACTCATATTTTATACCATAAATATAATTTTTTTGTTAAATATATCTTTGGTTCATGAAATTATATAATTAGGATTTTAATCCTCAAAAATTGAAAATACACCAATATCATATAATTTTCTAGCAAATTTTCCTACGTATTTTCTTTTGAATTTTTCTAGATAATTAAGACTAAAAAAAGTATTTTCACTTTTGGAAAAAAATATCACAAAAAAAATCCGTGAAAAAATTAACAAGAAAATTATATACGTTATTTTTAATTTTTGAGAAATTAAAACCACTAATTTCAAATTATAGTAACAAAACATATATAAATTTTAGTTATATTTAAGGAATAAAAAATATATTTAACCCTTATTTATTTTTTTACGAAAATAAAGTTCTCTCTGTCCCTCTGTATATTTTTATTAAATATATATTTTCACGTCAAAATCACAACTTTCTTTAATTCTTCATATCATTATCGTCTCACCTGTGAATGAACATCCTTCTTATGTTTTCTTTGAATCTGTTTCTTTTGACTTAAATGTTATACATGTGTTACGGTCTAAACCTAAGGCCCGATAAGCAACATGGCCCATGCGCAATATAATTATCATATCCATAAATATACCGTATATAATTATGATATCCTTAAATATATGATATATAATTATCATATCCATAATTATACCGTATATAATTATATGATATATAATTATAGTATCCATAATTATATGACATTATCTGCCGAACTTACTCCTTTTATATTTGCGCCCACTTACCATGTTTATATAGAGAAAACCCCTATAAATAGAGAACATTTTGCGCTAGAAGGAGGGCCTCCCCCTCTCCATCATGACGGTCACAACCCGTCGCCAGACAGCAAGGTCCCGTCCTCAACCGACTCCCGAGGGATGGGTGGAGGATCTCGGAGCCCAAGATGAGTTCGCTGAACAGGAAGGAACATCACACCCTCAAAACGAAATCGGCCCACGCGAGGAAGATCATCAATCCGACCCGCGAGACGATGTTATTCGTCATCTCGAGGCCCAACTCAAGGCACTTCAGGAACAGTGCCAGCAGCCATTCCGCGAATGTTCAACTTATCAGAAGAACGTGCCCTCATCCCAGACCTGGCCGAGAATGTTCAACTTATCAGAAGAGCCGGTCTGGTCCATGGAACAATTCACCAGGTTCACCCCTTGCCGTCTCTTTATCAGAAGAGTCGGTCTGGTCCATGGAACAATTCAGACAATGTTCTCACAAATACGTGGGATGGGAAGCCCATTTGGTCGTAGCTGCCAAACATGATACTCACCAAGGACAGACCCGAGCTTCCTACCATGACCGACATAAAGGGAAGGATAGAGGACATCACCAGCAAGATCGACGTCGACCTCCCAAAGGTCGATACAACAAATATGCTCCTCTGAACACTAACCCTGGGAAGATTCTGAAGGAAGTGATACACACTGAGCTGGCCGACATACCTAAACCCCCACCATTCAAAGCCTCAGCTCAAAAAGACAAGTCCAAATACTACTCTTTCCATGAAGGGTATGGGCACAACACTGATGAGTGCATACAGCTGAGCGATCTCATCGAGCAACTCATTCAAGACGGCCGACTTGGTCGTTATGTAAAGAAGAACTGGTCCTAGGGAGGATATCAAAAGAATGAAGAGAGGAAGAGATCCCCTAGTCCAGAAGGAGGGAATGATAAGAAATGAAAGCGTTCTACATCCCCCAAGAAGTACGACAACAAGGAAGACAAAGCTGGTTCCAGTAACCACACAACTCATACCACACCAAGGGTGCGAATCAACATGATTTCAGGAGGATTTGCTGGTGGAGGACCGTCAAAAAATTCAAGAAAGAGGAACCTCCGGGAAGTCTACAGTGTTGACCAAACCGACATGAAGACAGTAGCTAAAAGACCCCTAAACCCGGTCATCACCTTCTCGGATGAAGACTTTTTTTATGATGTGGTGGACCATGATGATCCTTTTGTGATTCGATCCCTGATAGGAGATGGCGATGTCGGACGCATCTTTGTTGACCAGGGCAACTCAGCCGATATCCTCTTCTACAGGACCTATACCTAACTACTGCTACCCCCAGAGTCACTCCTACCCTATTCAGGAGATTTGGTGGGCTTCTATGGAGAAAGGATCCAACCCAACGGATACCTTCAGACTACACTTAGGGTCGGCTCCGAAACCGAGAACAAGGCCGTCTCAGTCAAGTTCTTAATAGTTGATTGTCCCAGCCTATACAATGCCATACTCGGACGTCTGTCCTTGAATGCCCTAGGAGCAGTCATTTCCACCAAGCACTTGGTGATGAAGTTCCCAGACCGAGATGGTAAAGTGATCACAGTTCAAGGGGACCGGAAAGAAGCAAGAAAGTGTTACAATGCTGCTCTGACCACCCTGCCCACATCTCAGCCAGAAAAGACACCATCCAGAGGCCAAGTTCACATGATTGATCTTGACCCCAGAGCCGAGCCTGATCCGAAGGGTCGAGATAGAATTGAGCCGGCTGTGAAGACAAAACCTTTCAGATTGGGACTTCTGCTGAACAGGCGAACAAAATTGGCTGTGACATGGATCACACCATGGAGGAGAAACTGAAGAAGTTGCTTTCCAAGAACTCAGACCTGTTCGCATGGACCTCAGCCGACATGCAAGGAATTGACCCCAACTTCTATTGTCACAAACTGTCTGTTGACCCCAATGCTAAGCCGGTCGCCCAGAAAAAGAGGAAAATCAGCCTTGAAAGACAGCAGGCAGCAAACCAACAGGTAGAAGAGCTCCTCAAAGCCAAGTTCATCAGAGAATGCAAGTACGTCACTTGGTTATCTAATGTCGTCCTTGTGAAAAAGTCAAATGGAAAATGGAGAGTGTGCGTGGACTACACAGATTTGAATAAAGCATGCCCCAGAGATCCTTTCCCCCTTCCCAACATCGACCAGCTGGTCGACAATTCATCAGGGTACCGTTGGTTTTCTTTCATGGACGCCTACTCAGGCTACAACCAAATTCCTATGGACCGGGACGATGAAGAGAAGACGACTTTCATGACTGACAAGGGTATTTACTGCTACACCATGATGGCTTTTGGTCTGAAGAATGCCAGCGCCATATACCAGAGAATGATGGCTAAGGTTTTTGGAGACATGATGGGAAAAACTGTTGAAGTCTACATAGACGACATCATAGCCAAAACTGCTGAGGGAAATGACCATGTGGCCGACTTAGAGTCAGTCTTTGACCAACTCAGGAAGCACAACATGAGACTCAACCCTCTCAAATGCTCTTTCGGCATACCATCAGGACACTTTCTGGGATTCCTCCTTACCAGCAGAGGAGTTGAAGCAAACCCGGACAAATGTAAAGCTGTGTTGGATATGAAAAGTCCAACTTGCATCAAGGAAATTCAGCAGCTTAACGGGAGGATCATTGCTCTCAGTCGATTCATCCCCAAGGCAGCCACAAGATCTCTTCCTTTTTCCAGCTCCTTCCCAAGGGAAAATCCGTCGCCTGGTCCAGTGAATGCGAAGCCGCCTTTCAGCAGCTCAAGCAGACATTAGCAAATCCCCCTATTTTGGTTAAACCGGCTCCAGGGGAACATCTGTACCTCTATATCTCCATAACCAACCAGGACTTAAATTCGATTTTGATCAGGGAAGAACGGCGCAACTAATTCCCTATCTACTTCATCAGCAAAGCACTCAAAGGGGTCGAGTTAAGATACCATAAGTTAGAGAAAGTTGCTCTGCCATCTTAACCACTGCCCGCAGACTGCGACATTACTTCCAGGGACACAAAGTCACAGTGCGAACCGACTTATCCCTCAAACTCGTCCTTCATAAACCGGACCTCTCCAGACGCATGACGGCTTGGGCTTTGGAGTTTTCCAAGTTTGACATTCACTTTGAAGGTCGCACTACTCTTGAAAGTTAGATCCTGACCGACTTTATTGCTGAAATGACCCCCCTGAGAATACCCCCAGTTCTGAGTGGACCATTTTCGTGGATGGCTCATCCAACAAAAAAGGTGTTGGAGCCGGGATAGTTTTGGAAGGACCCAACGGAGTTTGCATTGAAAAATCTCTGAAGTTTGAATTCTCTACTTCAAACAACCAAGCAGAGTATGAGGCGTGCATTGCCGGCTTGTTGATGGAAAAGGAAGTTGGGGCCAAAAAAGTCTTAGTATGCAGTGATTCTCTATTGATGGTATCTCAGATCAAGGGAGAATACCAAGCAAAGGAACCATTGCTACAGAGATACTTGGAGAAAGTAAAACTCTCAAGCGACGGGTTTGAAGAAATCATCTTCCAACACGTTCCAAGAGCCGACAATACCAGAGCCGACATACTTTCCAGGTTGGCAAGCACCAAAAAGCTGGGAAATAACAAGTCAGTTCTCCAAGAAGTCGTCTCGACCCCAAGAATTTTGGAACCATCCGTCTTGGAAATTGAAGAGTCTGAATCATGGATAACCCCCATCAAGTCTTACATCTTGATGGGAAAACTCCCTGAAGATGAGAAGAAAGCTAAGAAACTGAGACGACTAGCATCCCGTTTCACGGTTGTCAAAGAAAAATTGTACAAGAAGGGATTCTCGACCCCTCTGCTCAAATGTGTTGAAGACAGTGAGGCCAAGTACATTCTGGCCGAGTTACATGAAGGCAGCTGTGGAAACCACCAAGGGGGAAGAACACTTTCAAGAAAGCTCTCAGGGTCGGGTATTACTGGCCGACCCTGATTCAAGACTCCATAGACTATGTCAAGAAGTGCGAAGTGTGCCAGAAGAACGGTTCCATCCGCCATCAACCCTCTTCTGAGCTAACCACCATGTCGGTCCCTTGGCCCTTCCACCAATGGGGCATTGACATACTCGGTCCTTTTCCACCCGCTCCAGGACAAGTCAAGTTTCTAGTGGTAGCATTGGATTACTTCACCAAGTGGATTGAAGCAGAGCCCCTTGCCACAATCACTTCGACTAAGGTCCAAAAGTTCTTTTACAAGAACATCGTCTCCAGGTTCGGGATCCCTCAATCCGTAATCACGGACAATGGAACCCAGTTCACTGACAAGAGGTTCAGAGAGCTCTTATCAGGATTGAAGATCAAGCACCATTTCACTTCAGTGGAAAACCCACAAACCAATGGCCAGGCCGAGTCTGCGAACAAGGTGAACCTCAAAGCCCTTAAACGTAGATTGGACAACACCAAACGTAGATTGGACTACTGATAAGTGTAAAATTAGCGTTATTTTCATATAGTTTTTATTACACTTATCAAGGTTAAAATAGTAATTTATGCCCCAAAATATCCCTTTTTATTAATATTTACAATATTTGTAATTATTTGGTTTAAATTTGAATATGATGCTATTTTGAATAGAAATCTGTTATTTTATGCAGATTTACAGAAGATTTGGAATGAGAGAGAAAATAGCATCAGGAAGGAGGTTGTTGCAGATTCAGAATTTAAATAAAGAGGAGATAATCAGAGAATCTTGTGGATAACCTCTTCAATTCAAATAAAGACCATTTAAATACAAAATCAAGTCAGAAAAAGGGAGATAAGGAAAACCAATCGAGCAAGGGATAGAACAAAAAGAGATAAAGCCGTTAGATGAAGAATTTAAAAAGCCTGCAACGTGTGCCACGCTGCATGTGCGCTTAGCGCACATGGAGCGCAACCCCTAGATCTGCCACGCTGCATGTGCGCCTAGCGCACATGAAGCGCAGCTCCGGATTGGATAGGCTTCGCGCAAGTGACGTGACAGCCTTTTTTATTCAAATATTTTTGATCTCTTCCAATTTGGATAAGGTTTCTCACTCTATAAATAGAGCCTTTTGCATAGATCAAAAGGCAGGTCCTCAGGACCCGACACAGATACACAGAGAGAGAGTAGTTCTAGGATTGAGAAAGGTGACAGATTTCTCAGTGGTTTGTAATGGCTACCATGAGTAGTTAAGCTCTCCATTAGGATTTGATGTAGTGGATTCAATCCCCTTGTGTATAAAGAATTCTCTTCTTCTTAATTATGATTCTCTATTTGTAATTTATCGGTATCTTTATGTTGTTTGTAATGCATCACCTCCGCGCGTGCGGCGGGGTGGTAAGCTGGTGCTCTGGATACAAAAAGTGGAATTCCGGCTAGTATTAGAGTTAGGTGAGCATAGAGATGTCTATGAAGCTTAATCTCCGATTGCTAAAGGTACTCGTTTTAGTCGTATCGTAGTATAAAGATTGTATTCTAATGATTGAAGGTTCAGTGAGTGACACACCCCTTCATAGGTGCTTTATGTGAAAATATGATTAAGATGATAGTGTCAGTTACAAAATACGGGGAATGTTCGGGGTCGCCAAGCCACTTTGAATGCCTGTAGAGAATAGTTTCTGACGTTTAATTATGGTGTTATAGGGGAATTTGCGGGTAAGATAATTACCAGGCATGCCTTATAATTATTGTAGTTAGAAAATACTAAGGTGATTATGAGTATGATCATAATTAAAGGAAGGGATTCGCATACACAAGGGGGGAGATGAAGCGAAGTCAAATCCTAATCCAAATTATTATTCTCTCCTCGCGTTTATCTTTTTTTACTTTTATTTTATTATTTATTATCTTGAAAACAACCATACCTTTTTACAAACCGTTTTTATTGAAAATACAATCGCTATCACTTTACAAATTAAAACCGCTCCCTGTGGATACGATATCTTACTTACTCTATAACTGCTGGACTTTTGGTACACTTGCCAGGAATCCATCAAGTTTTTTTGGCGCCGTTGTCGGGGAGCGGTGTCTCAATTTGTATAGTTTTAGAAAGTTGAATTTTCAAATTTTCAAAATTGTATTTTAAAATTTTTCAAATTTTCAAAAAAAAATTCTTTTAAATCTTAATTTTCGTATTTTTTATTTTCGTATTTAATTTTTTATTATTTAAAAAAAATTGAAATTTGAAATTGGTCTTATCTTATCTGCTTATCCGGTTTGAGTTCTTTTAGGATTTCAGGATAAGTAAAAATCATATTTCAAATTCAAACTTGGTTTAACCAAGCTCTATCTTAGAATTTTAGGATTTTATTTTTTATTTTCGTTTTTTTAAAAAAAATTTAATTATTTTGTTCCACCTTCCTGAGCTAACAATTTTTTGAGATTCTTGAATAGTGCTTTTGTGAGGACAGGTGTCTCAAAATCAATTGAGAGAAGGGACAACTAGAAGGAACAAAAGGAGAGAGGAAAAGGGGAAAAGAGACAATCTCAACACTCTCTGTTCAACCACCCCAAGTGAAGTAAAAGTTGAATGGCTTCTTGATGGCAAAATCCACAAAGAAGAACCCTTGGAGATTATGTTAGACAGCAAGAGCCAAAATAATTCTCCCACACATTAAATCACGGTAACTTTTCCAATTACAATAATTATTCTAACAATTTTTCACAGGATTGGAGAAGTTACCAGAATCAAAATTTTGGGTGGCAACAAGATGCTGATTCATCCTATAAGCAAACTGTTGAAGCTGAACTCGGGGCAGATACTACAATACATAACATATGTTCAAGAATTAAGGAGAAGCTCGATAGACTCATACAAGATATGAATGACAGTCAGAAGGAAAGAGAAGAAGCAAGAAGAAAAAATGATGCTTTGATAGAACAGCTAGCAGAGCAAAGAGAGTTAAGACTTCAGAAGGAAATTGAAGAAGCACAAGAAAGAGAAGCTGAAGAAAGAAAATCAAAAGAAGTGGATGAAGAAGAGGGAGAAGAAGAAAAGGAAGAGTTCACACATGCACTGCAATTCAGAGATTTGCCATATCCAAAGAATCCCTCCATGAATGATCTACACATGCTATTTGCAAGCTTCATGAATAGTATCAACTGTGTGCAAATTACCAGCCCAATGTTGGAGGCCATGGAGCAAAGGCCTGTCGAGTTCATGTTGGAAATGCTCAACAAGAAGGGAGAGTTTCCCGATGCAACAGTTGAACAGATAGCAGAAGCAAGAACCAACCATCAGTCAGAACAAATTTCAGCAAATGCACTTCCCAAACCTGAAGAGCAGTGTGATGACATTGTTCAGCTAAAAGGGGAGGAAATCAATAACAATCTGACTGATGAAGAAGTAGAAGAAGAAAAAGGAGAGGATGAAACAGAAAAGATTGTGCTTGAAGAAGAGATTGAATGTGAAGGGGAGAAAGAGAACAACACATTTGAGGGTGTACACGATGAAAAAGATCAAGAAAAAGAGAAAAAGAGTGAACAGAGAAATAGTGAATCAAAGCCCAAAGAAGGAAGGGAAGTGGTATCAAGACCAAAGACCATGCCTTATCCAACCAGTCCTGCAAAGGAAGATCAAGAAAGGCATGGTACAAGTGATAATCCTTCCAGACCTCACAAAAGAAAGGCCTGCAATCACACTGACCAGAACAGGGCAAAGAGAAGAAAGGTCAAGATAGAATCAAATTCAGAGCCCGGAGCCAGATTGAAGATCAAGTGGTCAGGTGTGTTTCATGTCAAAGACCCCTGCAAAGCAAAGAAATTGAGAGCAATCAATTGTGAATCATCAAAGCTTCAAGAGAAGAAGACTCATGCACATGAGAGCAAATTAATAAAGAAGAAAAGAGTCAAACCAAGGGAGTCAGAGGCATGGTCTAATTCCAGAAAGAAGCCCAAATGCTCAAAGTCATTTCACACTATAGTTTGCTCCAAGGCTAGATTATGAGGAGGCTTATGGCCCAAAGAAAGGAAGGGTGCAGCTTACAGGCTCACCAAAAGATTTCAGTTTCAGCCACCTTGACAGAGCAGGCGTCGAGCTATCAGACGTTAAACAAGCGCTTCCTGGGAGGCAACCCAGAGATTTTAATTGTTTTTAGTTTAGTTTAATTTTCTTGTTTGATAATTAGGATTTTTCATTTTTTTTAGGATTTAGGAAATTTTCAAAATTAATTGGAATAAGTTTGTGAAAAATAATTTTTTTTTTAAAAAATAGGAAGTAGTAGAAAAACGTAACTAAAAATTGAAAAATCTCACTTTCTACGCTTCACCTGCGCTAAGCGCAGGCAAAGCGCAAAATTCCAATTTTAGTTACTATTTTTCTGCGCTTCACTTGCGCTGAGCGTAGGTGAAGCGCAACAGTACAAAATTTTAAAAAAATCTTCTATTTTCTCATGTACTGTTTCTCTTCTTCCTAAGCTTTTCTTTTCACTTTTTCCACTCACAAACTTCAATCAATTTTGAAACTTTCAAATTTTATTTAATTTTTACCAATTTAGATCTTCATCTACTTTGATTATTAATTTGCACTTTAGGATAGCAACTTTAAGATTATGAATATTATTGATTATCTGCTATCTTTAATGTGTTTTTAGCTGTGTGAAACATGAAGAACAATGTGCTTGATTGGAATACTCTTTGTTTTGTGAGTTATTAAATTGGAAAGTGTTATGCTTTATCTCTTTCAAAAATTTTAAACTCCCACTTTCCATGGATTGATTGAATGCTTGCAAAACAAATGAGTATATTCTGTTTTTAGGAAGACATTGCCAAGTGCTGTGAAATTTTTATTGAGAGTAATTCTTTATGCAAGCAATTGGTTAATGATAGGCTTCCATGTTCTTCATGAATTGGTATTTGCAATAAGGCATCATTAAAATAAATGTTTTTTAGCAACTAATTATTGTTATTTGACTTTTCAGATTCCTAGGAATAAATTGCTAGTCTTTCCCGTGGCTTTAGCTCACGAGGAGAAGGCATGGGGAAAAGGATCAGAAAATATGATCCCATGAGATTCCCGAGTGCACAGGCTGCTGCAAGACCCATACCCAGGCATGTTGTTTGAAGAGTTCCGGATATTCTAACAGTGGCCTGGGGACAAGCCTATTCTTCCAGGGGGAGGTGAAGCAGCAGCTGGAGAATACGACAAGGACTTATAGGATACAGAGGATGAAGATTGACACTGGTGTTTTTCTTTCTTTTCGTTCTTTTATTTTCTATTTTCTTTTATTATATAGGATTAATATTTTTTATTTTTTAGTTAATTAGGATTTTTGTTTATTTTTCATTTTAATTTTTAGGATTTTTAAAAAATTTTAGGATCTAGGAATTAGGAAAATAAGGAAAATTTTTTCAAAATTTCTGAAATTGGGCAGTTTAACTAACCAGATTAGGAAAGAAAAAAGGTCTTCTGATTAATTTCAAGATCAATTAAGATTAGGATGCTTCACATGAGAATCTATCAGGGTAGTTAATTAAAATCAATAAATGTTTTATCAAGGAATTTAGCTAAGTAACCGGTGAGTTGAGAGCCCAAACACTGAATTGAGAGTTTTTCACCGCTGTTTTTCAACTTTTATTGATTTAGTTTTGGATCTTATTTTGATTATGGAAAATATGGAAATGACAAAGGCAATTTTTGTTTTTCAATATATTTGCTCAGTGCCAAAAAGTCAACCTTTGGTATAATTTTTCCAATTTTTGATAACCCATTTTGAGCCTTAATTGTTTATTCTTGTTTACCCAAGCCAAAATAAAAATCTATATCATGTCCCCTACACATTTAGGATAGAGAGCAAGGTGGCAAGTAAAAATAATGGGAAGAAAAGGTTGAAAATCCAAAGAGCAGGTACAGAGAAACAAAAAGAAAAAAAAGAAGATCACTCCCCCTAAAATCAAAAAGAAGAAGTGAATAAATTGAATAAGTTGGGGGGAGTGCATCTTCAAACATGGAAAAGAGGCCTGCAAAGAAGTGAAATAAATCAAGAAAGAGATGGTGGAAGGAGAGAAATCCAACAAAAGCAACATCCAAAGATGCTCTCTATTCTAGATGCTCATTGTTTATCCAAAAAAACCATAAATTCTTGATAGCCCAGCCTCATTACAACCCTGAAAAGACCTTTTGATCCATATTAACCATGAACATGCTTAGGAACTAGAAACAACTATCAATCTTAGTTGTTCAGCTGTGGTGAAAATATTGAGGGAAACAGTACCCGTGAGCATGAGTGAAATTCCTTGGTATTTCGTTTATTGCTTTAATTGCTACTCTGAGAAAATTCAACTTGTTGATTATATTCTAGTTCTGATTGAGCAATGGAAATATCTCTTGATTTTAATTTTTTCTGAATTTGGAAGGTGACTTCTGCCTAATAAAGAGATAGTGAAAAACTTTTCCTTGTAGTTATTTTGAGAATTATATTCAAGGGTGATTTGAAATTTGATTGCAAAAGGTGTCTTGCTTGAGGACAAGCGAGAAATTAAGTTGGGGGGTATTTGATAAGTGTAAAATTAGCGTTATTTTCACATAGTTTTTATTACACTTATCAAGGTTAAAATAGTAATTTATGCCCCAAAATATCCCTTTTTATTAATATTTACAATATTTATAATTATTTGGTTTAAATTTGAATATGATGCTATTTGAATAGAAATCTGTTATTTTATGCAGATTTACAGAAGATTTGGAATGAGAGAGAAAATAGCATCAGGAAGGAGGTTGTTGCAGATTCAGAATTTAAATAAAGAGGAGATAATCAAAGAATCTTGTGGATAACCTCTTCAATTCAAATAAAGACCATTTAAATACAAAATCAAGTCAGAAAAAGGGAGATAAGGAAAACCAATCGAGCAAGGGATAGAACAGAAAGAGATAAAGCCGTTAGATGAAGAATTTAAAAATCCTGCAACGTGTGCCACGCTGCATGTGCGCTTAGCGCACATGGAGCGCAGCCCCCAGATCTGCCACGCTGCATGTGCGCCTAGCGCACATGAAGCGCAGCTCCGGATTGGATAGGCTTCGCGCAAGTGACGTAAAAGCCTTTTTAATTCAAATATTTTTTGATCTCTTCCAATTTGGATAAGGTTTCCCACTCTATAAATAGAGCCTTTTGCATAGATCAAAAGACAGGTCCTCGGGACCCGACACAGATACACACACAGAGAGTAGTTCTAGGATTGAGAATGGTGACAGATTTCTCAGTGGTTTGTAATGGCTACCATGAGTAGCTAAGCTCTCCAGTAGGATTTGATGTAGTGGATTCAATCCCCTTGTGTATAAAGAATTCTCTTCTTCTTAACTATGATTCTCTATTTGTAATTTATCGGTATCTTTATGCTGTTTGTAATGCATCACCTCCGCGCGTGCGTCGGGGTGGTAGGCTAGTGCTCTAGATACAAAAAGTGGAACTCCGACTAGTATTAGAGTTAGGTGAGCATAGAGATGTCTATGAAGCTTAATCTCCGATTGCTAAAGGTACTCATTTTAGTCGTATCGTAGTATAAAGATTGTATTCTAACAATTGAAGTTTCAGTGAGTGACACCCCTTCATAGGTGCTTTATGTGAAAATATGATTAAGATGATAATGTCAGTTACAAAATACGGGGAATGTTCGGGGTCGCCAAGCCACTTTGAATGCCTGTAGAGAATAGTTTCTGACGTTTAATTATGGTGTTATAGGGGAATTTGCGGGTATGATAATTACCAGGCATGCCTTATAATTATTGTAGTTAGACAATACTAAGGTGATTACGAGTATGATCATAATTAAAGGAAGGTATTCGCATACACAAGGGGGGAGATGAAGCGAAGTCAAATCCTAATCCAAATTATTATTCTCTCCTCGCCTTTATCTGTTTTTACTTTTATTTTATTATTTATTATCTTGAAAACAACCATACCTTTTTACAAACCGTTTTTATTGAAAATACAATCGCTATCACTTTACAAATTAAAACCGCTCCATGTGGATACGATATCTTACTTACTCTATAACTGCTGGACTTTTGGTACACTTGCCAGGAATCCATCAACTACTCTGAAGTCATCTACCAACGAAACTCCTTTCCGACTTACCTATGGGACTGAGGCACTCATCCCGATCGAAATTGGAGAACCGAGCTGGAGGGTGGAAAATTTCAACCAAGACACCAACGATAAAACTATACGTGAAGAACTAGACTTCTTGGATGAAACTCGGGCTGTGGCACACATCCGAGACTCAACTTTGAAAGAATACCTCACAACACGGCGCAGTGCCAAAGTGATGGCCAGAAGCTTCCAACCCGGAGATCTTGTCTTGCGTAGAGCCGACATTGGCAACAAGAATGCAGCGCAAGGGAAACTTGCAGCAAACTGGGAAGGCCCTTATAGGGTCACCGAGGCAACCGGGAATGGAGCATACAAGATAGAAACACTTGAGGGAAAAGTCGTACCAAGATTTTGGAACTCGGACAAGCTCAAGACTTACTATTCTTAAGGAATAATTACACTTAGTAAATTTTTCTTTCGTTATTAGTTCATTTTGTTAAAAACCGGATGCAAAGAGCATCTCGGCCTTGAATTTATGAAGAGCATCTTCAAAACAAATAAGTTCTCTAACCCGGACGTCAACAGATCCAAAAAGCGTTAAAAGCATACTAACGTTATAAGCGCGAGTCCGAGATCAAAGCGTTACAAGCATACTAACGTTAAAAGCGCAAAACTCGACAATTAAAGCGTTACAAGCATATTGACGTTAAAAGCGCAAAGTCTGACAAATTAAAGCGTACTTATGAGAATAACAAGCAATAACAAAGAACAACCGAGACGGGAAAGTTAAAGCACACGAAACTTAGCCCAAGGAAAAATGACATTAGAGGAGAACATTGTCTTCACAAAATACAGAATTTAAAACTTAAGAAAAATTACAAGTTAAAAAATAAGGGGAGATCATTCTTCGTACGGGCCGACTTCCTCTCTAGAGGCAGCATCAACATACATCTTTTTCTCCATGTCGACCCGACAAATCCTCCCCTGAAAAACCTCATACTTGGCCGAAGTCCCATCCACCTTCAGACCGGGATTTAGTATTCCCAGTTACGCCACAACGTTCCCAAAAGAAGCCTTGCTAATCTACTCATAAAGCTTCACAAGGCTGGCTTTTTCTTCGTTGAACTTAGCCTGAGCCCTTTGTAAATTTTTCTTCACAAGATCAGTCACAACCTCCTCAGTCATCCTGGACGCCGGAGGAGCCACCTGCAATTTCTCCAAGTCGGCCTTCAGCTGGGTTATCTCGGCCTCGAGAGTCTTATTCTTCTCCTTGGCCGACTTGAAGTACCCCTTATATCTCACCTTGTCCTTTTTCTCATTCTCTAATGCCTCCTGAGCAGTCTTGAGATCCACCAATGCAGTATCCCTCTCCGCCGTCCGAGCATCTAAGTCCGAGTTGACTCGGTAAAATTTCGGAACGACATCCAGCCGCATATGCCTCAGAAAAGCTGCATGCTGAAGGCACTGGCGCTCCATATCACCCAAATGCTCAATCATCGGCACATTGTCATGAACCGACTTAAGGAAAGGCTTGTACAGGATATGATCCATCTCTGGAGTATCCAAGTCCTCTTTCGAATCGTACAGGTTGATACCCGACTCTGCGGAAGAGTCGTCAACCCTGGGCCTCTTCTTGCCCTTAGCCGACTTCTTCTTTTTCTGGGGATGAGGCTCCTCATTGCCACTCCCGTGCCCTGCATCCTGATTAACAGGAACAACACCATCACCCACAGTCGGTTGGCCAGCCCCCCCGCTCCCACCAGCCCGCTGAGTGAAGTCAAGGTCGACATGCACCTCGCCCTCGGGGCCGGCATTGGCATTCTGCGCATTCTGCAGAGCCCTCAGTTGCCTAAGTGCAGCGTTGGCCATCGAAGCTACAAACAAGAAAAGGAAAAATCAGCCGAGATAGAAGCAGGAATAAATAACATGTAAAAGCTATAAGTCTCACCAATTCTTGAACCGACACTGCGAGTCGGACCATCTAAAATTTTCTTACTTGAGAAAACCCCACACTCTTCAACCAACTTCATCAGCAACTTCCTCACTGCTGCATCTTGTGGGGAAAGAGTCGATTCCGCAACCTCATAGTCGGATGGCTTCCTATCGTAGTGCCTACTACTACAATAAATATGAAATCTTGGTGTGTTAGAAGACCTTTCCTCCCAAAACAGCTTCACACCCTTGGCCGCCTGTATCCGGAAGAACTCTTGTTTAAAAGTAATGCTCCCCCTCTTGGCCGACTCAGCATAAGGCGTTATCAACTTGCGATCCTTATGGCCCCTCAATGAAATCCAACTTTTTAAGTCTCGGTCTTCTTCACTTTAGGATGCTCCTCAACACTTGGAAAAAATGAAAAAATAACTTTACAGAAGGGGCGAAACCGAACTCGGCCATTATCAACTCAAAGCACCTAATAAAGGCCCATGAGTTGGGATGCAGTTGTGAGGGGGCACACCTAAAATACATGAGCACCCTCTCTTCAAAGTCGGTGAAGGGCAGCCTCAGTTTTATTTTGGAATGAAAAAAATCGTATATGTACAAGAATGGGGTATTGGTTTTGGACAAGTGGCAAACTCGGCTCCCTCGGGGAGGATTTACCACGTTGTACTTTTCCTTCATCTCAGCCGAGCCAAATACCTCCAGATCAAACAAACGCTCTTGACAATGCTCCGGGCAGCCGGGTCTATAGAGAGAACACGTACCAAGAACCTCCGAATCCACCCACCTATACCTATCCGCCCACAAAGGCATAAAGTAATCTGGATCACGAGCCTCAGCCATCTCAACACCTGCAGAGGCCGTATAACAATTACCCTCATCAGAACCGAGACGACTAGCACTCGACTCAGACCAATAAAAAATACTATCATATGAATCCGACTCGGACTTCATCAAAGACCTATTCATCTCAGCCCGAACAACCCCCCAGAGGCCATATTCCTTCGTCTCAACACCTCGACTACTTCGGGACTAAAACCCTCATTTTCCCCACAAGATGACCGACTCCGAGACACCCACGATTCAGGTTTCCCAGGCAAAACCTCCAAAGACTCACTATCACTCATTTGCACAAAATGAATAAAGAAAAGGGAGAGAAATACTTGTTAGTCGGATTCTGAATACGAGTTGCTGTGGGAAAGTCGGTTCTGATTTCTGAGACCAATTTCACGATAAGGAGAAACTGAGAAGTTCAAAGAAAATTTGAAGCAAAGTGATGGAACGCTCACCACCACCACCTATTTATAGGACCAGAAAGGCCCATAATCCGCTACGGCCCAAGAAGTCGAACTGTCGCCACCCCATCAGAAAGTGACACATCACTTAGAAGGCGAAGCGTCACAAGAAACTGAAACGTTTCAGGGAAAATGAAACGTCGCAACGACTCAATAATCAGAGACTCGTCTCGGCCCAACCCAAAGAAGATGCATCTCGAACCTAGATATTCGAAAAATTATCGACATAAAGACTCGTCTCGAACTTATGCGTTCAAACGTGTATGTTACCAGAAGCTCATCTCGAACGAGAGCTCCCAATTATTACAAAGGTCTCAAAGCCGTCTCGAACCCAAAAAATCATCCCGGACGCAGCACTAAACATACCTGAGCTCAAAGTCGACTTCATCAAGTCGACCAGAGCTGGGGGGCTTCTGTTACGGTGTAAACCTAAGGCCTGATAAGCAACATGGCCATGCGCAATATAATTATCATATCCATAATTATACCGTATATAATTATGATATCCTTAAATATATGATATATAATTATCATATCCATAATTATATCGTATATAATTATAGGGTGGGGATCAACTTACTCTAGGAGTAAGTCTGGGTAAGTTACTCCGCTTAATAACTTCTTATAGAATGTGAATTTAACAAGTCTAACCGTTGATTAATTTGATATTAATATGATGATTATGCACACCAAATTTTAGATTAACTGGACATTCATAGGTATGTAATTTTAGAGTGAACATTTACTTATATTTTAAAAAGTATATTGCCCGTTAAATTGAAGTGATTTGATGAAACATCAAATGATTTTTAAATTTTATAAAATTTTGTAGGCTTGATCTACTCAATGAAAACTGTTAATATGACGGTTGGATTGATGAAATTCAATGTTGATAAGAAGTTATTAAGCGGAGTAACTTTACCCAGACTTACTCCTGGAGTAAGTTGATCCCCACCCATAATTATATGATATATAATTATAATATTCATAATTATATGACAGTATCTACCAAACTTTCTCCTTTTATATCTGTATCCACTTATCATGTTTATACAGGAAAAACCCCTATAAATAGAGAACAAAATGAAACTTTATTTATCGTCAAAACAGACCAAAAATTTGTTATTGGCATGAAAACGATGAGAAGCAAAAGTACGACTTTTTAGCCAATTTGTTATTGCACGGAATTTATATGTTCTGCGTGACAATAGCTCATTGGATCTGATCTGAGCTTCTAACATTACACGCTTATGCTAAGTTAAGTTTATAGCAGGCCGTTAAAAAAAGTTAATTTTTTAGCATACTAAATAAGAACGTGAATATAATATTACCCTGTCGTTTTATTGGAAAAACATAATAAAGTAAAAGGCAATAAAAAATTAATAGTTTTACATTCCACGGGTGTGATGTGAGAATGGTGTGGAAAAAAATAAAAAAGAAAAAGATATATATATATAGAGAGAGAGATAAAGTAATAATGAGCGATTTATTGAAAATAAAAGGAGAGAAGAAATAAGGTATAAAATTGACAATTGTGGCTGGCCGTAGTTTTCACTTATCTTTCCCTTAAAAAAAGAAAAGACAGAAATTATTCTCCTAGCTGAGAGATAGCATAATTGATTGTGTAAAAAATATATAATCACAGCGTATGAGTGTTCACAATCATATCAGTGATACTGAATCACACGAAAGAAACATGATACAAATTGTTTAATATTAGTTTTAACCAATGATTTTTTTATCATATAGGGAGGGGGATGATTTGTTTTGTTCTAATGGTTTTAAATTTTCCAACCAATAAAAAAAAAGTGCACGAATTTCATTCGATGTCATGTTTTTTTTCATGATTCCTTAATTCATATTCCAATCTTTCTTGAGAACCTACACTATTTTTTTAAATAAAAAAAACTATCTCTCTCTTATTTTTACCATTTAAAACCAGTTTAATTAACTCTAAGGGATTGGTCGAGTGGAACAAAATAGGGGTTGCACGTTCGGTCACGAACAGGAGGAACCAATCACAAACCGGCCAATTGGCTCGGATTTAGTAACTGCAGCAATCCCTCTTACTAAAGAATATTCACAAAGTGTCTTAGCTAGGTTCGAACTCAGGATGCAGGTTCTGTCATGAATTGGTCACGAACCTGAGGAACTAGTCATAAACCGGCCCGATTGGCTCGGATTTATTAACTCCAACAATCCCTCTTACTAAAAAATATTCACAAAGTGTCTCAGCGAGTCATCGAACTCGGGTGCAACTATGCTGGAAGCGTAGTGCCAACCACTGCATCAGTGAAGCTTTTCATTATATAAGTGCCTTTATATATATATTGGTTTGTAGCATCAACCAGGAATATGAGATTCATAATACACTAATGGGTCACATCATTCATATTAACATTGCTATGCAAAGTTTTTGGACTCCTCTTTTTCTTAAATTTATAAAATTTAATATATAATTCATTAATTAATGTAAAAATATTTAAAATATAAAACTAATAAAAAGTTTTAGAAAAATAATATATCATATAAGATATATGTTATATTAATAGTTATATTTTTTTATACCAAACACAAACATAAAAGTATTTAAATATTTAAAAAATTACATATTTTTTATATCTAATAAATTTAAGTATATATTTATATATTTTATATATACAAGTTTAACCAGTTCAACCAGTGACTCACCGATCCAGTGACCCGTTGACTAGGTATCTTGTCCGAGTCGATCACCGGTCCGATTTTTATAACATTGACTGAGACATCATCTCCTCTCCCTACATTTTTAGTGAAAAAAAAACTAGTTTAAATACTTTTTCATTTATTATAACCTAAGATATTTTTTGGTGTAATACTTAATATTAATTAAATATGCATAGCTATAAAAATGAAAAGGAAAAATAATTAATGCTAATTCACTGAGTTTATTGTTAGGTTGCTTTTGTTCTATAATTAATGCTAGTGAGGGAAATGCTCCTTCAATCCGGGCAAGCCAAGGTGTCAGCCAATTTTATTTAATATGAGACGGCACTTCGACAAATTAAGCCTTCAAAAGATTCCTCCTGTCATTATGGTCACTTTCAAGTTAGCATGTTTTCTTGACCCAAACTAAAATAAAAAAAGTATATTTTCTTTTTTTTTTTTTTAGAACAGTTATCTATTGAATCATGTAACATACAATATAGAGATGAAGAGATAAAAGAGAAAGGAGAGAGAGAAATGTGAAATATAATGTGATAAATGATAAAATAGAAAAAAAAATAAAGAAAAAATATGTGGTGTATGAATTGTTGTATGTTTTTTGTTGTATGAATTTAATATTTTTTTAAAATGGTTTGGTGGGGGGTTTGATTTATAAACTGTGCTTTCTCAGTTCTCACGATAGTTTGAATGAAATAAAGTATGACTCTCGGAAGTTGTCTTTTTTTTTTATATAGTGAAATACTATATAAGATGGGTGATTTTAAAAAATGAATTCATCAAATTAATTAAATCAGTCTACATAATTTTTCATTTGTTTCATATAGATTTTTTTTGTAGACTACAGTATTTTTCTTTTTGTATATATGTTTCTCTTCTTTCGATTCTATCCTATCTTAATTTGTGAAGGGAGGGAATAAATTATAATAGATTTTAAAATGAAAAAATTAAATAAAATAATCTTGTTAAATTAGAATTGAAATCAATTAGTTATAAAAAATATTATATAGTTCAAGTTGAACTAAGATACTTTGTATTTATTTTTACTTTCTTTTCTTAATATATGTTAGGAATATTATAGAATTATAATTGTAACTTATCCTACATAGTAAACATGGTTCAAAGGAGAGAGCTGATACAAAAGAGAACTATTGAATGATTGAATGAGTAGAAGTGAGTTTACAAGAGAAACCTTAACTAGTTCAATAAACTTTCTAATCATTACAACTAACTTGTAGCTAATCTTCACATCTATAATAGCCTCTTGTAAGCTGGAAGTTCTAGCACTTCAAACTTGAAATGAACAATACAATATATCCAAAGAAAAATTACAATGAATTTGAAAAGCTTAACCACTCCAGCAGAAGCTATAATCTATGTTTAACCACTTGACAGAAGCAAAACCAATTATTAATGCTTAACCACCATAGGGTAAAAACTACTAATACTTAACCTTCAAGAGTAGAAGCTAAATATAATGCTTAATCACTCAAGGCATCAACAAAAAATAGTCTTAATTGTTTAACCACCATTAAGCAAATGCCAGAATTCAATGCTTAACCACTTGATTGAAGCAAGCATGCTTAACCACTTAACAAAGACATAGGCTAAATAAGATTTTAATGCTTAACCATCGATGACGGAAGCTTAATTACAATAATATAAAACTCCAATAAGCCAAAGAAATTCAAATATGTATTCAAAGAGGATTATTCACAAACAACTTTTGAGCACACTTTTAATTCACCAAACTAGCCATTGGTGAAAACTAAGTCAATTGTATGAGTATCTCTTGATCAGGTTGTTTGCATCATATAAGATGCAACCACAAAAATGTAATTGGTGCCAAGCACTCAAAAATCATCACAAACAATAATTTACTCAATACAAAGAGAACATGATGAATAAGTGCAAATACCAACTATCACAACACCAAGCAAAAAGGGACAAGGAACTAGCCACACTTGTCGCAACTAGAAAATACCAAAATCTAATAGTAGGAAGGGCAGGAAGAATGCAATTTAAACCACGCGCTAATGCAAAACACATTGTGGATCTAGTGGCCGACGTGGCAATAGCCATAGCAGAATCTAATAGTAGGAAGGGCAGGAACGACTGCATTAAAGTAGCACTTGAACAACATCACTCGGCGAACTCAATCAAGCAGATTGCGCAATTAGAGAGCTTCATTGTGGATCTAGTGGTCGACGTGGCAATAGCCATAGCGGAAGATGGCAACGAGGTCAAGAATCCAGGGGAGGGCAACGAGGAGCGCGCCAATGTCGGTGCTAGAGATGTTGTCAAAGTAATCAACGATTTATGAATGTGGATCAAAAGTTTGGGCGCGGATTTGGCATTGGCGCAACAAAGTAAAGGTGGCAAAACCAGCTACCTGACCCGATTCAGGCCCATCTAACGCGGGATACAATGGGCCAAGCAAAAAAGCTCGAGTTTAATTGTGGCTCCAAAAATGACGCTCATAGTCGGTAAAATGAAGGCTAAGCCTGTCATTTTAATTGGGCTTTACGGACTAATCTTGCAATTTTTAATAAAATGGGTCGGGCTATAAACCTCGAATTTTATTCAGGCTCAAATTTTTAAACCCAAGCACTACAATTTAATGTGCGGAACCGGGTTGGCTTGATGGGCTTGGCCCATTTTGTCACCTTCACTACAAAGGAGGAACTAAGGAAACCGTGGATAGATTCATGGGATTTGAAATTTGGAGGGAGGTGAAGAAACAAGAGTTCAGTGAAGAAACTTGTGTAACTTGTTTGATCTGAAAAAAATTGGCAACCATCAAATTGGAATAGAGCTTAAATAGACAAGCGGAAATAACGAAGAGAATGAACTACAGTTAACAAATAAAAATTGTTGGACTTAAGCTACATTGGAAGATACAAGTGGTCATCATGTCTCTCATATTAAGGAGTTTTGGTTTTGTTGTAGGAAGTATAAATTTTATATTTCAATTCATTTTGCAGTGCCAAACAAGTTTCAATAGATGTGGCACTTGTATTGTTTGTTTTTAGCTTTGGGCAATTGATATGTTTTTGTTAATTGGTCCTTACCTTGTTTGTAATCATGTAAGTTGAGCTCATGTTTTTGTTTTCATGTTTGGATAGCTTGGAAGCTAAATTACTCAACCAAGTATTGATTTGCCTCTGGTATAATCTGTTGAGTCTCAGAAGATAATTATCAGAAAATGAGAAATTTATCTTGAGTCTCATACTCTTAGAATTTTAATGGATTACAAATATAAAACATAGAGATGTTTATAAGAACATCCTCTCACAAACATTCTGTTAAATTTTTCAGATCAACGATATTGAGAAGGATCATCCGAACGACTTCAGAACGTCTTAGAGCCAAACATCATCTGAAGTGTTTCATCGTCTGAAATCGTAAAGTCTGTTTCAAGACTTGGTTGCATATCAAGGCTGAAGGTATCAGAATCAAATGAAGACCTTTTGAAGACGTTGTTGTCTATACAAAACAATCATCTTCTTGGTCTAACCTATTTCAGCACAAGAGTCAGACATGTTTTTCTACCTCGTTCAAAAGTATTGCACAAATAAGGAAATTCTGCAACTCACGCTGCACCTGCAACGAAAAAGCATTGCATGCGCAGAACCTGCACCTGAAAAGCGTCCCAGGTTTTGCTGGAAAAGAAGCCCAACGTCTTAGAGCATTTAATGCTATTTGACAACGGATAACAGAGTATCAAAGGCTATATAAATGCTCGTGAATTTGAAGAAAGAGAACAGAGAGAAGAATTCTTTGAGTCCTTACGCAGCAAAAACACTGTGAAAAATCACTCTGATAATTTCTTGTACAATCTTATTTCATATCCTGAGTTAATCTCAGTTTGTACGTGTGTTCTAGCTATCATCTGAAGATAGTTTTATAGAACATTTTCTGTTTAGCTTAAACAGTTTGGGTTACAAGCCTGGAGAGGCTTTCTGTTTAAAGAACACTTGGGTTTTACATTTGGATAAGTGTCTGAGAGCCTGGAGAGGCTTGGTGAAAGAAAGAATACTTGTGGTAGAGCCTGAAGAGGCTTGGTGAAAGAAAGAATACTTGTGGTAGAGCCTGAAGAGGCTTGACAGAAAAGAATACTTGTAATTCTTGCAAGAATAATGGAAATCCATTGGTGGTTTGCCTTTGGGACTGGACGTAGCTCACACTGGAAGTGAGTGAACCGGGATAAATTGGGTTGTGTTCTCTCTTTCCCTTAAACTCTTTGAATTTAGTTTTTCTTCTAACCAAAAAGGGGTGTGAAAAGTATTTTAGTCAGAGAACCTTAACCTTTGTAAAAGTTACAGTTTCAAACAAATTTTAAGTCTGAACTCAAGTTCAGAAGATACGGCAAAACTTCAGATCATAATTCATCATCTGAAGAATTTCTGAAAAGTTTTACTGAAAAAGTTTTCTAAAATATTAAGGTTTTCATTGAAACACTATTCAACCCCCTTCTAGTGTTTCTCTGTGTGTATTTTCAGTTAGTACCAGAGCTTAACCTCGGGGTTAGCACCTAACCAGTGCAGAGGTCAGATCAAATGGAACCTTCCAACAGCAACAGACAGTACATCACTGAAGGAGCCTCTATTACGAGACCCCCTGCATTCAATGGAGTGGATTATCACTACTGGAGGGATCGTATGAAGTTTTTCATTGAAAGCAACAACATTGATGTATGGGATGTGGTAACTGATGGAGACTATGTTCCTATGTATGCTGGAGTGCCCATACCTAAGGTTGAATGGATCTTAGAGCAGAAGGCCAGAGTTCAGTTAAATGCCAAGGCCAAACTCTATCTGATATGTTCATTGAACAAATCAGAATATGAAAAGGTTCGTGGATGTTCATCTTCCAAGTAGATCTGGGATACACTTGCAGTTGCCCATGAAGGAACAGAGACTGTCAAGCAATCCAAGATCAACATGCTTGTACATTAGTATGAGATGTTCAAGATGGAAGAGTCTAAAAGCATAGATCAAATGTTTGGAAGATTTCAAACAATCACCAATGGACTCAGGTCTTTAGGTAGAACCTTTGAATCTGGAGGCAACAATCGAAAGATTCTAAGGAGTTTACCAAAGTCTTGGAGACCCAAGGTTACCGCCATTCAAGAGGCCAAAGATTTAAACTCTCTTAGAATGAAGGAACTATTGGGCTCTCTCAAAGTTCATGAGCTTGAACTTGGGGAAGATGACACCAAGAAGAAATTACTGGCATTGAACTCAAAGGCTAGACAGCCTAGGCATGGTAGCATGAAGGCTATGCAAGCATAGGACACTTCAGATGGTGATATTGAATCTGAAGGCTGCTCAGAGGATGATGATCTTGATCTTCTCAGCAAGAAAATCAAAAGGATGCTCCAAAGAAAAGAGAGATTCAGAAGATCTCAACCTTCTAGTTCAAAACCAGGTAAATCAAGTAGAGATTCTTTTAACACTGATAAAATTACCTGTTTTGAGTGCAAACAGCCAGGTCATATGAAGGCTGATTGCCCAAAGCTAAGAAAGCCAGTCTTTCAGAAGAAGAAATTATTCAAGAAGAAGAAAGGATTGATGGCTACATGGGAAGATCTGGATGATTCCACATCAAAAGAAGAGGATGATACTTCAGAAGAAGCAAACCTATGTTTGATGGCAAGTCTACCCTCCTCAGACAGTTCAGATTCTGAGGTAATTCCACAAACTCTGCAAGATTAGTATGATGACCTTGTTGAAAGTAGCAGAGAGCTTTTTAATGAATTCAAAGAACTTTCAAGAGCTTTTACTCAAGCTACCGAATAAAATGAGAAGCTACAAAAAGAAAATCTTGCTTTCAAAGAAAGGCTACTTCAGCAAGATCCAAGTAGTTCTAATAGTCTTGTGAAAGAGAACAAAATGATCAAAACCAAGATTAAAGAATTAACTCTGGATCTAGCCAGATTTGTCAAAGGAACTGATAATCTGAATAGATTATTAGGCTCTCAAAGGCATTCCTTAGACAGAAGTGGTTTAGGTTATTCAGAAACATCTTCTTCTGAATCCTTAAATTTTATAGTGTCTGATAAAGGACCTAAGAAACGTAATGGGTGTTCCAATTGTGGGAAGCCTGGGCATGTTCAGTCTCAGTGCAGACACAAAAGGAAAACAAGACCCAAAACTAACAAAAGAGGACCTAAGAAGGTATGGGTACCTAAGAGTTTAATTATTCCTGTTGCAGATGTGTTTAACAGGACAAAAGAAACACCACAAATGGTACCTGGACAGTGGGTGCTCGCGACACATGACGGGAGAAAGGTGTTTCTTCCAAAGCCTTAGACCCAAGTCAGGTGGAGTGGTCACCTTTGGTGGAAATCAGCAAGGGAAGATCACTGGTATTGGGACAGTAGGTATGACTTCTCTTTCCCTGATCAAGAATGTACTTCTTGTTGAAGGCTTACAACACAATCTTCTGAGCATAAGTCAATTATGTGACAGTGGATATGTTGTGTCTTTCACCAAAGAAGGATGTATAGTCAAGGATGTCTCAGATCATATCCTCTTTTCTGCTAAGAGACACAATAATGTGTACAAAATTGATGTAGAGGAACTTACAAATCAAAATGTGAAGGGCTTTGTGTCAATTGAAGATGAAAAATAGATTTGGAATAAAAAACTTGGGCATGCCATCTTGAGATTAATCTCAAAGCTAACCAAACATAATCTGGTTAAAGGTCTACCTAAGCTTTCATTCAAATCTGATATTTTGTGTGAAAACTGTCTGAAAGGGAAACAAACAAGACACTCTTTTAAGAGTAAAAATGTTGTTTCAACTAGCAGACCCTTGGAACTGCTTCACATGGATTTGTTTGGACCGACTGGAACTGAGAGTCTTAGCAAAAAGAAATATGGATTGGTCATTGTTGATGACTATACAAGATTCACATGGGTGATATTCCTAAGAAGCAAAGAGGAAACCTTTGAGGATTTCACAAAATTCTGTAAGAAGGTGCAGAATGAAAAAGGAATCTGCATTTCTGCTATCAGAAGTGATCATGGTGGAGAGTTTGAAAACTCAAGTTTCAGACTGTTCTGTGATGAGAATGGGATCTCACACAATTTCTGTGTGGCTAGAACACCTCAGAAAAATGGGGTTGTTGAGAGAAAGAACAGAAGCTTGCAAGAGATGGGGAGAACCGTGCTCATTTCAAGCAACCTACCTAGATCCTTTTGGGCAGAAGCTGTTCACACAACATGTTACATTCAAAACAGAATTTTGGTAAGACCAATTCTCAAAATGACTCCATATGAATTGTGGAAAGGAAGAAAGCCCAAAATTTCCTACTTCCATATCTTTGGATGTGAGTGTTTTAAACTTAACACTAAAGATGATCTAGGAAAATTTGATGCTAAGTCTGATAAATGTGTCTTTATTGGATATTCTGAAACTTCTAAAGCTTGCAGAGTATATAACTCAAGAACTTTAGCTGTGGAAGAATCTATTCATGTAAGATTCAATGACTTCAAAGAGACTGATAGGGAACTATCAGATCTAGAAGAGGATTTTGCAGGAATGGAGATAAATCCAGATGTTAAATCTGAAAGATCATCTGAAAGACCTGCTGAGCAAAAGACTGAGTCTGGTTCTGAAGTTGGACCTTGTCAGACCAACATTGGTGAGTCTCAGACAGAGGTTGTACCTCCTCACAATCGTGACTGGAGATACAGGACTCACCATCCAAGAGAACAAATCATAAGAGATACTTCAAAAGGAGTTAGAACAAGATCAAGGCTCAGAAGCTTGAACAATCTTGCACTTCTTTCTGAAATTTAACCTAAAAATATTGAGGAAGCTCTGCATGATGAAGGGTGGATCCTAGCCATGCAAGATGAGTTAAACCAATTTACTAGGAGTGATGTCTGGACACTTGTGCCTAAACCCCATGGGAAAACTATTATAGAAACCAAATGGGTGTTTAGGAACAAGCTGTCAGAAGAAGGAAAGGTGGTAAAAAACAAGACCGGGCTTGTTGCTCAAGGTTACAATCAGCAAGAAGGTATTGATTTTACTGAAACTTTTGCTCCTGTAGCAAGGCTTGAAGCCATTAGGATTTTACTCTCTTATGCAATAAATAATGGCATCACCTTATATCAGATGGATGTAAAGAGTGCCTTTCTCAATGGTCTCATTGAGGAAGAGGTCTATGTTAGACAACCACCAGGTTTTGAAGATACTACTTTTCCATAACATGTTTTCAAACTGAAAAAGGCTCTTTATGGTCTGAAACAAGCACCTAGAGCTTGGTATGACAGATTGAGCAATTTTCTCATAAAAAATGGCTTTCAAAGAGGAAAAGTAGATACAACTCTTTTTAGAAAAATGTCTAACAAAGATTTCATTCTTGTTCATATATATGTGGATGACATTATTTTTGGTTCTACTGATTCATCTCTATGCAGAGAATTTTCTAAGCTTATGCAATATGAATTTGAAATGAGTATGATGAGGGAACTCAATTTCTTCCTAGGACTTCAGATTAAGCAACAATCAGACTGTATATGGATCCATCAGGAGAAATATACTAAAGAAATGCTTAAGAAGTTCAACATGAATGATTGCAAGCCTATGACAACTCCTCTGCATCCTTCAATTGTTCTTCACAAAGATGATGGAGAGGAACCGGTAAATCAAACTTTGTACAGAGGAATGATTGGCTCATTACTATATCTAACAGCAAGCAGACCTGACATTATGTTCAATGTATGTCTCTGTGCTAGATTTCAGTCTGATCCAAGAGTTTCTCATTACAAAGCTGTAAAGAGAATTTTCAAATATTTAAATGGTACTACTAATCTTGGTCTTTGCTATAAGAAGAGTAAGGATTGCAGGTTAGTGGGAGTTTGTGATGCTGATTTTTCTAGAGACAGAATTGAAAGAAAATCAACCAGTGGAGGATGTCATTTTATTGGTGATAACATGATCAGCTGGTCCAGCAAAAGGCAAAGCACAATTGCATTTTCAACAGCTGAAGCTGAATACATTGCTGCAGCCAGTTGTTGTTCACAACTGCTATGGAAGCTTAGTCTGATGACGTGGCAAGCCGAAACGTTTGATCTCCCACTCTGAGAAACTGCTCACAGCACGATCGCACGCTCTTCAAGACTACAACTGTCAGCATTAAAGTTGTTTTACGGCTATTTAAGGTGACGATTAAGACATTCAAGACTATTTCTATCATTGTCTTTCTCTCTCTCTCTCTGTAAAGTGTTGAGATTTCTTGTGCCCTAAGTTCTTCATCTTCATCTTTCTCAAGCTCTCTTCAATGGCAACCAAGAAATCTGCAGGAGGTTAAGTCGTACCTTCCAGGACCATCAACCTGGATGATCTAGCAGCTGGTGGCGTCAACCTCTATGATACCTTCGACTCATGTGGTTGGATTGACTATTTCTCAGTCATTGACTGTGCTTGGCATGAACAGAGTGTCATCGACTTCTGGGAAAATGCTGAGGATATTTCAAGTCCAGATGGAAAGTATCAAGGTCTGAAGACTACAGTACTGGGTGTAACAGTGTTTGTGGTGATAAAATACAAATTCGAAAATTAGTTTATCACTTTGATTCTAAGAACAATCTGGGGATTAGAATCAGATCCTCTTACGGGACTCGTTTTAAAAAAGTAGATTTATGGTGTTTCTGACTTATGAAAAGATTTTCAAAAGTTCAATTTCTGGATAAAATTGTACTAATTGGTACAAAATTTCACCAAGTCAATTTCAGTATTGCAGAAATCCAGAAAGGATATGTTTCAAGTTATTTGATTCAGAATTTTATCAAATTTCTCAAAAGTTTAGAACTATTGATACAGAATTTCATCAAAGTTCAGAGAATTGTATTTTCAGAAATCAAAGAAGAATTAAACTGTCAAAGAAAGTAAGAATAAAAGTTCAAAAGAAAAACATGCGAAAAATAAACTGCAGAATGTAAATTGCAGAATGTAAACAAAGAAAAAGAAATTGATTTGTAAGAACAATTGCATTAAAAGAAATGGATGGGTTCATCACATACTTTCTTCTCCTTGTAACCTGTTTGTCGCAGTGAGTTCGGACGTATAAGGTGTTTCAGAGAATTTGAGTATGAGTGATTTGCCAACCTTTATTACATTAAGAGTTTACCTATTTATAGATTCCTAATTCTAACGGCTAACTAATGTACACTTGACACATCATCTAGCCCTATGTGTTGGCAGTGTGCATGCTAGCCACGTCTTCTGCTAACCAGAAAACTGCTTCTGATCTTCAATAACTGTCTTCTTTTGTCTTCTAACTTTTCGAAACTTTCCTTTCTTCCTTCAGAAATCTTCTAAGTCTTCAGATATCTTGTTTTCGAATTCTTTGTTTCTGCTTCTCGAATTCCTGCTTTCTGACTTTTCGAAATCTTCTTTCTGGAATTTTGACTTCAAATATTAGAAAATGTCTTCAACATTGACACTTAGTCTTTTCTTGATATCTGAACTTGATAAATCTTTTCTCATTTCGAGACTTGACTTCACTTTTCCCTTTTCCATATGTCAAACTCCATTTGGCCAAACTAAAAGTCATGAATACCACCGGCCACCGTCCATTCACCTTCATTATGAGAATCCTTCTTATTGGGCATAAAAATGGTCCCATTAATGATATTTAACTCCTTTTACTCCTATAAATAAGAGTGTTATTTGGACGTTCTCTTCACAATTCTCTCTTCTTCTCTTTTCTTAATTCTCCAAAGAAACTCTTCAAAGAATATGAAGAAGTTAGTCCCTTTGGCTATTACGTGCAATCCAATCTGGAATGATTTCATTTTTTATGGGATTGAAGAAATAGCCAAAGCTATTGGCTTTTTCAACCTTTCTCTTTGAAGGTTTTCTTTTGGGTTGTACGTAATAGCCAAATATAGGTTCATTTATATGATAAATGAATCTATTATTGTTTTCCCATGCTGACCTTGATTTCTTCCCCAAGTCGAAGGCGGTTCAACAGACTGGAGAAAGAATTCTTCTTTGTGTTGGCTTTAATAAAGCTTGTGGTGGAGGAAGAAGAGAAAGAGTGATGACAGGAATTGTACAAGACCTAGAATTGAGCAAAACCAACCGATCGGAATCAACAAACAAGTAATAAATTGGGAAATATAGGTGCTAGGCAGCAACTATATTTGCGCAAGAAAGTGATAGAAAATGAGAGAAAATGAAAGAAAAAGTGGAGAGGAAGAAATGGGAGGGACGCCACTGAAGCAAGAATCCTCCTGCAGCAGATAAGTCCAATGCCAGACGCCACTAATTCAGGAGAATTAGATAAGTCTCACCATGGTTTAAGCAACAACCACCAAGCCTCACTCAACTCACAAAGAGGAGAAAATTTGGCATAATGCCTTTACTTCAATATTCATGTGTTGAAATACAAGGAGAGGAGGTTCCTATTTATAGGAAATGAGGGGGAAGGGGGCGGCCACCTAGTGTGGAAAAGGGGGAGGAAAATAAAAGATGGGTGAAATCCCATCCTAATTGGGATTTGAACCCATGCCCCTAAAGGCTTATGGCTAAGCTACGCCTTAAGCCAATAAACCCCTAAAATAGCGCCTCACTTACATAGGAAAATAAAAGATGAGTGAATTTCCTATCCTAGGTGGGAATAGAACCCATGACCTCCTAAGCCTTATAGTAATGCAACCTACTAACCAATAAACCCATACATGTGGGCGCCTAAGTAGGAGGAAAATAAAAGGAAAATTACAAAAATAAAAAGAAAATACAAAAGAGTCCTAATAAAGGGTGGTCCATAGGACAAGGGTCCTATCCAGGGTCAAGGTGTCCTTCTGTAGGGTAATGACCCCTATTTTGTAGGGTAGGGACCTTTATTTGTAGGACACTAAATTCTCCAACTCTTCCTTGCTTAAAGTTCTGGCTTGAAGTTGGTGCATTTCCTCCAGTGTAGGTCTTGCAGGTCCAAGCTTCTAACAGTGTGTCATCATTCCCTCCCCCTTGAAAAGGATTTGACCTAAAATTTGAAAAATTCGGAAAGAAGACATAAGTATAATGAACTGGCAGAAGAAGGAGATGGATGACAAAATTCAGGAAGTAAGAAGGTACTTCCCTTAGTCTTTGGAGAGTAAAGTCAGAGATCCACAAGTTGGACATCTCCCTTGAGCCTAGATAACAAGAAGAAGACCCATAAGTATTATTCCACAGCAAGCAAAGTGAAGGCTCATAAAAAAAATACTTGGGAATCATAAAGATTAGCAAAAGAAAAACATATGATATGAACAAGAGGTATTTGAAAAAAAAGAGGTTAGAAAACTCCCTCAATGGAGAATGAACCATCTTGTCCATGTACTCTATGGATTTAGATCTTGGAGCAAAGACTAATCTTTTGAAGCCCTCCCTTTCAAGTAAGAGAAGTAAGTGGTCATGGAGAAGGCTTCGGAAATTAATTCCACATAAGTACAAAATGTGTTTCAATGTGCAACATTCATCAAAATATTTTACACTATGTTCCCAAATAAATGCATAAGTGAAACTATGTGGCATGAATGTTTTAATATTTTTCAATGACATCCCAACATTTTTATTGAACATAACACATGCATCTTGAGTATGATTGTAAAAAGGGTAGTGTATATGTTCATGCCATGATGTATTCATGCAAGTTTGTTCACGAGGCACATCCATTCTAGTGCACTTATTCAATTAATATGACACCTTTTGCATATTATCATATGTATTTATGTAAGGTGAAACATTAAAAGAATCACTTTGAACAAGCACACTATGAAGCATATCATCATGTAAACAAGTTTTCTCATATGTGATAGCTTCATCCAATTTTTTATCCTTTTTACTAACTAGTTCAAGAGCATAATACACATCTTTATATGAAATAATTATTTGAGGCCCAAAATGTGTATTCAACTTATAAACACAAACCAAAGGTGCATGCGTATTCAATCCAACTTTGTTATCATCCAATCTAAATTGATCAAAGGAATTAACTAAACATGCATCTCTAGTAAGTTTCATGGTACTCTTAAACTTAGTTGGCTCTTCTAAACATGCAATAGATTTCAAAGCATCATCAACATTTTTTATTTCATTCAAGCATGTAATGCTTTGAGGCATATAATCGTGCATAAAAGAAGGCATTTCATGCATAAAGAAAGTTAGTCTAGGAAACTCCCTTTCAATCACTTGAGTTGTCCTCCTTGCAACACTAGAAGTGCTTGCCATCAACCTATTCATGTTTTCACACAAAGGGTTAGCATTTACTTGTTTATCTAATCGAATTGGTTGCTTCCCTAAATTTTCTTTGTTTTTCTTTTCTTCAATTTGCATTCTTTCTACTTCCTTTTCTTTTTCTCTCTTAAACCTTTCTTCTTCTTTTTCTAATTGTTTCTTCTTTTCTATTTTTCTTCTCTCTTCTATCTTAATTAAGGATTTTGAAAAGCATTTTGAAAATTTATCTTCAATTTCATTAGAAAATTTTTCTAACTTTCTCCCAATTCTATCTTCAAAAGAATCTTTTGTAACTTTCCTACTTTATCTTCTTCTCTTTTCCTCTTTTTCATGATCTTTTCTTCTAATTTCACTCTCATAATTTCTCCAAAGTTTTCTCTCTTCTTCATATCTTCTCCTTTCATGGTTAGAGTTATCATAACTCCTTTCCTTATCTTCAAAATGATACCTATTTATTTCTCTCCTTTCTTTCCTATACCTTTCATCAATTTTATCATGAGAAGAGTGTCTTCTCACTTCTTTTTCTCTTCTAAATTCTCTCCTATCTTCATCTAGCTCCTTTCTCCACATTCTATACGACATCTTAAATTGATTTTATTTAAAATCTTTTAAAGGACCTGATGACATGGCACACCAGCAGCCTCCTACTGAAGCAGTCAAGGACATCACTGGACCAATGACTAGAGGATGTGCTAAGAAGATTAAGGAAGAGATGGGAAAATTAGTGTCCTACATTTTTAGGGATACTACCCTACAGAAGGACACCCTTGCCCTACAGAAGGACACCCTTGACCCAGGAATAGGACACATGGTCCTATGCACCACCCTAGACTAGGACACTTCTATTTGTTGTAATTTTCCTCTACCTTGGGCGGCCATATACTTGGTTTATTGGTTAGTAGGTTGCTTTGCTACAAGGTTTAGGAGGTCATGGGATCTAATCCCACATAGGATAGAAAATTATTTCATCTTTTATTTCCTATGTAACATGGGGCGCATTTTTTTGGGTTTTATTGGTTAAGGCTTAGCTAGGCCATAAGCCATTAGGGGCATGGGTTCAAATCCCATTTAGGATGGGAATTCACCCATCTTTTATTTTTCTCCCCCTTGTAGAGCCTCACTTGGCCGCCCCCCTCTCATCCTCACTCCTATATAAAGGAGCCTCCTCTCTTGTATTTTCACACATCATTTTTAGAGTAAAGGCATTATGCCAAATTTTCTCCTCTCTTGAGAGTTGAGTGAGGCTTGGTGGTTGTTGCTTAAACCATGGTGAGACTTATCTAATTCTCCTGAATTAGTGGCGTCTGGCGATTGAACTTATCTGCTGCAAGAAGGGACTTGCACCAGTGGCGTTCTCCTCTTCTTTCTCCTCCACTTTTTCTTTCATTTTCCTTCATTTTCTTTCATTTTCTCACGCCATATAGCTGCTGTTCCAGCACTATATTTCGTGAATTAATTGTTATTTCTTGGTGCTAATTGGTTTGTTTTGCTCAATTCTAGATCCTGTGCAATTCCTGTCATCATTTGGTATCAAGAGCTTGATGGATTGAGCAATTCGGGGCTGTTTTTGGTGGCTGTTTGGGCGTGGTGTCTGCACCTCTTTTGTGCAGAATTTTCATCAATTTAGTGTAATTCAATCCCTCTTTTCAATTGTAATTTGGACTTGGACTGTTTCCCGGGCCCGAGGTGCCTTTCTACTACTACTTTGTGCTTGTTTGCTTGATTGAATTGGGTGAATTCTTGCTAGATTGGGGGCTGTTTTGGGCCGCTAATTCCCACCCCCTAGGTGTTTGATAATTTGTCTCTTAATTGCTCATACTTTTTCTTGAGTGATTTCTACATATAATTGCTATAAATTGCTTGTTTGTTGGTGAAGTGTGGTAAGAGGAGGCATTGTTGTCTTCATTTTTCCAAAGATCGTTCACCTACATTTTCTCCCAATCACCTTTACATTGTCATCCCCCATATATCATCTCTTTACTTTCCGCCTTTAATTTCCGCCATTTAATTTCCGTTCCTCCCCATCCTTTTAATTTTCGCTTCCCCTTTACTTTCAGTCATTTAATTTTCAGTCCTCTCCATCCTTTTAATTTCCGCTTCCCCTTTACATTTCAGTCATTTACATTCTTGTCCTCCCCATCCTTTTAATTTCAGTTTCCCCCTTTACTTTCTTGTCATTTAATTTTGCGCAATTTTCTTCTTCTTTTTGCCATTTTATGCGCATTTTTTGGGCTTATGTTTTGTTCATATTCTACTCTTGTTATGTCTGTTTGATTGGCATTCTGATTGCAAATTTGGATTGACTGCTATCTCTACCTAGAACTTTCCCTGTTTGATTGTGCAAAACGCTCACCTATAGGATCTTTTTTGGTTCATAGTATTGGAAGAAGATCAACAAATTCTAATTGTTGATTTTCCTTCAAATTTAATTCCAAACTTAAAATTGAACCAAGCGCGTTTCTGTGACCACACTGGTCTTGTATAATCAACAAGGAAGTGCTAAGCAATTTTTTTGGCCATTTTTGAAAATCAGTTGCCATCACGTTTTTACAGTTTTTAGAAATCAATTTATTCATTATTTTTGCTTTTCTGGGCCACTTGGACCAGTTTACTGTCAGAAAATTCCAAAAATATTACAGTAGGTTCAGTATATTTTCTTTTCATTGTGTACAAATTTCTGTAATTTTCTGTTGGGAAAAAAAAGTCAGAAAAGAAAAAGAAGACAAAAAAATATAAAGAGTACATACGTGCCAAAAATAGAAAAAGAGGTGTAAAAAGCAAAAAAAGGGTGCAAACGAAGAAAAAGACAAAAAGACACCCAAAAAGAGTCAAAATTCAAAAAAATTCAAAAATAATTCAGAAAAATAGAAAATTCAAAACAAAGAGATATCCCAACAATACAGTGACAATTTTACTGTAATTTTTTTGTTTCTTTTACCTGTATACTGTAATTGAGTTGTATTTGTTGTTTTTCTTAAAAACGACAATTTTGGCAACTCTTTTTCAAAAATCACCAAAAACAATTCTCTTTGCAATTTCTTCCGTCTTGTCTGTTTTGCTGTCTGCTCTTGTGTATAAGCTTGTTTGAGTGCCAGCTTTTCTTGTTTGTCATATCAATTCTTCTGTTTTTGTCTTAGGATTTCTAATTCTCTTCTGGTAGATCTTTTCTTTTGTTAGCGCGCTTCTATTTTGGGTAAGAGTTAAGACTTAGACTCAATCTGGTCTTTGCAACTTCAATCAACCTCCAACCGAGTAGAAGAGGCAAGAGAGTCTCATTATAGAAAAAGCCAAAAAAAAAGAGTGACATACACGAGTGTTGCATTCCATTGAGTGTAAACACTTAGTGGAGTGGAAAGGTCCTTAAAAGTTTTTAACATAAAATCAATTAGGAGAATGGAAGGAAGGAGGCAAGGGGAAAGGGCGACCATGTTGTTTAGGAAAGCCTTAGAAACACCTTTGGGTGAAGAAGAGAGCCAAAGAGAGAATCTATTCCATACTAGGTGCCAAATTGAAGATAAGGGTTGTTTAGTGATCATAGATGGAGGGAGTAGTAGCAACTTAGCTAGCCTTAGGTTAGTTAACAAGCTAAACTTACCTTCTACCCCACATCCAGAACCTTATACACTTCAATGGGTGAGTGATGAGGAAGAAATTATGGTGGATAGGCAAGTGAGCTTAAGGTTTAAAATTGGGGATTACCTAGATGAAATGACCTTTGATGTCGTACCCTTAGAAGCCTCACACATCCTTTTAGGAAGACCTTGGAAATTTGAGAGAAGGGTAAAACATGATGGGTACTCCAACACCTATAAGTTCCACCACCAAGGGGTTAAATTCACCTTAATGCCTATGGCCTCTAAAGAGATTAGGGAAGACCAAATCCAACTTAAGGGGTTAATAGACAAGGAAAAAGAAGAAAAGTCTAAAGAGATAGAAAAGGAATTAGAAAAGGAAACTAATAAGTTTTATTTGGTAAAAGAAAGTAAGATAAAAAAAGAAACCTCCAAAGAAGAGCCTTGGTTCCTACTACTTAGTAAGGAAACCAATGAAGAAGAAGAAGAGGATCCCTTGATCACTCTTGATCTTCCTCCAAACATAAAAGAACTCTTGACCGAATTTGGGGACATTTTCCTAAAGGATATCCCAAGTGGATTACCACCTATTAGAGGAATTGAGCACCAAATAGATCTTATACCCGGTGCTGTTCTACCCAATAGGCCAGCTTATAGGACTAACCCAGTTGAAACCCAGGAAATACAAAGACAAGTATGAGAATTAATTAGTAAAGGTTGGGTTAAGGAATCTCTAAGTCCTTGTGTTGTTCCTGTTATTATTGTACCAAAGAAAGATGGTACATGGAGAATGTGTACTGACTGTCGTGCTGTTAATAACATAACCGTCAAATATCGGCATCCCATTCCAAGATTGGACGATTTACTTGATGAATTACATGGAGCCTGCATCTTTTCAAAAATTGATTTAAAAAGTGGCTACCATCAAATTCGAATCAAGGAAGGGGATGAATGGAAAACGGCATTCAAGACCAAATATGGGCTATATGAATGGCTAGTTATGCCTTTTGGCTTAACTAATGCACCAAGTACATTCATGAGGTTAATGAATCATGTGCTTTGAGCTTTCTTAGGCAAGTTTGTGGTTGTATACTTTGATGATATACTTGTCTATAGCAAAAGCTGTGAAGATCACATCAATCATCTTAGAGAAGTACTTGAGGCACTAAGGAAGGAACACTTATTTGCAAACCTTGGAAAATGTATTTTCTATAAAGAAAGTGTCACCTTCTTAGGCTATGTCATTAGCTCCCAAGGGGTGCAAGTGGATGAAGAGAAAATCAAAGCCATCAAAGAATGGCCCACCCCAAAATCCGTGGGAGATGTGAGGAGTTTTCATGGGTTGGCAAGCTTTTATAGGAGGTTTGTCAAGAACTTTAGCACAATAGCTGCTCCTCTCAATGAAGTGGTTAAGAAAAATGTGGGTTTTAAATGGGAGAAAGCACAAGAGGATGCTTTCAAGGAACTCAAAGAAAAACTTATGCAAGCTCCCATTTTAGGACTTCCAGATTTTTCTAAATCTTTTGAAATCGAATGTGATGCATCTAATGTAGGAATATGAGCTGTCTTAATGCAAGATGGACATCCTATATCCTATTTTAGTGAGAAACTCAAAGGTTCAATGATGAATTACCCCACCTATGACAAAGAATTTTATGCTTTGGTGAGGGCACTTCAAACATGGCAACATTACCTCCTACCTAAAGAATTCGTGATACACACAGATCATGAATCCTTAAGGTACATCAAAGGGCAAGGGAAACTTAACAAAAGACATGCAAAATGGGTTGAATTTCTTGAACAATTTCCCTATGTCATCAAATATAAAAAAGGCAAAGCCAACATAGTGGCTGATGCACTTTCAAGGAGGTATAGTTTGCTTGCTACCTTAGATGCAAAACTACTTGGTTTCGAAAATTTAAAGGGATTATATGTGCATGATTCCTTCTTTGCTGAAAAATACAAAGCCTGTGAAACAATGGCAAAGGATGGATTCTATAGGCATGAAGGATTTCTCTTCAAAGGGGATAAGTTGTGTATTCCCCATTGCTCCATTAGAGAGCTTCTAGTTAAGGAAGCCCATGAGGGAGGGCTTATGGGACACTTTGGTGTACCCAAGACCTTAGGGATTTTACAAGAACACTTTTATTGGCCACACATGAGCACACACGTTAAGGCACATTGTGATAGATGTATAAAACGTAAAAGTGCCAAATCAAAGGTAAATCCCTATGGCCTCTACACTCCTCTTCCTATTCCTGAAGGACCTTGGTTGGATCTAACCATGGATTTCATTGTAGGGTTACCTAGGACCCAAAGAGGAAAGGATTCAATCTTTGTGGTAGTGGATCGCTTTTCAAAGATGCCACATTTCACTCCATGCCAAAAGGTAAATGATGCACAAGAAATTGCTGATCTTTTCTTTAGAGAAATAGTACGCTTGCATGGCATTCCTAGAAGTATAGTGTCTGATAGAGATACTAAGTTCCTTAGTCATTTCTGGCGTACACTATGGCATAAGCTAGGCACCAAATTACTATTGCCACCCACAAACTGATGGACAAACAGAGGTTGTCAATAGGACAATAGGCGCTTTATTAAGGGCTATGGTGCAAAAGAGTTTGAAATCATGGGACTTATACTTACCTCATATAGAGTTTGCATATAATAGGACCAAGCATTCTACTACCTTGCATACTCCATTTGAGATTGTTTATGGTTTTAACCCTTTGACTCCTCTTGATATTTTGCCTATTCCTAACTCTTCTTTTGTGGAGCATAAAGATGGTAAAGCAAAAGCCGAGTTCATTAAGAAACTCCATGCGCAAGTAAAGGCTAACATTGAGCGCAGATTGGCCACCCAAACAAAGAATGCCAACAAGGGGCGTAGGCGAATGATATTTGAGCCTGGGGATTGGGTTTGGGTTCATTTCCGCAAAGAAAGATTTCCAAATGAAAGGAAATCCAAACTCTCTCCTAGGGGTGATGGACCTTTTCAAGTCTTGGAGCGCTTGAATGATAACGCCTACAAAATTGATCTTCCCGGTGAGTATGGTGTAAGTGCTACTTTCAATGTCTCTTATCTCTCTCTTTTTGATGTAGGAGATGACTATCCAGATTTGAGGTCAAATCCTTCGCAAGGGGGAGAGGATGATGACATGGCACACCAGTAGCCTCCTACTGAAGCAGTCAAGGACATCACTGGACCAATGACTAAAGGACATGCTAAGAAGATTAAGGGAGAGATGGGAAAATTAGTGTCCTACAGTTTTAGGGATACTACCCTACAGAAGGACACCCTTGCCCTACAGAAGGACACCCTTGCCCTACAGAAGGACACCCTTGACCCAGGAATAGGACACATGGTCCTATGCACCACCCTAGACTAGGACACTTCTATTTGTTGTAATTTTCCTCTACCTTGGGCGGCCATATACTTGGTTTATTGGTTAGTAGGTTGCTTTGCTACAAGGTTTAGGAGGTCATGGGATCTAATCCCACATAGGATAGAAAATTATTTCATCTTTTATTTCCTATGTAACATGGGGCGCATTTTTTGGGTTTTATTGGTTAAGGCTTAGCTAGGCCATAAGCCATTAGGGGCATGGGTTCAAATCCCATTTAGGATGGGAATTCACCCATCTTTTATTTTTCTCCCCCTTGTAGAGCCTCACTTGGCCGCCCCCCTCTCACCCTCACTCCTATATAAAGGAGCCTCCTCTCTTGTATTTTCACACATCATTTTTAGAGTAAAGGCATTATGCCAAATTTTCTCCTCTCTTGAGAGTTGAGTGAGGCTTGGTGGTTGTTGCTTAAACCATGGTGAGACTTATCTAATTCTCCTGAATTAGTGGCGTCTGGCGATTGAACTTATCTGCTGCAAGAAGGGACTTGCACCAGTGGCGTTCTCCTCTTCTTTCTCCTCCACTTTTTCTTTCATTTTCCTTCATTTTCTTTCATTTTCTCACGCCATATAGCTGCTGTTCCAGCACTATATTTCGTGAATTAATTGCTATTTCTTGGTACTAATTGGTTTGTTTTGCTCAATTCTAGATCCTGTGCAATTCATGTCATCAGGACCTCACCACTCACTAAGTGTTTACACTCAATGGAATGTTTACACTCGTGTATGTCACTCTTATTGGCTTTTTCTATAATGAGACTCTCTTGCCTCTTCTACTCGGTTGGAGGTTGATTAGAAGTTGCAAAGACCAGGTTGAGTCTAAGTCTTAACCCTTACCCAAAATAGAAGCGCACTAACAAAGAAAAATACCTACTGGAAGAAGAATAGAAAATCCTAAGACAAAACAAGGAATTGATATGATAAACAACAAAAGTTGGCACTCAAACAAGCTTATACACAAGAGCAGACAACAAACAAGACAAGACGGAAGAAATTGCAAAGAGAATTGTTTTTGGTGATTTTTGAAAAAGAGTTGCCAAAATTGTCGTTTTTAAGCAAAAACAGCAAATACAACTCAATTACAGTATACAGGGAAAAGAAACAGAAAATTACAGTAAAATTGTCACTTCATTGTTGGGATATCTCTTTGTTTTTGTTTTTCTATTTTTCTGATTTTTTTTTTAATTTTTGACTCTTTTTGGGTATCTTTTGACTTTTTCTTCCTTGTTGTTGACTTTTGCACCCTTTTTTGCTTTTTACACCTCTTTTTCTATTTTTGGCACGTACGTACTTTTTGTATTTTTCTTGCCTTTTCTTTCTTTTTTTGTCCTTTTCCCCAACAGAAAATTACAAAAATTTGTACACAATGAAAAGAAAATAAACTGAACCTACTGTAATATTTTTGGAATTTTCTGACAGTAAACTGATCCAAGTGGCCCAGAAAAGCAAAAATAATGAATAAACTGATTTCTCAAAACTGTAAAAACGTGATGGCAACTTGATTTCAAAAATGGCCAAAAAAATTGCTTAGCACTTCCTTGTTGATTATACAAGACCAGTGTGGTCACCGAAACGCACTTGGTTCATTTTTAAGTTTGGAATTAAATTTGAAGGAAAATCAACAATTAGAATTTGTTGATCTTCTTCCAATACTATGAACCAAAAAAGATCCTATAGGTGAGCGTTTTGCACAATCAAACAGGGGAAGTCCAAGGTAGAGATAGCAGTCAATCCAAATTTGCAATCAAAATGCCAATCAAACAGACATAACAAGAGTAGAATAAGAACAAAACAATAGCCCAAAAATGCGCAAAAAATGGCAAAATAAAGAAGGAGAAATTGTGCAAAATAAATGGCAAGAATTAAAGGGGGAAACTGAAATTAAAAGGATGGGGAGGACATGAATGTAAATGACTGAAATGTAAAGGGGATGGCGGAAATTAAAAGGATGGGGAGGACTGAAAATAAATGACTGAAATTAAAAGGATAGGGAGAGCAGAAATGTAAATGGCTGAATGTAAAGGGGGAAGCTGAAATTAAAAGAATGGGGAGAAGCGGAAATTAAATGGCGGAAAATTAAAAGCGGAAAGTAAAGAGATGAATATGAGGGATGAACAACTAATGGTGAAGGGAGAAAATGTAGGTGAACGATCTTTGGAAAAATGAAGACAACAATGCCTCCTCTTACCACACTTCACCAACAAACAAGCAGTTTATAGCTATTACATGTAAGAATCACTCAAGAACAACTATGAGCAATTAAGAGGCATTTAAACAAACACCTAGGGGGTGGGAATTAGCGGCCCAATACAGCCCCCAAACTAGCAAGAAAACACACAATTCAATCAAGACAGACAAGTGCTGATAGCAGCAGAAAGGCACCACGGGCCCGGGAAACAGTCCAAGTCCAAATTACAATTGAAAAGAGGGATTGAATTACACTAAATTGATGAAAATTCTGCACATATGAGGTGCAGTTTGCGCGCCCAAGAACAGCCCCAATTTGCTCCAATTTGCTCAAATTCAACAAGCTCTTGATACCAAATGATGACAGGAATTGTACAGGACCTAGAATTAAGCAAGACCAACCGATCAGAATCAACAAACAAGTAATAAATTGCGAAATATAGGTGCTGGGCAGCAGCTATATTTGCGCAAGAAAGTGATATAAAATGAGAAAAAATGAAAGAAAAAGTGGAGAGGAAGAAATGGGAGGGACGCCACTGAAGCAAGAATCCTCCTGCAGCAGATAAGCCCAATGCCAGACGCCACTAATTCAGGAGAATTAGATAAGTCTCACCATGGTTTAAGCAACAACCACCAAGCCTCACTCAACTCACAAAGAGGAGAAAATTTGGCATAATGCCTTTACTTCAATATTCATGTGTTGAAATACAAGGAGAGGAGGTTCCTATTTATAGGAAATGAGGGGGAAAGGGGCGGCCACCTAGTGTGGAAAAGGGGGAGGAAAATAAAAGATGGGTGAAATCCCATCCTAAGTGGGATTTGAACCCATGCTCCTAAAGGCTTATGGCTAAGCTAAGCCTTAAGCCAATAAACCCCTAAAATAGCGCCCCACTTACATAAGAAAATAAAAGATGAGTGAATTTCCTATCCTAGGTGGGAATAGAACCCATGACCTCCTAAGCCTTATAGTAATGCAACCTACTAACCAATAAACCCATACATGTGGGCGCCCAAGTAGGAGGAAAATAAAAGGAAAATTACAAAAATAAAAAGAAAATACAAAAGAGTCCTAATAAAGGGTGGTCCATAGGACAAGGGTCCTATCCAGGGTCAAGGTGTCCTTCTGTAGGGTAGTGACCCCTATTTTGTAGGGTAGTGACCTTTATTTGTAGGACACTAAATTCTCCAACTCTTCCTTGCTTGAAGTTCTGGCTTGAAGTTGGTGCATTTCCTCCAGTGTAGGTCTTGCAGGTCCAAGCTTCTAACAGTGTGTCATCAAAGAGGCATGGAAGACATGAGTCAAGGACTTATTTTAGCTTAGGACAATTTCCTTTCTAATGTTTTGAGCACTTAGGATAGTTTCCTTTCTAATGCATTTCCAATGTATTCGAACTAATGTAATTCGAATTTGGATCATGAATAAAAGAACTATCACTTGCCTTTTGGAATACCTGTAATGTACTATTTCTCGAATTTACATTTATCTTCCTTTCGAATTTCTAAAGTCTTTTTGTGTTAACTTCAATCAAGAATTCTCGAAGTTAATAGACTCATTATCAAAATTCGAAATAAGGTGTTTTGACCTCTTCTGTAAATTCGAATAAGCATCAAACCTTTGTCACCCGTGGAATTCGAAACAGCTAAAAATCAAATCCCAACAAACGGTGATAGTTGATGCTGATGTTCTCACTCAAGTGACTGGTGTTCCTAACTCCGGTGAGATGTTTGTGCCTGACTGGGAGTTGAGGAATGGAGGTGTGAAGAAGTTCAACAAGAAGCTGTATGGGATTGAAGACCCTAGTGATCAGAAGAGTTCTCTCATGCATCCCAAAGCGAGGTTTCTTCACTCTATCCTTCACTGTTGTGTGGTGCCCAAGCATGGAAGCAAGAATCATGTTTCGGAACTTGAAAGGTTTTGTGTGATTTATCTCCTGGACAAGAAGCCCTTGAACCTTCCCAGGATTATTCTCTATAATATGCTGAAGAAAGTAAATGATTCAGCAACAAGCTTCACTCAAACCACTCTCATCACCAAGATTCTGCTGAAGTACAATGTCCCCATTGAGAGACTCTATGACCATAAAGGTCCCCCACTTCCCAGGATTATTCTCTATAATATGATGAAGATGGGCATTAATGTGAAGATGCCATCACCTGAAAGAACGTTGATGAAGGAAGCAGTAAATTTGAAGGCTAAGAGGAATGGGAAAAGCCCTCAGAAGGTGCTGGAAATTCTTGACGATGAGCTGACAGGAGATCCTCACAAGGACAAGTTTGTATCTACACAAACTCCAACAAAGGTGTTTAAGAAGAAGAGATCAAAGGTGGCTCAGAAGGAGGTAAGCATTCAGAAGGAACTTCCTGCTGTTTAAGGAGTTCAGGTCAGTTTATCTGAACCTGCTCAGAATGTGCTTGCACAGATTGAGATTGTGGGTCAAACAACTGAAGCTTCTACTGTTTCTACTCAGCCTACTCTCACTCTAGGAGGACAGGTAGAGGACGGAAACAAGGTAGACTCTGAACATCTTGGAGTCGTTGAGGTGTCCATGCCTATCCAAGCCATTCCCCTTGCTACCAGCCTACCTGAACCTGTCATCAGAAAGGTGATAGAAGAAATAGAAGAAGAAGAAGAAAGAAAGAAGAAAGATGAACAAGAAAAGCAAGACTATGCACTTGATGTTGCTGCTCAGCAAGCTGTACTGGAGGATGCTATACTTGAGCAAGAATCCAGGCTCAAAAGGAGAAGAGCCAGTGCTCAGTCTAAGAGGCAGAAGAGAAGAAGACTTCTTGCTCCTACTGTTGATGATGCTCCTCAGAGGATTACTTGAAGTAAAAGCATTCAGGAAAAGGATATTGTTGCTTTTCAAAAGGAGGCTGAAGATCAAAGAAAGAAGAAACTGGAGGAACTGAAGCAGAAGAAACAAGCTAAGGGAGGCCCTGTGGCTCCTTCCAAAAGACCTAGAGTCTTATTTGATAATGTGACTACTTCAGAGGATGAAGCTCCTCCTCCACCTAAGGTTGTCAGCACAACAGAAGAAGTGCCTCCACCTTCACCATCTCATTCATCATCATCATCATCATCATCATCATCATTATCATCACTCTCAGGCTACTCAGAATTAAATTCTGACATTGAAGAGCCCAACTGTGGATGGAAGGGAGGAAACATTCCTCTATCTAGGGCTGAGTTGCTGAAGGAGAAGCCTAGAGATTTGACTAGAGAACCTACATATGATCTTGCTCTGAATTTCAAGAATAATGAGCAAATGATGTGGGCTGCTGAAGTGCCTCACAAGTTCTACAATGTACCCATTCAGGAAAGGCTGAGAGTACCTAAATTCCCTAATCTGTATGAAGAACTGATGTTTTTCAAGGAAGCTGCACCTTTGCTTTCAACACCTCCTTCCAGGCTTATTTTGGAAACCGGTGCTGAAGCTAGGCAAAGAAGGCTACACAGCTCAGGGGGAGTTAGCATTTCAGATTTCATGGATAGGATCAAGAATGATGGCGTGGTCACCCATAACCACAAATGGAGGTTATTGGACCCGTTCTCTCAGGATCAACATGTTCTATCATATGAAGAATGGATTGCTGTCAGGATGTTGTGTCCTGAAGCTGAACTAGTAGATAAATACAGTGGTTCCTTTGGCAAGAAGGACTTCAGACCGCCAAGGAATGTGCATACAAAGTTGTCTACTTCCGTTCTGGTGAATCCTGATAGGATTGTTCCTAGGTATCCATATGCTGATTCTTATCAAATGAAAGACAAGTCCATTGCTTCTGAAGGGAGAGTACCCCTAAGAGAACTAACTGAGGAAGACTGGAACCATCTTGCTGAAGATGTATTTGCTGAACAAGGCACGGATCACTCCTTGTATGAAGCCATGTGGAATTATCACTGGAAGATTGTGGAGAAGAATGGAAGCTATTCTGGTGTCAAATGGTATGATTCTGATTCCATGGTGAAAATTGGCAAGAACACTACCCTAGAGACTCCTACTTTCTTCAGAGGGAGATTTCCTACATATAACTTTGACCCTGTTTTTAATCTGCATTATGACTGGGTCATGTCCAAATATGTTGGTGATCAACCACATTATGTGAGAGTGACTGATGCCAAGAAGTTAAATTTTCCACCTGGTTTCCACTTCTTCAGATATACCAGAAGATACATCACCATAATCTTTTATGAAGAAAATCTGGAAGCTGAGTTGGTTGCCCTGTCAAGAGAAAATAGAGCTCTACAAGTTCAAAATGCAAAGCTTCTGCAAAGAACTAATCAGATCATGGAAGTGCAAGCTCAGATCAGGGTTGGTCAAGATGAGCTGAAGGCAACTGTGACAACAGAACTTGAGAAGCAAAGGCTAGCAGTGCAAGAGATGTTTGAGCAAGCTCTCAGAAGATTGAGATCTAGTTAATGATGCAGTCATGCTTCAGACTATGTTTCTTTTAAGTGTTTTGTTCAAACAATTTGTTTCTAATTCATGAGATTTTGCATGAGCATTTATTACGGTTGGTTGCTTTTATTGCTTTTAAGTCTTAACTACTGATTATTCTGTCTTATACTGTCTGCCGCTAACCCTTTCATTGATGACAAAAGGGGGAGTAATAAATATAAGTGGTTGAGAATATCTTTAGGACTAACAATATCTGAAAGTGAAGGGTGCACAGTATGAATGACACAGTCTCAAGGAAAGCACATTTCAGACTCAGAAGGGATATTTGATTAAGGGGGAGAATCCTTTTACTCTTACTCTCTAATTAATTTTTATCCCCATTATATTTTATATTTGTCATCATTAAAAAGGGAGAGATTGTTGAGTCTTAGAAGATAATTATCAGAAAATGAGAAATTTATCTTGAGTCTCATGCTCTTAGAATTTTAATGGATTACAAATATAAAACAGAGATGTTTATAAGAATATCCTCTCACAAATATTCTGTTAAATTTTTCAGATCAACAGTATTGAGAAGGATCATCCGAACGACTTCAGAACGTCTTAGAGCCAAACATCATCTGAAGTGTTTCATCGTCTGAAATCGTAAAGTCTGTTTCCAGACTTGGTTGCATATCAAGGCTGAAGGTATCAGAATCAAATGAAGACCTTTTGAAGACGTTGATGTCTATACAGAACGATCATCTTCTTGGTCTAACCTATTTCGGCACAAGAGTCAGACTTGCTTTTCTACCTCGTTCAAAAGTATTGCACAAATAAGGAAATACTGCAACTCATACTGCACCTGCAACGAAAAAGCATTGCATGCGCAGAACCTGCACCTGAAAAGCGTCCTAGGTTTTGCTGGAAAAGAAGCCCAACGTCTTAGAGCATTTAATGCTATTTGACAACGGATAACAGAGTATCAAAGGCTATATAAAGGCTCGTGAATTTGAAGAAAGAGAACAGAGAGAAGAATTCTTTGAGTCCTTACGCTGCAAAAACGCTGTGAAAAATCACTCTGATAATTTCTTGTACAATCTTATTTCATATCCTGAGTTAATCTCAGTTTGTACGTGTGTTCTAGCTATCATCTGAAGATAGTTTTATAGAACATTTTCTGTTTAGCTTAAACAGTTTGGGTTACAAACCCGGAGAGGCTTTCTGTTTAAAGAATACTTGGGTTTTACATTTGGATAAGTGTCTGAGAGCCTGAAGAGGCTTGGTGAAAGAAAGAATACTTGTGGTAGAGCCTGAAGAGGCTTGAAAGAAAAGAATACTTGTAATTCATGCAAGAATAGTGAAAATCCATTGGTGGTTTGCCTTTGGGACTGGACGTAGCTCACAGTGGAAGTGAGTGAACCAAGATAAATTGGGTTGTGTTCTCTCTTTCCCTTAAACTCTGTGAGTTCAGTTTTTCTTCTAACCAAAAAGGGGTGTGAAAAGTATTTTAGTCAGAGAACCTTAACCTTTGTAAAAGTTACAGTTTCAAACAAATTTTAAGTCTGAACTCAAGTTCAAAAGATACAGCAAAACTTCAGATCATAATTCATCATCTAAAGAATTTCTGAAAAGTATTACTGAAAAAGTTTTCTAATATATTAAGGTTTCCATTGAAACACTATTCAACCCCCTTCTAGTGTTTCCCTGTGTGTATTTTCATAAGCGATTACTTTAGTTGGTAATTGACCCTAAGTTGATTCGAAACTGAAAAAGACATGATTTCTGGTATAGGAACGAAAATAATCAATTACTTGATAAAGATAATCGATTACCACTGTACCTGATAAAAGAATCAAATATAGGTGCTCACTGGTCTAATCGATTACCACATGTAGTAATCGATTACCCCTGTTTCATGTGAATGAATTCTGGAACAAAACGTTTAGGAGTAATCGATTACCCAATAAGCTAATCGATTACCAAAGATTCTGCAGAAACACTGGACGTTTTTCAACTGTTTTTAAACTATTTTCTAACAAACTTTTGAAACTCAAAAAACTATATAAGTATGTGAATTTCGATAAAAAAAAAGAAGAGAAAGAATAAGAAAAGAGAGCTAAATTGTTAGAGAATCAAAAACTCTTTTTTTTTAAAAAAAGAATTTTCAAGAAAATTCATCATGTCCAGAAATTCTGCAAATATCTGAAGAACTCTCAAGTCAAGAAGATTAGATGATTTGAAAAAAAAGATTGATATACACTCATGGAGTTTATCTGCACATACAAGGTGTTATTGTTTTAAACTTAGTTTTTCTATAATTGTTTTGATTTGTATTGTCTCTTGAATAGGGATTCATAGAGAAGTACATTGTGTGATATCTCAAAAATGGGGTGTTCTTTGAGATTGTTTGTGAAATCTTTTGACAGGGTGTCATAAGTAAGGTTGTTGTTCGAGTGGCGGGGTGTCATGGATGAACATGCTCTTGTGGGGTGCAAGAGTCAAACCTTTTGTTTGCTAGAAAATCTTTCTTTAGGATTGAGTGTGCATGGTGTTTGTAATCAATTCTATAGTGAAAGTTGATTTAGTGGTGTGCTAGATCAAAACTGGATGTAGGCCCCTTTTTGTGGCTGAATCAGTATAAATCATTGTGTTATCTTCTCTATCCCTATACTATCTTGAATTGTAATTCTTGGTAATATGAATTTGGTTCTTGATTAATAAAATAACATAAAGTAAAAAAATAAATTGATTGATTTCTGAAACATTGATTTGTATACTGTTTGTAAAATCACTAATCTTGAGGAATCAATCTTGATAATCAATTACCTACTGTTTTACAAATTGGCAATCAATTACGCACTGAATTGGTAATCAATTACCTATTGCAATATTCTTTGATCCACTGCATACACACTTATCTCTTGATTTTAAACTCTGATAAAATTGATATTTGAATGTATATTTGAAAGAATTTTTAAGGTAGTTTTTTGAAGGGAAAAACGAATTTTGAAAGTTAACTAAGTAAATTTTTTTTTTTTGTGAATCTATTCAACTCCCCCTTCTAGATTCCCTCTGGGACCAACAAAAATGTGGAAATTCTTATTCAATTTTTTTTCGAGAGAAGTATGCAAGAGAAACTACTTTTCTTTTCTTTGTTTAATTGAAAAAGAATGGAAGAGAAAATGAAAAATAATACAAAAATAATTAATAAAGAAAAATGAACGATGTAGCTGGAAAAGTACTTGGTGGGTGTAATTGCTATAGTACCTTAATTTTTTTAATTTAAATTAAAAGGGTCAAATATGTTTTTAGCCTCTAAAGTTTGACCCCAATTTGGTTTTAGTCCCTAAAGTTTAAAATTATTGGTTTGGGTCCTTTATGCTGAAATTATGTAACCTTAGTCTTTCCCACTAACACCATTAACTTTGTTGCTTACGTGGCAAATAGATTTCTATGTCGACTTGTCCAGTCATCTTTGATGTGAAAATGACTTGGCAATTGAATAATACCTCAACTCATCCAATCAGATTTCATTTAGGGTTCTATTAATGTAATAAAATTATTAATTCAAAATAACAATTACCATTTTACTGTGATGAAATTGTAAAAAAAAAAACCCTAGTATATCATTTTCAATAAAGGTGATTAGACAAGTTGGCACAAAAATTCATTTGCCACATTAGCATCAAAGTTAACGGTGTTAAAGAGAGTGACTAAACTTACGTGATTTCAGAACATAAGGGATCCAAACCAATGGTTTTAAACTTTAGGGACTAAAACTGAATTTGAGTCATACTTTAAGGACTAAAAACATATTTAACCCGATTAAAAAGTACTGAATGATTCGAAAAATAATATATGTCTTTTACACACAATATTATTGTGCAAATATGAATTGTGAAAGTTTCTTTTTTCTCTTTTTTTCCAATTTTTTGTTTCTTACGTTTTTTATTTTTCTCTCCTTCTTTCTTTCATAATTTTTAAATTTCTTTTTCTCTGCACGTGCATTGGTAACAATCTCATTTAAATTTGGCAAAAAAAAAACCTTTTGAATCATTCATTACTTTTAGTGCCCGTTTGATTTACAGTTTAGTATAATTGTTCTACAATCAATAGTTGAAAATGAGTGATCCACACTTTACGAAATACGTTAAACATAAATGATTTAAAATCAATTCTGTAGATATGATTCTACACAATTAAGAATTTAAAATAAACATGTACTTAATCACTTCCAACCCAAAAAAGTGTACTTTAGACTCTAAAAATGACTAAAATAACTTATACAATCTATTAATATTGTGATAAAAGTCAAAGGTATAAATCATTTACTGTAGTTAGAGCACCTTGTTAATAACTAGTATGGATCTCGTGCCAGTCTTGTATTCTATTTCATAATACTTTTTATCTTGTTGTTGCATAAACTCTTATTGTGCTTATCCCTAAAATTGATGAGCCATTGAATTTTAAGGACTTTAGGCCAATCATCTTGTGTAATGTAGTCTACAAACTCATTACCAAAGTATTGGTAGCCCGTTTTCTCAATGATCTTATTAGTCCCCTTCAGAGTAGCTTCATTTTGGATAGGGGTGCTATTGATAATGTGGTCATCCTTTTGGAAGTTCTTCATCACATGCACACTTCTAAAAAGAAGGGATATTTGGTCTTTAAGTTGGATTTAGAGAAAGTGTATGATAAGATTGATTTGGACTTTCTCTGGCATGTCCTTATGGATTTGGGCTTTCCCTCCTCTATTAGCAACCCGACTATGACTTGTGTGAACTCTTCTTCTTTTTCTCTATTGTAGAATGGTAGTCGTTCATCTTTCTTTTCTACGTCTTGAGGCCTGTCTCTTAGACAGGGGACCCTCTATCCCCTTATCTTTTTATGTTTTGTATGGAGAAATTGGGATACATGATAACTGAAGTTGTTAATCAGAAGAAGTGGATGCCCTTATCAGTGTCCAATTAAGGACCAAAGATATCACATTTATTGTTCGTTGATGATTGCCTTTTGTTTATAAAAGCTGCTAATGGTCAGGTACGTTTCATGACAAATTTCCTAAATAAATTTTGTGTTGCCTTTGGTCTCAAAATTAATTTGGAGAAGTACAGTGTATTGGCGTCCAAGTGTGTTTCAGCTATTAAAAAAACAAAATTTCTCAAGATACTTCCTTTAGGTTCACTACAAATCTAGGAAGATACTTGGGATTTCAAGTTTTTTACAGTAGAGCATCTAGAGAACATATCCAGCCAGTGGTGGACAGGATAACTTTCCAAACTTGCTTCATGAAAGCAAAAGCTATTGCCGGGTAAATTAACTCTTGTGAACTCAGTCTTGGATTCGATTCCCACTTACAACATGTAGACATATTGGCTCGTAATTTTCTTTGGTGTAGTGATGCAAGTAGGGGTATTAACCTGGTTAGTTGGAGCAAAGTTACTAGATCAAAACGGGGTGGAGGTTTGGGTGTTAAAGTTGCGAAACTTCAAAATTTTTCCTTGATTGGTAAACTGATTTGGAATTTGATGAACAGTAACAAGCTATGGGTCCAGATATTTGCTGCAAAATATTTGAAGGGCAAGCATATTTTGAAAATCCCTATGAAAAGAGGCTCTTTTGTTTGGAATTCCATTCTAAAGGCTCGACAAAGATCTTTCTCCGGGATTTCAGTTTAAATTAGGGGATGGAGATTCCAATTTCTAGTTTTATAATTGGCTCCATTGTGGCCCTATATGCGCTAAGGTTCCTTATATAGATATTCATGATATGAATATAAGGATTAAAGATTTATGGTTGAATGGCACATGGAATTTATCGTTATTATGGACAATTATTCCTCCTGATATGTTGGAGTTTTTTCAGAACATTTCACCCCCCGTCTTTGTGAAGGAATACTAGATATTGTTACTTGGTCACAATCAATTTCTGGTGTTTATACAACTTGAAGTGCTTACAAGTGGCTAACCCAGGAAACATTGGAGGACAATCATTCTGTATGGAATAGGATCTGGAAACTTCAAGCTCCAGAAAGTATCCGTTTCTTTATCTGGCTGATTTGTCATGAGTCGCTGCCAACGAAGGGTATTCTTGCTCATTGTGTCCTACCTCTAGATCGTACTTGTTCTGGGTGTGGTATTGCAACAGAAAGCATATTGCATTGTCTATGAGATTGTAACAAAGCTCAGCTTGTTTGGATGCACATGGGTCTATCCCATTTTAATGTTGCTAGTAACAATGACTTTGCCCGTAATTGAATTTAAGCTGGAATTCAACAATCGGGATCCTTGCTTTTGGCTATGTTGTGGAAAGTCTGGACTAGCAAGAATGCTTTTATTTTTTAAAACAAAGATGTTAATGTTAATGTTAATGAGTTGGCTTATGAGATTAATTCTCTTTATTCTATCATCCAGTGAGTTTTTTTATCTTGACTCTAATCAAACTCCTAGGCCTCCTTGTTTGATTCGTTGGGAACCTCCTTCAACTGAGAAAGTGGCCTTAAACACAAATGGAAGTGTAATTCAAGGCAGAGCTGGATTTGGTGGGATTGTCAGGAATCATCAAGGCTCTTGGATTCATGGCTCACATGGTCACTTGGGTAATGTAGATATCTTGGAAGCGGAACTAGTAGCTATTTTAAAGGGAGTGCACATGTGCTGGGACTTACATGTCAAGGACTTGAAATGCATGTCTGACACACAAAGTAGTTGTCCATCTAATTCAACAGGGTGTCTCTGATATTCATCTTCATGCTTCCATCATTAAGGAAATTCAGAATTATACGACGAGAGAATGGAATGTAACTTTACAACACATTTTGAGAGAGGGTAACTATTGTGTAGACTACCTAGCTAAGATGGGAACTGAGGATCAATTTCCCATTCGCCATTTCCAGGATCCATCAGATGGGATTTTGTCGTTGCTGCAATCGGATGCTATTGGCATGATTTACACTAGGCTTTAGTTTCTCTTTTTTTTTTTTGTGTACGAGGAGAGAAAAGCAACGTGGTTTGAACCCAGAACCTCATGGTCAACTACCCAAACCCCCAACCATTAGGCCGAACCTAGTGAATTCTCTTTCTTTTTGGTTTCCTGTTTTTGTTTCTTTGCCATTACAAAAAAAATCATAATACTTTTTATACATCATTAATAATTCATGTTAACATTAATATGATATGTAATATCATTTACTATAAATGTAATAATACATATAAATATAAAATTAAAGGTTCATTTTATATATTGTATTTCAAAATTATTCCAAACTAAAAATGGTGCATTTATCAATTTTCAAACTAAAATTTAATTATTTCATTTGGTTTTTATCCCTCGTTTATTATTTCATTGGTGTTGGTCCTCCATTTTTTAAAATCACATGATTTTGGTCCTTATCGTTAGTTATATTCCGCTAAGTGATGACATAGTAATATTTCTTGTAGATTTTTCTATGGATTTTACTTCAAATTTTCCTACAGATATCAAAATTGAAAGAAAATTTGTATAGTTTCTAAAATTTACGAAAAAATTACTATAGATTTTTTTACAACAAAGCAAAGAAATTTTATAGCAGCATTTTTATTTAAAAAATTTGTAGTTTTTTTGGAAATTTACTACACATAAATTTCTAGAGAAAAGGTCGCAAGAAATTTGTTGTAAATTTTTACCTGAAAAAAGTCGTAGTAGAGCTGTGAAAGTGACTTAACAGAGTACGATTAATAAGGAGGACTAAAAGCATGTGATTTTGAAAAATGGAGGACCAATAGTCCAACACCAATGAAAAACTAAATAGGGGCCAAAACCAAATTTCATCATATTTTGAGGGACCAAAAACATATTTACCCTAGTTTTTAATTGTGAATATAATTGTAAAAGTTTAACATTAAACACGACTCTTTCATTTCAAGTTAAAGTTTGTATGACATTTATTATAGACTAAAACCGTATCATTAAGAAAAGGAGCATTGAAAAGATGTATCATAAAATCTTATGTAACGAACAAAAATAATAAAAAAAGAAAATAAAATATTGTTATACGATTTATAAATATTAACAAAAATAATATTATTAAAATAAGATTAACACAAATAAATGTAATTACCTTTGGTGCACATGTAATGTAATTTTGTTTTTAAATTTTTATATATAACTTAAATATTATAGTAATTATTATCATAAAATAATGAAACTATAAGAAAAAAATAAATTTAAATATATTCCTTACATTTAAAAATATTATGTTTTTACTAATAGTACTTTTAAATTTTTTATATTTAAAATACCTTAAAGTAAAGACATACTGAAATGAAACTAAAGATGCACTATATTTTTATTAAAAATAAGGACTAAAATAAACAAAATTATAAAAAATAAATAAAAAAAAAATTATGATTAAAAATATATTTAACCAAACAAACTATTGATATTTTATTTCTTTTATTTATATTTTATTATGTTTATATTTTGATATATTTATTAGTATTTATATCTCTTACACTAATGGTCTATCCAATTTTAAATAGCCATTCTTTGCATAATAACTAATATAAAAAATAAAATGGCACATACAATAATTATCTATTAATTATCTTTTAATTCTTTTATTTTTTATATTTAAATTTATTTGTATTGAAATTAAAATAATTTTTATTAATTCTATTAATTTTACACATATATTTTAATTGATTTTTATTTTTAATAAGAATAATTTAATTTTAAAATTTGAAGAGAAAAATATAAATGAATGTTAAATAAATACATTAGAATAAATTATTGGTAAAATATTTTTTATTAGTTAAATTAATTTATTAAATATTTTAAAATATAGCTTTTCAAAATATTTTATTGGTTATATTTTTTTAATTTTTTTTAATCTCACAAAATGTTTGTTTAATATATAATATACTTGTTAGTTTAATTCTAAAATATATGAGATATCCTCACATATTTTTTTTCATCCCCCTTCATTTTCTATTATATTAATGATCACTTTTCTTTCTTTATTTTTGTTCTTCATATCTCTCTTTCCCGTACACTTCTCACACCCTCAAAAGACCCTTGGATCTGCCTCCAGAACCTTGGGACTCCAGGGAACACGACGTGAATACTTTCATATCACACTTTCATCTTATTTTTCTTTCATACATTTCTCACACACTAAAAATGAGGTGTAAAAGTTTTGCACTTTCTTTTATACATCATTTTTTTCTATCTATTTATCACATTTTCATCTTCCTTTTTTCATCTCTATTTCTCTTTACCACACCCCAAAAATAAGATGTCAAAGTATTAATACGTTTTTTAAAAAGTTTTAATATTATTTTCTACACTTACCACACCCTAAAATTGAGGAATCAAAGTTTTACACTTTATTTCACACACCATTTTTTATATCTATTTATTCCTTCCTAACATATAAATTACCATATTTTTTCATTTTATCTCTCTTCATTTTATTTGTTTTTCTTTTTATCTCTTTCTTTACTACACTTACCACACCCTAAATAAAGGTGTCAAATGGGGAAGTTGGTGACCTACATTTTTAAGGACATCACCCTACAGAAGGACACCACTACCCTACAAAAGGACACTCTTGACCCTGGAATAGGACACATGGTCCTATGTACCACCCTAGACTAGGACACTCTTGTATTTCTTTTATTTTCTTCCTAAGTTGGGCGCTAATTGTATGGGTTTATTGGTTAGTAGGTTGCCTTTCTAAAAGGCTTAGGAGTCTTGGTTTCAATCCCCACCTAGGATAGTTTTTTCTCATCATCTTTTTTCCTTCCCCTCTTGGCCGCCCACTTTTTCCTATAAATAGGGAGACCCCCTCTCTTGTATTACAACTTTGATGAATAGAGTAAAGGCATTAAGCCCATTTTTCTCCTCAAGTGTGAGTTGAGAGTAGGCTTAGTGGTTTTTGCTTAAACCAACCAGAGACTTATCTGATTCTCCTGAATCAGTGGCGTCTAACATTGGACTTATCTGCTGTGGGTGGATTCCTGCTTCAGTGGCGTCCCAACCATTCCTTTCTCTTCCACTTTTTCTTTCATTTTCTCTCATTTTCCTTCATTTTCTTGCGCATTATAGCTTCTGTTCCAGCCTCTATAATTCGCAAATTAAGTTCTATTAATTGATTCTAACCGGTTGTTTTTGCTCAATTCTAGATCTGTATCCATCCAGCTATCCATTGGTATCAGAGCTTTGTTGAATTGAGCAATTTTAGAGCACTTTGGGGCTGTTTTGGGCGTGGTTTTGCTGCAAATTTTGATGCAGATTTTTCGGCCATTTTAGTGTAATTCCTCTCCTTGTTTCACATGTAATTCGGACTTGGACTATTTCCCTGGCCTGAGGTGCCTTTCTGGTACTATCAGCTTGTTTGATTTACTTGAAATTGCTTGAGTTAGAGGGGTTTTTGAGCCGCTAATTCCCACCCATAGGTGTTTGATGAAATGCCTATTCTAATTGCTCATACTTGTTCTTGAGTAATTCTTGCAAATTAACTGCTATAACTGCTTGTTTGTTGGTGAAGTGTGGTAAGAGGAGGCATTGTTGTCTTCATTTTTCCAAAGATCTTTCACCTACATTTTCTCCCATTTCACCATTAATTGTTCATCCCCACATTCATCTCTTTACTTTTCGCTTTTTAATTTTCCTCCATTTAATTTCAGCTTCTCCTCATCCTTTTAATTTCTGGCATCCCCTTTACTTTCTGTCATTTAATTTCAGTCCTCCCCATCCTTTTAATTTCTGCTATCCCCTCTACGTTCAGTCATTTACATTTATGCTCTCCTCATCCTTTTAATTTCTACCACCTCCTCTACTTTCTGCCATTTACATTCTGTCATTTACATTTCTGTCCTCCCCATCCTTTTAATTTCAGTTTCCCCCTTTACTTTCATTTTGCGCAATTTTCTTCAATTTACATTTCTGCCATTTTTGCGCATTTTTGGGCACTGTTTTGTTCAATTTTCTACTCTTGTTCTGTTTGTCTTTTTGGCATTCTGATTGCAAATCTGAATTGAGTGCTATCTCTACCTTGGACTTTCCCTGTTTGATTGTGCAAAACGCTCACCATTAGGTTGATTTTTGGTTCATAGAGTTGGAAGAAGATCAATAAATTTCCAATTGTTGATTTTCCTTCAAAATTTAATTTCCATCTTAAAATTGAACCAAACGCATTTTTGTGACCGTATTGTGTCTGTATAATCAACAAGGAAGTGCTAAGCAATTTTAGAATTCAGCCTGTCTGTTTTATTTTTCTGGTACCGTTTGGACCAGTTTATTGTCAAAAATCTCAAAAAAATTACATTAGGTGCACTTTATTTCTCTGTAATTTTGTACAAATTTCTGTAATTTTCTGTTGGGGAAAAAGCCTAAAAGAAAGAAAAGAGGCAAAGAAAAATACAAAAAAAAATTATATTGTCAAAAATACAAAAAGAGGTGTAAAAAGCAAAAAGGGTGCAATATCAACAAAAAGAGAAAAAGTCAAAAAGACACCCAAAAAGTCAAAAATTCAAAAAAAAAATAGAAAAAAATAAAGTGAAAAACATAAAAAAAAACTAACAATATAGTTGACATTTTACTGTAATTTTTCATTTCATTTCTCTGTATACTGTAAATTGAGTTGTAATTGCTGTTTTTTCTAAAAACAACAAATTTTGGCAACTCTTTTAAAAAAATCATCAAAAACAATTCTCTTTGCAATTTCTTTCGTCTTGTCTTGTTTGCTTTCTACTCTTGTGTATAAGCCTTCTTGAGTGCTTGCTTTTCTTGCTTGTCTCATCAACTCTTTGTTTTGTCTCAGGAAATTCCAATCCTCTTTCAGTATATATTTTCCTTTTGTTAGTGCGCTTCTATTTGGGAAGGGTTAAGACTTAGTCTCACTGTTGGTCTTTGCAAAATCAAACCAACCTCAACCGAGTAGAAGAGGCAAGAGAGTTATCATTATAGAAAAAGCCAAAAAAGAGTGACAAGGGGTTACATTCCATTGAGTGTAAACACTTAGTTTGAGTGGAGAGGTCCATAAAACTCTTAAGTCTAAAATCAATCTAGGAGAATGGAAGGAAGGAGGCAAGGGGAAAGCGCAACCATGTTGTTTAGAAAATCCTTAGAAACACCCTTGGATGAAGAAGAGAGCCAAAGAGAGAACCTATTCCATACTAGGTGTCACATTGAAGATAAGGTATGTTTAGTAATCATAGATGGAGGAAGTAGTAGCAACTTAGCTAGCCTTAGGTTAGTTAACAAGCTCAACTTACCCACTACCCCACACCCAGAACCTTATACACTTCAATGGGTGAGTGATGAGGAAGAGATTATGGTGGATAGGCAAGTAAGGATAAGGTTTAACATAGGGGAATACAAAGATGAAATAACCTTTGATGTTATACCCTTAGAAGCCCCACACATCCTATTAGGAAGACCTTGGCAATATGAGAGAAGGGTAAAATATGATGGGTTTGCCAACACCTATAGGTTCCGCCACTAAGGGATTAAATTCACACTCATGCCTATGACCTCAAGAGAAGTTAGGGAAGACCAAATCCAACTCAAGGGGTTGATAGAAAAGGAAAAAGAAGGAGAATCTAAACAAGTAGAAAAGGAACTAGAAAAAGAAGTAAAAAAGATTCTAATGGTAAAGGAGAATAAGTTAAAAAAAGAAGTGTCCAAAGAAGAACCTTGGTTCCTACTCCTTGGTAAGGAAACCAACAAAGAAGGGGAAGAGAAGGATCCATTGGGAGATCTTGACCTTCCTCAAAACATAAAAGAACTGTTGGAAGAATTTGGGGACATTTTCCCAAAAGAAATTCCAAGTGGATTACCACCTCTTAGAGGAATAGAGCATCAAATAGATTTAATACCCGGTGCTGTTTTACCCAATAGGCCAGCTTATAGGACTAATCCAGTTGAAACCCAAGAAATACAAAGGCAAGTAGGAGAGCTAATTAGTAAGGGTTGGGTTAAAGAGTCTCTTAGTCCTTGTGTTGTCCCTGTTCTCATAGTACCAAAAAAAGATGGTACCTGGAGAATCTGTACTGACTGTCGTGTTGTTAACAACATAACAGTCAAATACCGTCATCCCATTCCATGATTGGATGATTTACTTGATGAATTACATGGAGCCTGTATCTTTTCAAAAATCGATTTAAAAAGTGGCTACCATCAGATTCGAATCAAGGAAGGGGATGAATGGAAAACAACATTCAAAACAAAGTATGGGCTATATGAATGGCTAGTCATGCCTTTTGGCTTTCATTGCATCTAAGAGTTGACAAGAAGCCAAATATAATTTTCTTTTATTTCATTTGCAACTATAGCACAACCAAAGACAGTTGTTTGCTTATGATGATTCACACCTAAAAATATAACAATTGGACACCGATACATGTTCTTCCCATATGTTGCATCAAATCCCAATACATCACTGAAAATTTCTTAATTCATTTAACTTAACCCATCACTCCAAAATAAATGTTGGAGTCGACCTTCCTCATCAGTTATATATCGACATAAAAGCGATGGATCATTCTTTTGCAACCCGTCTAAATAGTCAAGTGCAGCACTAGCATCTGAAAATTGCATCCGCCTTTGTCACAAGATTTGGTTGTGCATATATTTTTTTCGAAAACCTATCTTCTCATGACCCCCCGCTTGCATGGAAAATGATCCATATATGTGGCTGGTTATAATACCTGCACTTCTCAAACTATAAGTAGATCGTGATTATGATCGTCATAAAAAATTGTCACGTACCAATAACTTTTTCGTATGTCTACATGAACACGAAATTAGGCTTGACATTCACATCTAGTCTTCGGTCTTGGTTCTCGCAAGTATCCTTCTTTGCTTTTTATTCTAACCCTCCTTTTACCTTCCTTGTTGCACACAAAAGTTTGTTGAATGGTCTCCTTCCTTTTGTTTTCTACAATATTATGTTTCCGAGCTGCAAAACCATTAAATTTTGCATACCGTTGATAAAATTGAAAGGCCAAATCAAGGCTGCCAAAATCAATTCTTTTGGTCTCAAGAGGGCTTAGCTTCTTCCTATCAAATTGTAAAAAATCTTCCCAACTATCAACTGTGACACGACCTACACCATCATCATTTACACCTTCTCTACTATTTCCCCCCTCTTCTTCATCAGAGATGATTACAACTTCTACATTGTCATTGCAATTGTCCATATCTTTTTCATCCGAGGCTTCATCAAACACTGACTCTTCCAAACCCTGTACATAGCAATGAAATATTAAATATCCTTATTGGCAAGGCAATATGCAACGATAGACAATCAATTAGAAAACATTAGCATAAATAAGTAATTGAGGTACCTAAAACATTTCACTCTCCATGTCCATCGGTCTTGACTCATGCTCACTAAAATCCATTTCACCCTCCTGAGATCACATTAAAAACTTATCAATGCAGAACTTATAACGATGAAAATTTTATCCAATGATTCTATTCTAAGTTTATTTATACAACATCAACATAATCAAATAAAAACTAAAATAAATGAGTCAATGAGCTATAACAAACCAGGCTATACATTTAATATTATTCGTTATCTTCTTGGGTGATTGACCAATTCCTTTCAAGTGATGTTGAAATAGAAAATGTAGACAATTACCAATGGTGGTTGCTCAGTGGCATTCTAAATTAGAAAAAATGACATAAAAAGGGTGATTCCTTATTTCTCAATCTGAGCAAAAATCAAAATACTCATATAATGTATGTTAAAAATTGTGATTATTCAGAAGTTCAATATAATGCATTTAATTTAATATTATAAAATTCAGAATAGCATTCCTAACATGTTCTTGATAATTCCTTAGACAATATATGCTACTCTGTTGTTGTATATATTATTAATTTGATGATTTTATTGTGAGATTTATTCATCATTGACCTCCTTTTTTATCAAAAAAAAAACACAAAAAATTCATCATTCAACATATTCAAAGACAGGATAAAATGATTCAAGAGAAGCATTTCATTCAGAATTTCAGATGCTTATTACCTTGTTGAATGTCATGACGGTGGTTTCGGTAGAAAATTGCAGACTTGGCTCCATCACGATGAACGTGATAGGCAGTTGCTATCAAGGGGGGAACAGTTGATAAAAGGGATTAGGGTTAAGGAAGCTACATACAACTAATAAGGAAAGCTACTATCTAAAAGAGAAATAAAACAACTGATTTCTTTTTGGATACCCTTTAACAAGGGCAAGGCACCAACTAAATACACAATGTTTTTGGGCCCTAAGTACTTATGTTAGCCCATCAACTAACTTTAAGGAAAATTAAGCAAACAAACAATTATAAAAGAGACTATGAATTAATAAATAACTAAATGAAATCTTTTAACCCAAGGGGTTTCTGGGTATGTTTTTGGGTTTGCTGAGGCCCAACTGAGCATTCTATCATTACCGCCCGCTTCAAATGAAACCTTGTCCTCAAGGTTTGTGTTGTGTGTGTTCACTCCGATTGATTCTTCAATGGGTGGCTGAGATGCTTGCTGGGGAAAAACAGAGCAATCCAAGGGTGGAGAATTTGCAACTTGGAGGGATAAAAAGCGTGTTGTCCACAAGGTTTGGGTGAGGTGAAGGTTGGGCTGCATGTGGGATACCAACAATGGGTGAGGGGGGAAGGTTAAGTGGGATATGGGACGGTTGGGCCGAAGGGAATTAGGTTGGCTGGTTGAAGGGAATTGGCGAAGGGATGGGTGGTGTAGGGGGTGCAAGGAAGGGGGAGTGGGTTGTAATTGGTGGAAGGTTTTGATTGGTGGGGGCGGTTGGTTTGGAAGAATTTTGTGTGGAGGGAGAGAGAGAGGATCAAACGGTTTGGGGTTGGTTGCAGAAAAGGGGATATTAGGCGTGGGGAATTTGGTGAAGTGGGTGGGTGTTGGTGTTGAAGCACATGGATTGTGCTTTTGTGGGACGGTGGGGATTGATTGTTGAGAGAAAACATACCCAGAAACCCCTTGGGTTAAAAGATTTCATTTAGTTATTTATTAATTCATAGTCTCTTTTATAATTGTTTGTTTGTTTAATTTTCCTTAAAGTTAGCTGATGGGCTAACAGTAGTACATGGGGCCCAAAAACATTGTGTATTTAGTTGGTGCCTTGCCCTTGTTGAAGGGTATCCAAAAAGAAATCAGTTGTTTTATTTCTCTTTTAGATAGTAGCTTTCCTTATTAGTTGTATGTAGCTTCCTTAACCGTAATCCCTTTTATCAACTGTTCCCCCCTTGATAGCAACTGCCTATCAGAACGCCATTGAGACTATGTGTCACAGTGTGCTTGAGGACGATGGTTTGGCTCCAGTGGGTTGCAAAAACGGCTTCGTGACGGTTGTTTGGAGGCAGAATATTGCAGACTTCGAGCCATGACGATGAACGCTACGCATGTACGTCACGATGTGCTCGAGCCCACGCGCGACGATGGGATGCCACCACTAGATTGTAGGCACGATGGGGACGTTGGGATGGCACTAGTGGAGCTCGTGCTGCGACGATGGGATGGCGGCAGTGGATTCCTGATTTGGAAGCAAGACGGTGGTTTGGAGGAACTGTAATGGTGCTTGCAGAATACTGATGGTGGAGTCAGGTGGGTCAAAAATGATTTGAAAATGTTTTAATTAGGGTTTACTGTTTGAACTAATTAGGGAAACTAAATATATTTGCTAATTGATCCTTATGAGAATTTAATATTTAATATATATATTTTTTAATAAAATTGTGTTGACCGGTAATAGCAAGTAATTTTGCCTTATGTACGGTACCTAAAACGTCCAACTTATGTATCTCACCCAACTTAACATACCATAACGTTTACACATTGATTTCTAGCAAGGAATACAATATAAACAACTAGGGGTGGAATAAACCACTCTAAGAGCTTCATTTCTACGTCCAAGCATCCAGCCGATTAATCCTGCATTTCTAAAATGAACCCCACAACATGGGGTGAGACTAATGTCCAAGCGAGTATAACTATTCATGCAGCAGTGTGGGTAAAGCATACAAATGAAATGCAACAAGATAAGTACAATCAACTCATGACATGATATTTCGTCTTAACATTAACATAAACATGAACATGAACATGAACATGCATGACCTACATTGCCCGGCAGACGAGGTCTTATCACTATATAACTGTGTGGCTAGACCTAAGCTCAGACTACAAGAAACATCTTCCCTGGGTACTAATCACAACCACTGGGTACTAATCACCCTTAATAATTGTGGGTCGAAACCCGTGTTTTGACCGGGGACCGAACTCCAATCTTGATTAATTAAGGTAAACTGGGGCCGAAGCCAAAACTGAGGCCGAAGCCATTTTCACTAGGGCCGAAGCCAAATTCATTTTCCGATTAACTGGGGCCAAAGGCATATGCAAATGCTCACACATCACAATGACACATGCCTCATAATAGATCTAAGCATTTTTCTCTTTATTAATCTCTGGGGGATAAAGCCCAAGTATCTTATTTATTCTCTGACAGGCATAACATAACTCATAACTTTAAATAGATGCATAACATGGTCATAAGATTCAGCAAGAAATAACAATAACAATTAGTGCCCATAGTTGGCAATAATACTAACTCAAAAACCTAAGTGAGGATTTTTAGGTCAATAACCATCAATACATTGAATATAACCATTATCAATCAGTAAACAAACACATACAAACTCAAGAAAGGGAAGGAAAGGAGTGAGCACATTGGGGATTACTCATACAAGATTGGGTGAGATGTGTGAGCTATTCTCACCTCTAATGGAGGAAATAGGAAGAACGGAGGGATGGGGATGAAGATCCAAGCTCCTTAAACGGTATGGGTGGCTCCAATCCATGCTTCTCCCTTCAATCTCCCCCTTCTCTTTTTAGAAATGGAGAGAATGAGAGAAAATGAGGGCGGAAGCCCTAGCTCTCTATTTTTAAAAATTGAAAACGCGCTCGCTCGCTCAAGCGAGTATCTGCTCGCTTGAGCGAGTATCTGCTCGCTTGAGCGAGCAAGATAAAACTTAGCTGAAAATGCTCCCTTGCTCAAGCGAACCTGAAGTCAGAGAGCACCCCCTGGAGCTCACCTCTCTCTCGCTCAAGCGAGCCCGAACTCATAGAGCACTTCTGATGCTGCAGTGGTCCTCGCTCAAGCGAGCCCTTGCTCGCTTGAGCGAGCCTCAACTCAGAAACTCCCCACCTCTGCCTTATCATCCCTCACTCGAGCGAGCCCTTGCTCGCTTGAGTGATCCTACCTAAACTCAAATTCTTCCTTTCTTCACTCTTACACCCTTCTCCCCTCTATTCCTAGTGTATTAACCTCCTTCTAACTCTGTTCCTTTCATCTGAATCTCTTCCCCCCTTTCCGTCAGTCCTCTAACTAATTCCTTCCTCCTATATCTAGTCCCCGTTCAATGCCCCTACTAACGAACTCATTTTTATACTCATAATCCTCTCCGTCCTACGGTGTGATTCCTTCTAAGTTGGATCCACAGTTGTGTTTGACTTAACACCTGGCTTCACTTCTAAATTACCTTAAAACTCATAGCTCTTAATACATTCCCTACTTCTCATCAACATTTACACTCAAGCCCCCAAGTCCTCTTACTACTTCTAACCTATCTTTCCCTGGATGGATTCACAGCCTAAGGCTCCCACAGTATTTCTAGATTCTAATTTTCGTGATGTTACATTTAGAGATGGTTAAGTCGTCGCTACGGTTTTCGACGGCCACAGTTGTCGCTACATAGTGTCGGCTAGCGACGACCAACATTGACTCTATGTTGTGATGGTCGTGTATCTAGCGTTGGATTTTTGCTACGGCCTTATAAATCGTCGTCGCTACTGCATTGGTTGTCACTAATTATGAATTAGTGACGGTTTTGCCTATGTAGCGATGACCAAAAGCCGTCGCTAAAAGGCGAAATTCTTGTAGTGTACATTATTAACATTCCTTTTAATTTTCAATGCATTAAATAACAATAGTAAATTAGTAATTGAACATAAAATCTTGTCTTTGACAATCTATGATTCTTTTATTGCAGATGTGTAAGCAAGAGCTTTTTGTGAACCATTTCTGTGACTGAATTTCTTATGAAACAATTTAATTTAATTTTTTCAAGGCCTCAATCCGATAATACTGCATTGGAAAGTCTTCACAATTATAACATTGTTCAATGGGATATGGTGGCAATTACCCTCAGGCGAGGAATCTCATTTTCTCTAGAATTTTGTTATGTTCCTCATTTTGATTTCATCGGTTGGTTATGGGAATTAAACACGAAGATATATACTATGGTCTCACTACTTATTTATTTATGTTTGCTATAATCAAGTGGAGCCTAAGATGCATTTAGAGTTGTTCTTAAAATCACATGTTGGTGTTGGCATTTAAATTAAATTGCCTTGATAAATTGTATATGCCAAAAAAAATTATGAACGCTCAAGAACTAATTCCACACACACTTTTTTATTTTGTTGATGAACAATACACTCACAAACTTGGCATTTGTTAATAGCCAACTTACACACTCAAGATGACACAAAAAAACTTGTTGGAGTTTTTCTCTCAAATTCTTACACTCACCTTGATTCTTAAACTAACTCATACCACACCTATTTATACTAAAACATAAGCTCTAAAACCAACAAAATAAGCCACCTTTTGTGACTTTTAAAACCAAGCATGCATGGTTGTTAAATCAATATAATGATAAGTTGTAAATCTTGACTTTCAATAGCATAATAATCTAGTTTTCATGCCCTATAGAAGCAAAACAAAGATTATAGCATGTAGTTGAAAATCTTGACTTTGAAGCATGATAATCTAGAATTCATGCCATATAGAATTCATGCCATATAGAAACAAATGATAGATTATAGAATGCATCATTTTGCCAAGTTTTAATTTCCAACAGTTGCTAACTTGATGCAAAATTTATACTTAGAAATAAAGACAATCATATCTTTGGGAAAGAAGGAAAGATATCAAATCAATTGGAGAAAGAAAGATTCTCTCAAACTACTCTTGAGTTTTAATGTTCATTGAATCTGAACTGCATATAGAATTCCTATGAATGGTTGTTGCGTTCATTCAGCGAAGCAAACTTGACTGGATACTTATCACAAAATAGTTGGGAAAAACTAATAAAATAAAATTTATGATTAGATTGACAAATAGATCTTTGATAGTTGTAATATTATGTGATACTCTTCTGTAAACTTGAAAAAGCATAAGCTCTATATGATATTTGCTTCTTTAAACCATTTTATATATCTTCACATAACTGGATGATATGTTGATTGATTTGTCTTTGTCAATCAAGATTAGCAAATTAAGACCAAACAATAGAACTCAAAAAAGGATAACATGAGATCATGTAGCTCAGGAGCCCTATCCTAATTTTACAGGCATCAGGCTAAGAAAACCATCTTTCTTTAGGGAGGGATTTAAAATTCCCTCGCTAATACGGAATCCCTCGCTAAATAGAGAGGGAAAAGAAATCGCTCACTAATTAGTGAGGGATTTATAATTACCTCACAAACATGAAGCCATGTTTTATTCCTCTCTATTTAGCGAGGGAAAAAATTGCTCTATAAAAAGAGAAGGGATGTGAAATCCCTCGCTAAATAGAGAGGGAAGTAGAAATCCCTCACTAATTAGTGAAGGAATTTTTCCCTCACTAAAGAGTAGTTAATTTTTCCGTCACAAAGTCCCTCCCTAGATTTTTTTAGGAAAATTAGTGAGGGATTTAGTGACGGAATTTTAGAGAGGGATTTTTCCCTCTCTCAATTCGTCGCAAAAATTAACTCGCCCAACTTTAGTGACGAATTTTAGAATCCGTCACAAAATTCCTTGCAAATAGAGAGGAATAATATTCCCTCTTTAAAATCCCTCTCTAAAATCAATTTTTTTAATACTTCAATTCTCCAAAACTATCACACAAAAATTCGATGCCTGCGCAAGGAGTGAGTCACACAGTGCACAAGCAAAGTTTCAAATAATGGTGGCTTTCCACATTAATGCTTTGCCTTTTCTTGCTTTGCTGATATCATTGTTAAAGCATTTTAACAAATGGGTTAAATATGTTTTTGGTCCCCAAACTTTCACTCGAATTTGGTTTTGGTCCCTAACGTTTTCAAATCATTGAAATTAGTCCCTGTTGTTACCCCTATATTTAACAGAGTTGACGGCAGGGACTAATTTCAGTGATTTGAAAACGTTAGGGACCAAAAACAACTAAAAACAAAATTAGGGACCAAATCCAGATTCAGGTTTGGTCCCTAAACTTTTACCCGAATTTGGTTTTGGTCCCTAACATTTCCAAATCATTGAAATTAGTCCTTGTCGCCACCCTTATATTTAACAGAGTTGATGGCAGGGACTAATTTCAATGATTTGAAAACGTTAGCGACCAAAAACAACAAAAAAAGATTAGAGACCAAAACAAAATTCGGGTGAAAGTTTAGGGACCAAAAACATATTTAACCCTTAACAAATTAAATAGGATTTATTTATACGTATTTCTATCTTTCTACACATAGTTATCTTAATTGTTTGCTATTAGCTTTTATACGATTCATTTGTATTGCTATCTTGCTTTTTGTCACCTTCTGTATTGCTTCATTTCTATCTCTCATTTAAGGTACCTAATATTTATATCTTTATATAAAAGAAGAGTAGTATGTGGTTGCCCTAGGGTATATCTTTCCACTCAAATTAGGGGTAACAATGTCATTTTTCATTCAAATAATTCTTTTGATATTTTTCCATGTTTAGTAAATACCTTCCCATTAATTATGATAATGGTCATTTACTTTTATAATGCTTAGTGATAATTTATTAACTTTGTTTTGTAAAGTTGGGTGATTTTTTTTAGCTTCCACCATTAAGATGATCAAGTCTTATCCTTCCATTCATTTTTGACGTTTCATATACATATTTGGGAAGTCTCCACCCATTCATCTTCTACTTATTATTTTGTTTCCACTACTTCACAATATCCTACCTTATTTTATTTCTTTTTTCCCACATTTTTTATACTTCTAAAAATAAACATGGTTCCTTATTATCTGTTCTTATTTTACAATAATGGGTAAATTAGATTATTTTATTGAAATAATTTATTTTATATATTTTTAATACATTTTATTAAATACCTTATATCATTTAATATAATAATGATTATTTGTTTTAACAATAATGGATATTTTTTCTTTTCCTTTTAATTACCATATTTAAAATACTACACAATAATTATTGTAACGCTATTAGTCTTAATATAATTTTTAATTGATTATTTCCTTTTTATGTCTTTTTTTATTTTACTAGCTTAAATATTTTATTAAAATAATAATTGTAATTAAATAAGGTTATAATATTTTTTTCTCTCTAAATTTCAACACAACTTTATACTTTATTTTCTATAATTGAGTGTATCATCTTTTATATGATAATTGTTTGTCTCCTCAACCTTAATCTCTTAAACACCTTTTTAGAGAATTCAAATGCAACTAAATATTTATACAAAATAATATTAACATTTTCTTTGGGGTTTACATAGAAGTTTATAATTTAATTAAAATATTTAAATTATATTAATCAACATATATATATATATAAGTTTGATAAAAAAAGTATATTGTAATATAATTTATTATAAAAATAAATAAATATGAACAATTGAAAAATTATTAGACAAAGTGAAATTTATGTTAACAGAAATACCATACTAATTTTAAAAGTATCGATAAAAAAAATATTGAACAAAAACCTATTTGTGAATTTTAAGAATAGCTTCAAAACATCAATTCTTTATTTACTTCGTTTATGATAATGTGTCTAATAATTTAAATAATTACATTATTTATTCAATTCCAATAATTAAATAATTAATATTGTTAATGTGTTTGATGAGATTTTCTATTTTAGCAACAAATTTTATAGATCTATTTTTAAATTCTCAATTCATTATTATTTTTGGAACTTCAAAAAATCTCATTTAGTGTTTAATTTAATTAAAATTTAAAATCATATTTGGTATATATCTCATTAATATTGTCAATTTTCCAAATTATTATGTATTTAATTTTCCAAACATGCTATAAGTGAAATTTTCCAATGCACTTCTTTTAATTATTTAATTGTGTATAAAATTTTCTTAAATGTTTTTTTTTTCTTGAATCATATTTCATACTTATAATAAATATTTTTATATAATAATTTATTATTAACACAAATTATAGTTTTAAAATAAAAAATATTAATATTAATACATTATAAAATTTTCGTGCATCGCACGGGGTACAACTACTAGTTTGTATTAAATAAATAGCATATCATTCTATTTAAATGAATTCTTATAAAAAAAATAAAATTGAAATAATTTGCATTTCTATTTTTATACGTAAAAATAACGTAGACTACTATGCTAATGCTAATGGCATGAGAAATAATGTGTTTGGTGAGTTAAAATGGTGGACTATTATCACAACACAAATGTTATAAAATTGATTTATATATAATTTATGATTAAAAGGTTCATCTAATTTTAAATTTTTTAATTCTAATGTATATATTACATTAAATTTTTTTTATATTTATATTCACACTTAAAATTTTGACATGAAAATATATTAATTGAATGACATGGGTAAACATGAATATCACACGTGAATGCAATTTTTTTCATGAACACTACATTAATACTTAAATCACACGGTAAGATGAAAACTTTATGTTGAAATAGATTTTTTTTTTACGGAAAAGCTAAGTTATTCATTGATAACAGTGTTCTGAGGAACATCCAGAAACACTGTAAAGCAATACAATCAGGTGTTTCTTCAACCCAAACACAATCTGGGTTATTACATGCAAACTTAGCTAGTAAGTGGGCTGCATTACTGCCAGCCCTTATTTAATGAAAAAACCTCAAAGAAAAAAATTGTTGAATGAAAGAAATACAATCTAACACGATCATATCAAACGATGATGGACCATGTGATGCATTATTAAGTGCCTTGACAAGGACTAAGCAATCTGACTCAGCATCGAGAGACAACAAGCTCATCTCTAAGGAGAACTGTAGACCCAAACGCATCCCAATAGCTTCAGCCACATGTACCTCAGGACCACTTTGAAATTGCCATGTTGCTTCTCCAAACACATTGCCTTCCCAGTCTCAAATTATCGCACCAACTCCCCAATGTGAGCCATGCATTTTGGCTACATCAGTATTTAGTTTGTACCTATTCCTCGCAGGGGCCAACCATGATTTGACCGAGACGTTTCGAGCAGCAGGACACTCACTACCAGCTCTGCTATTGGCTTCTGAGAATTGCAAGGCTTGGTTCGTAGCTCTGTTTATCACTTTGATCATAGGAGTGGTTTGATGTTCAAAGACAATTTTATTCCTACTTGTCCAGAGCCCATAAACTAATGATGCAAAAATACTCACAACATCTTGATTGTCACCTTGCAGTATTTTATGGATCAAGTCATATGCATTATGGGGAGTTGAAGGATCCAGTCTTAGTCCCAGGGGAGAACGAAACCAGAATTCAATTGCCCATTTACACTCAAAAAAGGCATGATCAATGGTTTCTTCATCATTACAACATCTAGGACAAATAGGCACAATGTTCATACCTCTCTGTAGAAGACGAGCTCGGACCGGAATGCAACCTCTTAAGATTCTCCAAAGGAGATTTCTGTTCCGTGCGGCTGTATTGATCTTCCAGAGTCTCTTCCATATTAATTGGGTCTCCCTTGATACTTCACTCACAGAAGAATTATCTGAATTTAGATTATCCATAATGTAGTGGTAGCCTGATCTGACTGTGTAGTTTCCATGTTTTGTACCTGCCCAGCATAATGTATCATCAATGTTGGCTCTTGGGAGAGGTATTGCGAGGATTTGCGTAGCTTCAAATTCCAGGAAGGAGTTTTTAATAACATCTTCATTCCACCTTCGTAAATCTGGATCTATTAGAGAAGAAACTAGCTGCTCCTCTACATCATTGTTACGGATTGACCAAACCCTATGCCCAGGTTGGTGTGGAAGCCATCCATCCCGCCATATATTAATGAAGAGTCCATTTCCAACAGTCCAAAAAGCTCCAGAATTGAGTACCCACTGTGAGGAGTGAATACTTTTCCAACTAAAACTAGGATTATATCCTAATTTTGCATTCAGAAAATTGGAACGGGGGAAGTATCGTGCCTTCAAACTTTGGCTCATTAGAGAATTGCTATTATTCTGAAGGCGCCAACCTTGCTTAGCTAAGAGTGCCAGACTGAATTCATGGAAATTCCTGAACCCTATTCCTCCAGTTTTCTTTAGAACACATAATTTCTCCCAAGACATCCAGTGTAATTTTTTCTGCCCCTCCTTGCTTCCCCACCAGAATTACAGATCATTTTTTCAATCTCATCACATAAACCCAATGGTAGCAAGAAACACCCCATTATGTAGCTTGGAATGGCCTGAACAAAAGACTTAATAAGCACCTCTTTTCCAGTAGTGGATAACAATGTCTCCTTCCAAGACACGGGTCTCTGGCAAATTCAAATACTTTGGTTTTTTATCTTCCAACAAAAGTGGGAAGACCCAAATATTTGGAGTGGTAGCCAATTGCCTTAATTTTAATCCAGCTTTGGATCATGGTTTGTTTATCATGGGGAATATTTCGGCTAAAAGACACCTCTGATTTATCAAGGTTGATAAGCTGACCTGATGCCTGTTGATACAACTCAAGGATTTTGAGAAGAGCAAAAAATTTCTTCATTTGAGCTCCTTATGAAAATGATGTTGTCATCAGCAAAAAATAAATGAGTGATTTCAGGAGCTATCCTAGAAAATTTAATATCATGCAGAGAGGATGCTTGTTGGGATTTTAGAAGAAGACCAGGGAACACCTCGGCACATAATATAAAAAGGTAGGGAGATAGGGGGTCTCCTTGTCTTAAACCTCTATTTGGGGAAAAGTAATCACAAGGGTAGCCATTGAGAAGAACAGAAAATGAGACAGAGGAAACACACCTCATTATTACAGATACCAAATTTTGGGGGAAACCCATTGTAATTAGAGTGGCTCTCAAGAAGTCCCATTCAATTCTGTCATATGCCTTCGCCATATCTAGCTTCAAACCAAGATAGCCAATTCTGCCCTTTCTTCTCTTGCGCATGTAGTGGCAAGATTCAAATACAATCAAAGCATTGTCAGTGATAAGCCTTCATGGAACAAAGGCACTTTGATTGAGACTCACAATATCTGGGAGAATCCTCTTGACCCTATTGGCTATTATTTTGGTCACTAATTTGAGGATGACATTGCATAGAGAGATGGGTCTGAAGTCCTTTGTGTGTTTTGGCTTCTTAATTTTTGGTATCATGCAGAAGTAAGTTTTGTTCAAAGAGCCTCAGTCACCATTATTATTGAGAATATCTAGCACTGTTTGTGAGCATTTTGGGCCTACAATTGGCCAGAAATGCTGAAAAAAATAGGCTGGGGCACCATCTGGACCAGGTGCAACCCAAGGCTTCATCTACTTTAGTGTAGACACTACTTCTAATTCATGGAACGGTTGACTCAAAGCTTGGGCTATATGGGCTGGAATTCTCCCATGAACTATACTTGTGGCCTTAGAAATGCGGTCTGGGCTGCTGGTTGAAAAGAGATCCACGAAGAAATTGGTCATAATCCTTGCAATATCCGGTTCCTCTGTCCATCTTTGGCCATTGTCATCTAGTATGTTGTCTACCCAATTTCTATCCTTCCTTTGGTTGGCCTTCTGATGAAAAAATCGAGTGTTATTATCACCATGTTTCATCCAAGCTACTCGGCTCCTTTGATGCCAAAAAATCTCCTCCGATTTTAATAAGTCATCAAGCTTGCATTCCTTGGCTTTAATCTTGTCAACAGTTTCTGGATCATCCATATTCTGCTGTAGTTTCTTCAATTTCTCTTGGCACTCTTTGACTTGTTGTGGAATATCACCATAGAGCTTTTCCTCCATCTGTCTAGAGAATGAAGACAATATTGAATTGAGGATTGGATATCATCAGCATGAGAATACCAAGATGATGCAACCTGATCATTAAGTTCTGCCTCTTGGGCCCAAACCTCCTCAAAGCGCACAATTCTTTCATTCTTTCTCCTGCGGGGTTTATTAGTTTTTAGAACCAAAAAAGAGGTGGACTCTTGTTGTAGGAAAGAAATCACGCCATGCCTGAGTAGCCAACATTCTGTCCGGTCGCTCTTGGATCATGTCTGTACCTTTCTTCATATTGCACCAAGTGTATCGGTGACCTTTAAAGCCCAAGTCCAGCAAATTGCAATCTTGTAATGTATTGCTAAACATAGAAGTTTGCTGAAAAAGAGGTGGATTGCCTCCCTGTTTCTCTTACTGGTCCAAGACTAAATTGAAATCTCCAAAGCAAAGCCATTGTTGGTGAGGGAAATTTGATCGAGACAAATCGACCAGAAGATCACAAGTGCGCTGCTTATTATTGCTCTCGGGAAAGCCATAAATCCCTGTCATTCTCCAGCAATGCCTCCCATCTTCAAAAGAAATCTTCGTGTCAATATGATTAGCAGATGAGGAAATGATATTAATCTGAAATTCATTTTTCCACATAAGTGCAATTCCTCCACCCCTTTCACGTTCAGTACCTCTACAACTCATAGCAAAAATATTGCTTAGTCCTCCAATATATCTATTTCTCATCATCTCATGGTCCATTTTTCGTGTCTCCATTAAGAAGACCACTTTGGGCGACTTAGAAGCAACGAGCTTCTTCAGGGCTCACACTATACGTCGGTTTCCAAGCCCACGACAGTTCCAAGATAGGAGACTCACGGCTCTAGGCAAGCCTGCGAAACCAGGCTCACCATTGGGGATTTTGGGCAATGTGGTTTTTTAATGGGGAAGTCAATGCAGTTCTCTGCATCCAACATCTCTATGTCAATCTTCCGCTTCACACTTTCTGTTTTAGATATGAGTTTCCTTTGTGCAGTTGCAGACCGGTGATTAGGGATTCTCTTCCATATTTTTTGGGATTGTGGCTTCCTGTTGGTGATGCATTGGAGGGGTGACAATGCAGGTTTTGGTTCATGTGCAGAGGGGAGGGGTACTCCTTCATCTGCTAAAAGGATGGGAGTCACTTTGGGAGACACAATATTCGACTTTTCAACATGTTCTGCATGCGGACATGTCTCTGTTTTTTCTTGGTTGTTCTTCGATTGTTTTCCATTATTAGGCCCCTCCTCTTGTTGTGATAGTGTTGATTCCTTGGCTACAGACAGAGAAGACAACATAGCAATGACATCATTAGACACCATTATATTTTTCCGAGGTTGATTCGGTGCTTTATCTCCATACTTCATATCCTTGGAATTAGAATAAATTCTTCTGCCAAATTGTGACGCCCTTAGCCAAGGACCCAGATTCTTGTCTTCATCCTCCTCATCACCCGTGTGGATTGTCTTTTCAGCACAAAATTCCTCATCATGACCAATCAGGCTGCATGAATAGCACACGTGGGGGAGTTTCTCATATTGGAAGTCAACCCAATGTATACCATCTTTGGTGCTCCCCACATTAATACAACTTTTCAAAGGTTTGGTGCAATCCAATTCAACCATAATTTTAAGGAAGGAGCCACGCTCTCGGGTTTCATATAAGTTAGCGCTCTTGACTTGTCCCAAACATGCACCAATTTTATGACCCATTCTTGAAGTTTTACAATGTACAGGAAATCCCCATTATTGAACTTTGACCGATACCATAGTGAAATCCAGATCATCTATGCATTGTGCCCTTTCCCACTTCTTCAGCAACAACCAAGAATACCTGAATAGCCATGGACTCCCATTAAGGATGCGCGAAGCGTCCATCTCTTTTCAAAAAAGAATTGGAATGTTTTGGCTTTGACCTCTTCAACTTTAAAGCCTCTCGGATTACACCAAATACCCGCTAGGGCACTTTGAAGGTTGTTCATGTGTATAGGTTTTTCAGTGAGAATTTTTCCCACCAAACTTCTTGTGCATGCCTCGACTCCTTCATACACATTATTCTCATCATATATGATGATAGGTGGATCCCCCGTGGGTGATTCTTGATTGGCTCCTTGACGAGATCCACGTGATTGAGACGTCATAGTGACACCAGAAAGGGATAACCAGCAGCAAAAGGCGACAAGAACATGACAAAACGGTGCAAAACACTACGTGATGCTACCTTACCAGGGAAACCCTTATTTGGGAAACCCTAGCAGAGGCGGCACGAGGAAAAAAAAGATTTGTTTTTAACCCAAATATAAAAATAGATTAATATCTAAATCTAAAAGAGAATTATTTACATCATGCAAAAATAAAAACAATTATATGAAATTATATATTAATATCTAATTTATAAAGGTGGATTTATACATTATACAGGAATAGAAACTTTAAATGAAATCATGAAAGTAAATATAAATGAAAACGTAATATAAAAATTAGGTTTGTTGAATGGAAGTATTGATAAAGAAATCTTATTATATGCGTAATAAACAATTAATTTCAAAATGTTAAATCAATTTTCATCATATATTTTTTGAATTTAATAACTATACATTGACAATGTAAAATAACTTTACACAGTCATCCAATGATTGTTGACACATCATTTAATAAGTTTATTGACACATGAGGTGTCATATTTATTAATTGTTGTGGTAAAATATTATTGGATGACTGTATAAAATTTCTTTACACTGAACGTGTATAATAATTAAACTCATACTTTTTTGCTATACTAAAAAAGTTTACATTTTTATAATTTTAATTATTTATACCTAAGGATAAATAAGAATGATAAAAATAATTTTAATTATCTTTTGCTTTAACAATTTTTCACTTGATAATTTTTTTTATATCCAATTTTTACACTCGATAAATTATATGTTGTTCTTTCAAGAGTGTAGCCTAAATAAGGTTTGTAAAATTAATATGGCATATAAAAAGTATCTACCAATTTAAATAAAGTAATACCATTATTATAAAATATTAAATGTCATTTATTGAATTAAATTATTTTCTTTTTCGATTCACATAATTTATCCAACTTAACTTGTGCTAAAGCATGTGTCCAAATGCTAGTATTTAATATAAAATTTGAATATTAGATCATGTGTTGTGTTTTAGAACATTAATGTATTGTATTTCGATTTAATTAAATTTTATGTCATTGATATTTAATAATTATGTTTGAATTATTTTGGAGTAATTTTTCAATATGAGTTATAATTTTTTTAATATTTTTTAATGAATTATTAATTTTTCACTTAACTAAATTACGGGTAACAAGCGCGAATATAAATATATACGTGCCCAACAAATTTAAAGACGAACATTAAAGTTGCTGACCAAGCAAGTACATATATTTTTTAAAAATAAGAGTATAGGAATAGGCATTATATTACCATTCCTAAAAGGTACCGATTGTCCTCGCTAGGGGCGGGGAGTGAGATAGGTATTTTGGAAAAAATGAGTGAAAGGAAGGAGGGTGTGAATAGAAAAAAAGGTGTTAAAAGTATTTCTCAACTTTTTTTTATACCCTATGCCCGTCTCAATTGGATGCAGATCCATATCATGGGCAAGACCAAATATAATAATATGTTAAAAGTATTTCTCAAAAAAAAAAGTATTTCTGAACTTTTTTTTATGCCCTATGCCCGTCTCAATTGGATGGAGATCCATATCATGGGCGAGACCGAATGTAATAATATCTAGGGTATAATACTTTTTTCATCCTTATAAAATATCATTAACAACAAAAAAAATCTTTATAAAATATTTGAGTTTTGATTTTTGTGTCTAGAATTTTTTTTATTTCATCCTTATTAAATATTTAAGCTATTTTTCTAGTTCATAGTATTGATTCTACTATTAATTATGGATGTGTCAAATGCCCATAATAGTTGCCAATACTTCATAAGTACCCGACACATTATATATGACAATTAGTTTACTTAAACTCATTCAGAGAGTCAAATTTCATACCCAACTTGAATTGAAATTCTTTGTACACTTCCTCCTTCCTATATATCACAAACAGTCTCTGAATGAATTTAAGGAAGCTAACATTGGTGTGTAATGTGTCAGGGTACTACACATAGTATTGCTGATTGTGATAGGCATTCGACACATCCACAATTAACAGTAGAGTCAACGATAGAGACTAAAAAATAGCTTAAATATTTTATAAGGAAGAAATAAAAAAAAAATTCCAGAGACGAAAATCAAAATTTGGGTATTTTATAGGGACGAAAAAATTATTTTATCCTAATATTGTTAAATTTAATCAACAGTAGCCTAGATCAATTTCAAATAAATACAAGAATATAGCATGTTCATAAAAGGATTAGAAAGGATTGCGTACCCGGAATTAATGAGGAATCCGTTCTTGTCGTTCTTGAACAAGGTGAGAGAAGACTACTCTCTTCCTGGTAGGATGTCAAAAGACGACAAAATACAAGAAGGTCTAAGGTATGTCTTATGAACTGACTAATGGGTTATCAGTTCTGTTCCTTACCAGTAGAGACCAAAGACCTCTCAACAGGCTACCAAACTGAACAACCCAATCCATCACGGACTATTCATAATAAAAGCCCAATATATCATCCATCTTTATATTATATGCTATAATTAAATAATTAATCTATAATTGATATTAATAATTTAAATAAATATAATTCTAAATAATTGATTAATGTTAATCCATAAAATACAAATACGGAATAATCTAACAAATATGTATGTTCTAATTTGCTCATTAACATTTTTGGTACTTAAAGTAGTTTATGGGATGGATTTTTTTTTTGCACATTTCCTTTTTTCTCTCACACTCTTATTCTCTTTTGTATTAAATTTAATATCCCAAAATGCTCTTTGAAAGAAATTCCTTTTACTGAAAACTTGTTACCGAAACTTGAGGGAGCATTATTGGTGTTGTGAACACCCGATTTTGATCGGACCATTTTCATAAATATGTCAAAAATAAAAAAAAATCAAATATAAAATTTTATCATAATTTCTTTCCTTTTTAAAAAAAAAAAATAAAAAGGAAGAAATGAGAGCAATTTTTTTACAAAAAAAGAAAAAGGAAGAAATGAGAGCAGAAGGAAGTGACTTTGATAATCATGTCCAATTTTATGGAATCCAAAAACTTTTTTTTTACTCAGCTTGGGTTCATGGCCCATATACCCATTAGCATCACTTGGGTGATTCTAAAAACCCTAGCCACTTTCTGTAAATGGTAAGATTTTGTCCTTTAATTTTGAATGAAAATTAATTATTTTCTTATTATTACAGATCAAGGAATTTGTGATCAATGTAAAATCCCAAAATTATGATCTAGAAAATATAGTGGAAGTCTTAGGTTGTGAATTCCACCAAGAGAAGGAAGTTAGATGTAGAATGAGAATTTAGGAGTATGGGGTAAAATGAGAGAGAAGATCGGGAATTTATTTAGAGTTTAGAGTGTTAGAGGGAATTTAAGGGAGGAATCAAGAGTTAAGATCCGAATACCTATTTTGAAGAGACTTAAGGGAAACCAAGTTAATATTTGAGAATGTAAACTATAGAGGTAAATGAAAGAAGAGGGATAGGCTTTGATTAAGGAAATTGGAGTGAATTGATGATTTATATCATTGTTCAGGTTGTATGTACCTCGTTGGGCTTCAATCAAAGTTATTGCTTAATTTAGAATTTTAGACCTAATGACCTTTGTGCACTCATTTGATGATATCTAGAGTTTTAGGTGGGCGATTGAGGTGATTCAACTTCCATTAAAAGCTAAGATTCGGGGCTTTCAGTTTGATATGCTATACGATAATGTTGCTGTCTCATTTTCGCTACAGGGAAGTCTCATTTTCACTCAAGTGAGCATATCAGTAAAACAGGGGATTTCGTTTCTGGTTTTCTCGCTCAAGCGAGAAATCCTTGCTTGAGCGAGAAGAAGCGAATCCAGTTTTTTAAAACACTTAAGTTAGGGCTTCTCCCCCATTTTCAATCTTCCCCTCTCACTCTAGAGAGAGATTCTAGAGAGAGTGCACCCAGGCTTGGAGTGAATGAGAAGGAGAGGCAAGGAGCTCTCACCATCCATCAACCATCTTCCGTCCTCTCTTGGGGCTTGATCTAGGTGAGTATAACCCACACACTCACTCTCATCAAGCTTGAATTCCTATATGACCATCACTCTTTAGTTCCCTTTATTGCTTTGATTGTGAGTGTTTGATTTGGGATGTTTAATGTTCGCTTGATAGATATGCTTGGGGGCGTGGGGATAGGGTGGTTTTGGGAGGCCAAACCCTTAGGGTTAGTTTATTGGGAAGAAAAAAAGGGTTTTCTAACTAATGTTACATGAATGCAAAACCTAAAGGGAAGAAAAGATGTTTGTACCTAATTAGTGTTTTATGAAAAGCTCTACTTGTAGTATTGAGGATTTCCACCTGTCCCATGGTTAATACCTGTGTCCAAGATAATTTTGAATCCAAGAATTTGAAAAGAGTACATGTGAGGGGATTTAATCTCATAATATGAGTTATTTTTTAAATTGTCTGTAACTGTGATTGTGAATGGGGAAGTTTATGTTAATTATGTGTTTATAGTGGAGAGCTCATCCCCGTGAGACGTGGGATGAGTGATCAAGTATTTGAGTTTGGAGTACAGGTCCACTACTTGTGGTTGTGAACTCAGTTAAGGGCGTATGCGCCACTGTTCAATTAAAGGCGTATGCACCACAATCCAGTTAAGGGCGTATGTGTCACAGTTCAGTAAGGGCATATGCACCACAGTTACAGATGAGGGCGTATGTGCCAAGTTTACACTTTGAGGGCGCGTGCGCCAAAGTTGAGTGCTTAGATTACCGCAGCCCAGGTCAAAGAATATATTTCATGTTATAAAATATTGACCCTATGCAGGATTTAGGCTCTAGCTATGTCATTACTATATGCATGTTATATTTGTGTTGTTTTGTCGCATCCCACCTGCCTGTTCACCCCATTGCATGTTTTGGTTATGCTCACTGAGACTCCAGTCTCACCACATGTTTTATGGCTATTATTTAGGTGCACATGGTTTTCCCTTGGACCGGACAGTGAGAGCGTTGGAGCTTGGAGTAAGATTTTATTTTGTTGTGTTTAACACTTGTATTAAGATGCTTGATCCCTTAACTGTTACTCTTCTATGGGATATAACTGACATGTGTAGCCATGGTTATGTATGACTGTTATTGATATTTCAAGCCATGGATGGCATGTGTATTTAATGATTCAGTTTATGTCCTCATATATTGTTTAAGTAACGTTGGAATGCTTATGCACTATATGATTTATGTATGTGGCGATATTGATAATGGCGAGAAATAATTTCAGAAATTCGAGAATTTTACCTCCAACGAGAGTTATTCTCGGATTTGGAGAAGCTCTCTAACTTGGTACTCGCTCAAGCGAGCATATCAGCAGATAGCTGGTTTTCTGCTTTACTGATATGGTTTTTCTGGTTGCTGTCATACTCGCTCAAGCGAGCAAGGACTTAGGTGCAGGAGGGGCTCTCTGAGTTGAGGCTCGCTCAAACGAGCAAAATATGCTCTCAGGCCCGCTCAAGCGAACACCCTGCAGCATCAGGAATGCTTGCAGGGGCGCTCAAGCGAGCACCTCTACAGCATCAGGGGTGTCTTTTTAGTGGGATCTCGCTCAAGCGAGGAATCGCTCGCTTAGGCGAGTGTGCGCGATTTCAGTTTTTTAAAACACACAGAAACCCTAACCCCCACATTTATTTCTCCTTAAAAGTTCTAGAGAGAGCGATTCTAGAGTGAGAAACGAGACTAGGATCAAGATGGGAGCTTTCCAAGCCAAGGATTTCCCCACCCAACCTCCTTCCCCTTCTCCATTTTAGCCCTTGAGGTGAGTATAGCTCACACACTCTCACTTTTTGATGACACACTGTTAGAAGCTTGGACCTGCAAGACCTACACTGGAGGAAATGCACCAACTTCAAGCCAGAACTTCAAGCAAGGAAGAGTTGGAGAATTTAGTGTCCTACAAATAAAGGTCACTACCCTACAAAATAGGGGTAACTACCCTACAGAAGGACACCTTGACCCTGGATAGGACCCTTGTCCTATGGACCACCCTTTATTAGGACTCTTTTGTATTTTCTTTTTATTTTATAATTTTCTTTTGTTTTCCTCCTACTTGGGCGCCCACATGTATGGGTTTATTGGTTAGTAGGTTGCATTACTATAAGGCTTAGGAGGTCATGGGTTCTATTCCCACCTAGGATAGGAAATTCACTCATCTTTTTATTTTCCTATGTAAGTGGGGCGCTATTTTAGGGGTTTATTGGCTTAAGGCGTAGCTTAGCCATAAGCCTTTAGGGGCATGGGTTCAAATCCCAATTAGGATGGGATTTCACCCATCTTTTATTTTCCTCCCCCTTTTCCACACTAGGTGGCCGCCCCCTTCCCCCTCATTTCCTATAAATAGGAACCTCCTCTCCTTGTATTTGAACACATGAATTTTGAAGTAAAGGCATTATGCCAAATTTTCTCCTCCTTGTGAGTTGAGTGAGGCTTGGCGGTTGTTGCTTAAACCATGGTGAGACTTATCTAATTCTCCTGAATTAGTGGCATCTGGCATTGGACTTATCTGCTGTAGGAGGATTCTTGCTTCAGTGGCGTCCCTCCCATTCCTTCCTCTCCACTTTTTCCTTTATTTTCTCTTATTTTCTCGTGCTTTCTCACGTGAATATAGATGCTGCCCAGCACTATATTTCGTGATTTACTTGCTTAATTGTGACTCTGATCGGTTGGTTTTGCTCAATTCTAGGTCCTGTACAATTCCTGTCATCATTTGGTATCAAGAGCTTGTTGAATTTGAGCAAATTGGAGCAAATTGGGGCTGTTCTTGGGCGCGCAAACTGCACCTCATATGTGCAGAATTTTCATCAATTTAGTGTAATTCAATCCCTCTTTTCAATTGTAATTTGGACTTGAACTATTTCCCGGGCCCGAGGTGCCTTTCTGCTGCTATCAGCACTTGTCTGTCTTGATTGAATTGCTTGATTTCTTGCTAGTTTGGGGGCTGTTTTGGGCCGCTAATTCCCACCCCTAGGTGTTTGTTTAAATGCCTCTTAATTGCTCATACTTGTTCTTGAGTGATTTCTACAATTAATTGCTATAAACTGCTTGTTTGTTGGTGAAGTGTGGTAAGAGGAGGCATTGTTGTCTTCATTTTTCCAAAGATCGTTCACCTACATTTTCTTCCCCTTCACCATTAATTGTTCATCCCCCATATTCATCTCTTTACTTTCCGCTTTTACTTTTCCGCCATTTAATTTCCGCTTTCTCCCCATCCTTTTAATTTCAGCTTCCCCTTTACATTCTACCATTTAATTTCCGCTTCTCCCCATCCTTTTAATTTCCGTTTCCCCCTTTACTTCAGTCATTTATTTTCAGTCCTCCCCATCCTTTTAATTTCCGCCATCCCCTTTACATTTCAGTCATTTACATTCATGTTCTCCCCATCCTTTTAATTTCAGTTTCCCCCTTTAATTCTTGCCATTTATTTTGCGCAATATCTCCTTCTTTATTTTGCCATTTTGTGCGCATTTTTGGGCTATTGTTTTGTTCATATTCTACTCTTGTTATGTCTGTTTGATTGGCATTCTGATTGCAAATTTGGATTGACTGCTATCTCTACCTTGGACTTTCCCTGTTTGATTGTGCAAAACGCTCACCTATAGGATCTTTTTTGGTTCATAGTATTGGAAGAAGATCAATAAATTCTAATTGTTGATTTTCCTTCAAATTTAATTCCAAACTTAAAATTGAACCAAGCGCGTTTCGGTGACCACACTGGTCTTGTATAATCAACAAGGAAATGCTAAGCAACTTTTTTGGCCATTTTTGGAATCAAGTTGCCATTACGTTTTTTTACAGTTTTTAGAAATAAGTTTATTCATTATTTTTGCTTTTCTGGGCCACTTGGATCAGTTTACTGTCAGAAAATTCCAAAAATATTACAGTAGGTTCAGTTTATTTTCTTTTCATTGTGTACAAATTTCTGTAATTTTCTGTTGGGGAAAAATACAAAAAAAGAAAGAAAAGGCAAGAAAAATACAAAAAGTACGTACGTGCCAAAAATAGAAAAAGAGGTGTAAAAAGCAAAAAAGGGTGCAAAAGTCAACAACCAGGAAGAAAAAGTCAAAAGACACCCAAAAAGAGTCAAAAATTCAAAAAAAAATCAGAAAAATAGAAAAACAAAAACAAAGAGATATCCCAACAATACAGTGACAATTTTTCTGTAATTTTCTGTTTCTTTTCCCTGTATACTGTGATTGAGTTGTATTTGCTGTTTTTGCTTAAAAACGAAAATTTTGGCAACTCTTTTTCAAAAATCACCAAAAACAATTCTCTTTGCAATTTCTTCCGTCTTGTCTTGTTTGTTGTCTGCTCTTGTGTATAAGCTTGTTTGAGTGCCAGCTTTTCTTGTTTGTCATATCAATTCCTTGTTTTGTCTTAGGATTTTCTATTCTTCTTCCAGTAGGTATTTTTCTTTGATAGTGCGCTTCTATTTTGGGTAAGGGTTAAGACTTAGACTCAACCTGGTCTTTGCAACTTCTAATCAACCTCCAACCGAGTAGAAGAGGCAAGAGAGTCTCATTATAGAAAAAAGCCAAAAAGAGTGACATACACGAGTGTAAACATTCCATTGAGTGTAAACACTTAGTAAGTGGTGAGGTCCTTTAAAAGATTTTAAATAAAATCAATTTAAGATGTCATATAGAATGTGGAGAAAGGAGCTAGATGAAGATAGGAGAGAATTTAGAAGAGAAAAAGAAGTGAGAAGACATTCTTCTCATGATAAAATTGATGAAAGGTATAGGAAAGAAAGGAGAGAAAAAAATAGGTATCATTTTGAAAATAAGGAAAGGAGTTATGATAACTCTAACCATGAAAGGAGAAGATATGAAGAAGAGAGAAAACTTAGCAGAAATTATGAGAGTGAAATTAGAAGAAAAGATCATGAAAAAGAGGAAAAAAGAAGAAGAGAAAGTAGGAAAGTTACAAAAGATTCTTTTGAAGATAGAATTGGGAGAAAGTTAGAAAACATTTCTAATGAAATTGAAGATAAATTTTCAAAATGCTTTTCAAAATCCTTAATTAAGATAGAAGAGAGAAGAAAAATAGAAAAGAAGAAACAATTAGAAAAAGAAGAAGAAGAAAGAAAGGTTTAAGAGAGAAAAAGAAAAGGAAGTAGAAAGAATGCAAATTGAAGAAAAGAAAAACAAAGAAAATTTAGGGAAGCAACCAATTCCATTAGATAAACAAGTAAATGCTAACCCTTTGTGTGAAAACATGAATAGGTTGATGGCAAGCACTTCTAGTGTTGCAAGGAGGACAACTCAAGTGATTGAAAGGGAGTTTCCTAGACTAACTTTCTTTATGCATGAAATGCTTTCTTCTATGCACGATTATATGCCTCAAAGCATTACATGATTGAATGAAATAAAAAATGTTTATGATGCTTTGAAATCTATTGCATGTTTAGAAGAGCCAATTAAGTTTAAGAGTACCATGAAACTTACTAGAGATGCATGTTTAGTTAATTCCTTTGATCAATTTAGATTGGATGATAACAAAGTTGGATTGAATACGCATGCACCTTTGGTTTGTGTTTATAAGTTGAATACACATTTTGGGCCTCAAATAATTATTTCATATAAAGATGTGTATTATGCTCTTGAACTAGTTAGTAAAAAGGATAAAAATTTGGATGAAGCTATCACATATGAGAAAACTTGTTTACATGATGAATGCTTCATAGTGTGCTTGTTCAAAGTGATTCTTTTAATGTTTCACCTTACATGAATACATATGATAATATGCAAAAGGTGTCATATTACTTGAATAAGTGCACTAGAATGGATGTGCCTCGTGAACAAACTTGCATGAATACATCATGGCATGAACATATACACTACCCTTTTTACAATCATACTCAAGATGCATGTGTTATGTTCAATAAAAATGTTGGGATGTTATTGAAAAATATTAAAACATTCATGCCACATAGTTTCACTTGTGCATTTATTTGGGAACATAGTGTAGAATAATTTGATGAATGGTGCACATTGAAACACATTTTGTACTTATGTGGAATTCATTTCCGAAGCCTTCTCCATGACCACTTACTTCTCTTACTTGCAAGGGAGGGCTTCAAAAGATTAGTCTTTGATCCAGGATCTAAATCCATAGAGTACATGGACAAGATGGTTCATTCTCCATTGAGGGAGTTTTCTAAGCCTTTTTTCAAATACCTCTTGTTCATATCATATGTTTTTCTTTTGCTAATCTTTATGATTCCCAAGTATTTTTGTTATGAGCCTTCACTTTGCTTGCTGTGGAATAATACTTATGGGTCTTCTTCTTGTTATCTAGGCTCAAGGGAGATGTCCAACTTGTGGATCTCTGACTCTACTCTCCAAAGACTAAGGGAAGTACCTTCTTACTTCCTGAATTTTGTCATCCATCTCCTTCTTCTGCCAGTTCATAATACTTATGTCTTCTTTTCGAATTTTTCAGATTTGAGGTCAAATCCTTTTCAAGGGGGAGGGAATGATGACACACTGTTAGAAGCTTGGACCTGCAAGACCTACACTGGAGGAAATGCACCAACTTCAAGCCAGAACTTCAAGCAAGGAAGAGTTGGAGAATTTAGTGTCCTACAAATAAAGGTCACTACCCTACAAAATAGGGGTCACTACCCTACAGAAGGACACCTTGACCCTAGATAGGACCCTTGTCCTATGGACCACCCTTTATTAGGACTCTTTTGTATTTTCTTTTTATTTTTGTAATTTTCCTTTTATTTTCCTCCTACTTGGGCGCCCACATGTATGTGTTTATTGGTTAGTAGGTTGCATTACTATAAGGCTTAGGAGGTCATGGGTTTTATTCCCACCTAGGATAGGAAATTCACTCATCTTTTATTTTCCTATGTAAGTGGGGGCGTTATTTTAGGGGTTTATTGGCTTAAGGCTTAGCTTAGCCATAAGCCTTTAGGGGCATGGGTTCAAATCCCACTTAGGATGGGATTTCACCCATCTTTTATTTTCCTCCCCCTTTTCCACACTAGGTGGCCGCCCCCTTCCTCCTCATTTCCTATAAATAGGAACCTCCTCTCCTTGTATTTGAACACATGAATTTTGAAGTAAAGGAATTATGCCAAATTTTCTCCTCCTTGTGAGTTGAGTGAGGCTTGGTGGTTGTTGCTTAAACCATGGTGAGACTTATCTAATTCTCCTGAATTAGTGGCGTCTGGAATTGGACTTATCTGCTGCAGGAGGATTCTTGCTTCAGTGGCGTCCCTCCCATTCCTTCCTCTCCACTTTTTCCTTTATTTTCTCTCATTTTCTTGTGCTTTCTCACGTGAATATAGCTGCTGCCCAGCACTATATTTCATGATTTACTTGCTTAATTGTGACTCTGATCGGTTGGTTTTGCTCAATTCTAGGTCCTGTACAATTCATGTCATCACTTTTGTAATGTGATTCTCCCGCCACAAACCCTACTCTCTTCTCCCCTTGCCTTTTTACTTGTGAATGTTTATTTGTTGTGGATTGTCTATTTATCTGCATCTTGTTGGCGGTATGGAGTAGAAATGTATGAGGGGATTTTCCCCAAGTTAGGGCTTTACTGTTACTTGAGAACGATTCCCCTTATTGCCTCATTTATAGAACTTGGGTTGAATTGAGCATTGTACCATGGCCCTTAGCCTCAGTTAAGTAATTGGAAAATGAATTTGGACTTCGGTCCTTGGTTTAAGATTCGGGTTTTGGCCCATAGTGATTAAGGGTGATTAGTATCCAGAGGGATTAGTACCTAGCGGTGGTGATTAGTACCCATGGAAGACGTTCCTTGTAGTCTGAGCTCAGGTCTAGCCACACAGTTATATAATGATAAGACCCCGTCTTCCGGGTAATGCAGGTCTTGCACATCCATGTTTACATTTGAGATGAGTTATAAAGATTTGTTATTCTATCGATTCGGTTGCATTCATTTGCCTGCTTTCCCTCACACTGCATGCTGCATAACTATATTCACTGAGACTCCTATCTCACCACACGTTTTGTGGATTACATTCTAGATGCACAGGTTCCACCCCATACTGGTCCTTGAGCATGGAGCTAGGGAGCATCATTTTGATGTATTTTGTGGATGGCTTAGGATTTTATTCTTTTGATATGTATTCTATGATGATGTGACTGATATTCGATATGTATTCTTTTGAGGGGATACGACCGTACATGTGTATCTTTGAGCCTTGTCTTTTGTTAGGACACATGTATGAGTGTATCCCCAGCTGATTATTGTGTATTGGACAAATTGTAGCCTTAATGGAATTGTTATGTATAATTATTTCAGATGTAGTTTTTCATATACTGTTTAAGCGATCGTTGGCAACTTAAGCGATATATGATGTATGTAATTGCGGTATCTATATGGTGCAAAATAATTTCAGAAATTCGGGTATTTGGCTCCCAACGGGCTAGATTCTCGGATTTAGAAATTAGAGCGTTACACTATGGGGTCCTCCTTTTTGGAATTCTATGGAACATCAAAGTCTTCCTAAATTGGCACTGTAAAATTTGTAACCTGATAGGGAGGTTTGCTAATCTAACTATCGTAATTAATCATCCTCGTTACTAATCCTGATCCCTAGTATTCTGAATTCTCTCTTGCCCACCTACGGTTCCTCTAATCCTATAAATGATGACCTCCGGTACCTAAGTTACAGGTTCGACTTTGAAATGAAATCTATGGTAAACTCTCCTTCCATTCATTACTCAGAACTCCAATTATACACTGAAGACATGAAAGGGAGGAACAAGGGAGTCTCCCCTCTTGTCCGAAGGTGAGAAGCTAAGATGGTCAACGGATGGGGATCAATGTGCATGATGAGGTCTGTGACTCCCTTCACATGCCCGGAGGAAAAACTTGGATGCTTAAGAAAATGGACACCTCAAGTTAGCTTCGGAGACTCTTTCCGGAATGACTATAAAAAGTGTAAGCAAGAAGGAGGGAGGAGTAGAATGTCGCTTGGCCGAGTTGACAAGCAACAGGAGAAAATGAAAGAGTGTCTACTCGTTCAAGAGCCTTCACCATTATGGTCATGGAAGGAAGTGAAGGGAATCAAGCATGTGGTCAGGGTGTAGGGGAATAAATGGATTCCCTCCCTTGTTATGATCGTTAATGTGAAAACATGAATTATGGCATAAAAGGCATGAAACATAATGGCATACCTTTTGTGGATTGTAAACGAGGCAATAACAGCCACGTCTCTAGAGGTGTCCACGCCAACAGCCGAACTAGGAAACCCTCCTCAACTCTGCTAGTAGTGTTTTGAGAGTAAGAGCGACTACTCGTATATATAGGGTAATGCTTCTCATGCTATATTTATAGAGTGGTGGATAGGGTTTTACCATCACTCAATTATCCCTAACACATATGGGTCTGACTCATTATGTTATAATTCTAATCAAATTAGAATTATTATCTTTTCCTAGCGGCTTGTTGTATGCGTGTGACCCAATAGGCTTTTAATATCTGATTATGATAATTAAAATAAAACCCGTTTATATTTAATATCATAAATAGTGAGCGGTATCTAGCAATACATCACTACTACCCAAATATTGAGATTATCAATAACTTTGACGAATCCTATTTTATGATAATAATTTATCTGATATGTCTCTTTGTCCAAATATCTAATTGAACCCAAGGGCATGGTATGTGTCATCCTTGTATAGTTCAATTTATGTTTTCTTGATGCCCAAGTTGACTATACAGAAAATAAACATCTCATGTTTATCCTCTTGAGCATGGACATGCATTTTGTAGTCTAACTCTATCAAGAGGCCTAAATATATAACTTCTGTTACGTAGGAGGGACAAATCCTATCTAGGTCACTCACATTCCACCACATAATTTATTATATGTCCAAAAATCAACTTTATGATCACCTTGTTACAGGCAACGTTTGATGATATTTAAAACATATAATTCCTTATGTAGGAATCGTAGTGATTTCAGGTCAAAGGACTTCATATAATATTTATCAATTTAAGAAACGTTCATGACACTTATGTAACAAACCATGCAACGTTCTTAAGTTGGGTCAGTCCAGTACACCATTTCTCTTAACGTGTACTTATGTGAGCACATGATATCTCATATCCATGATCGGTGAGATGTGATCATCAATGAACTCACATACTAGTCTAAATGCATCTTTTTTCCTAAGATGATACTTACCAAGGACTTTTTTAAGAATAGTTCTTCATAAGATCTCACGATCAAGTCATCTACTTGATTTCTTATGAAGTTTAACCTTACTATTCTAAGAACATTAATTGTATTACAAAAGAATTAATAAAAGGAATTGCCTTTATAAAATAATATGATACAAGTGATGGATGTTCAAAATAAAACATATAAGTCTCTAGTGCATACACTAACAGGAACATGGCTAACACAGAAAACATGGCATAGGTAAGGTTCTCTAGGATCTTCCTACACTACCCCTCAAGGGTCACTCAGGTCCCTCTAGGTGCGGGGGGTTTTGGTTTACTTAATCTGTGTTGTAATTGGATTCAACATTGCTAATCTAGAAACTTAACCTCCCTTCTAGTGAAGTCTCCTTGGCCTAGTCTTTTCTTGACGTTTTATTCAAATTTTGGTTTGTTCTGGAAGAGGTCTTAAATCCAATCTATGCTACCCCATCATATTTTTATTCTACAAAATTCTAATAAAACTTAGAATCAATCAAGTCATAGTCCAAGGAGTTTACAATCAATCAAAGGCATCCAACTATCAAAGTTCAAAGTTAAACAAACATTCTCATCAATCATTAGCTAGTTTACTTAAGTTGTTTCCTCTAAGTGGGTCTTAGGTTTACTAAACCTTAAAGGTGGCACCTTATAGTATGCTTAGTCTAGGGGTCAGATTCTAGAAAATAGGTTTATGTTATCCCCTCTCCCTAACAGGTGGTTGGTACTAACCTTGTTAGGGATGTAAGAACCACAGGAAACACTAGAAAGGGGGGTTGAATAGTATTTTAAAAATTTTAAGTTAATTTATGAAAACCTTTCTTTAAAAGACATGAAACGAAAGTTACAAGTTATTATGGAAAACTCAGTTAGCAAATAAAATATTATCAGAGTTATGCGGAAGTTATGCACATTCGTTTTCAGAAACTTGCAGACTTTACTAAGATGAATAAGCATTCTATGAGCACTTCAGATGGTTTAGAAAAGCATTTTCAAAAACTTTGTTTCAACAATATGTTCAAAAATGTTTTGCATTATTATTCTGCAAATTTAGTTACTTGCTGAAAAATTACGTTAATAGAGAACTTGTTGAACCATATCAAAAGGTTCAGTAAATACTCCTTTCTCAAAACAATTTTGCTTAAATAAATTAAGTTTTGCTGTGCAAAATATAAATTCAGTTTTCAGACCCTTCCTTAGTTAGTAATAAACAAGTAATAACAAAATGTAAAGAGTTAAGGGTAGAGAGAAATTTACACAGAGAATTTATACTGGTTCACCCACTGACTCAGGGAGTTACATCCAGTCCCAGGGCAAACCACCACTAGATTTTCCACTATTAGAACACAAATACAAGTATTCTTTTATCCCAGCCTCTCCAGGCTTATTAAGTATTCTTTGTTATCAACTGCCTCTCCAGGCAACTCATTGCAGTATTCTTTTTCCTAAGCCTCTCCAGGCTTAAAAAGTATTCTTTGTTATCAACTGCCTCTCCAGGAAACTCAGTGCAGTATTCTTTTACCCAAGCCTCTCAAGGCTTAACAAGTATTCTTTGTTATCAACTGCCTCTCCAGGCAACTCAGTGCAGTATATTCTTTTACCCAAGCCTCTCCAGGCTTAACAAGTATTCTTTGTTATCAACTGCCTCTCCAGGCAACTCAGTGCAATATTCTTTTCTATTAAGCCTCTTCAGGCTCTACCCGAGTATTCTTTTCTATCAAGCCTCTCCAGGCTCTACCAAGTATTCTTTTCTATCAAGCCTCTTCAGGCTCTACCCGAGTATTCTTTTCTATCAAGCCTCTCCAGGCTCTACCGAGTATTCTTTTCTATCAAGCCTCTTCAGGCTCTACCCGAGTATTCTTTTCTATTAAGCCTCTCTAAGCTCTACCAAGTATTCTTTTCTATCAAGCCTCTCCAGGCTCTACCATGTATTCTTCTCTATCAAGCCTCTTCAGGCTCTTCCCGAGTATTCTTTTCTATCAAGCCTCTCCAGGCTCTACCAAGTATTCTTTTCTATCAAGCCTCTCCAGGCTCTACCCGAGTATTTTTTTCTATCAAGCCTCTCGAGGCTCTACAAAGTATTCTTTTCTATCAAGCCTCTCCAGGCTCTACCAAGTATTCTCTTCTTTCAAGCCTCTCCAGGCTCTACCCGAGTATTCTTTCTTCCTCAAAGCCTCTCCATGCTCTCAAGAGTATTCTTTCTTCCACATGTTGAGTCTCAGAAGATAATTATCAGAAAATGAGAAATTTATCTTGAGTCTCATGCTCTTAGAATTTTAATGGATTACAAATATAAAACATAGAAATATTTACAAGAATATCCTCTCACAAACATTTTGTTAAAAATTTTCAGATCAACAGTGTTTAAGAAGGATCATCAGATAGCTTCAGATCATCTTAAGTTCAAATATCATCTGAAGAGTATTATCGTCTAAAGTCCTGAAATCTGATATGAGACTTGGTTGCATCTGAAGGCTGAAGGTATCAAAATCAAGTGAAGACTTTTTGAAGACGTTGCTGTCTATGCAAAACGTTCATCTTCTTGGCCTAACTTATTTCAGCACAAGAGACAGACATCCTTTCTTACCTCGTTCAAGAGTATTGCACAAATAAGGAAAGTCTGCAAATCCTGTTGCACCTGCAACAAAAAGTATTGTATGTGCAGAACCTGCACCTGCAAGCGTCCCAGATTTTGCTATTAAAGAAGCCCAACGTCTTGGAGCATTTAATGCTATTTTACAACGGGAAACAGAGTCTCATATGCTATATAAAGGCTCGTGAAGTTGAAGATTGATATTGAAGTGAAGTATTCTTTGAGCTATTACGCTGCCAAAACGCTGTCATAACACTCTGATATTTTCTTGTACAAAATCATATTTCATATCCTGAGTTAATCTCAGCTTTGTACTTGTGTTCTAGCTATCATCTGAAGATAGTGTTATAGAACATTCTCTGTTTATTTTAAACAGTTTGGGTTATAAGCCTGGAGAGGCTTTCTGTATAAAACAATACTTGGGTTTCACACTTGGTTAAGTGTCTGAGAGCCTGAAGAGGCTTGGTGAAAGAAACAATACTTGTGGTAGAACCTGAAGAGGCTTGACAGAAAAGAATACTTGTTTTTCTTGCAAGAATAGTGGAAATCCAGTGGTGGTTTGCCTCTGGGACTGGACTTAGCTCACAGAGGTAGTGATTGAACCAGTATAATTATGTTTGTGTTCTCTCTTACCCTTTAACTCTTTCAATACAATTTACATTCTAACCAAAGAGGGGTGTGAAAAGTATTTTAATCAGAGAACCTTAATTTTCATCAAACATATAGTTGCAAACAAATTTTATGTCTGAACTTAAGTTCAAAAGATACAGAAAAACTTCAGACTTTAATTTTGCGTCTGAAGACTTTCTGAAACAGCTTTCTGAAAAGATTTTCAAAATCTTAAGGTTTCCATTGAAACACTATTCAACCCCCCTTTTAGTGTTTCCCTGTGTGAAATTTCAGTTGGTACCAGAGCTTATCCTTGGGGTTAACACCTAAATAGTGTTAAGGACAAAGATCCTGATGGAAACTTCTACCAGCAACAGACAATACATCACTGAAGGAGCCTCCATTACGAGACCCCCTGCATTCAATGAAGTGGCTTACCTCTATTGGAGGGATCATATGAAGTTGTTCATTGAGAGCAACAACATTGATGTATGGGATGTGGTTACTGATGGAGACTATGCCCCCATGCATGCTGGAATGCCCATACTCTGGGAGGAAAGGAAGAGGACAACAATATGTTAGAGTCTGAACACCTTGGAGTTGAAGTTGTTGATGTATCTGTGCCTATCCAGGCTATTCCACTTGCTACCATCCTACCTGAGCCTGGCATCAGAAAGGTTGTAGAGGAAGAAGAAGAAAAAGAAGAAGAAAGGAAGCAGAAAGAAGATCAAGAGAAGCAAGACTTTGCACTTTCTATTGCTGCTCAACAAGCTGTGCTAGAAGATGCTAGACTTGAGCAAGAATCCAGGCTCAGGAGAAGAAGAGTCAGTGCTCAAGCTAGAAGGCAAAAGAGGAGAAGGTTGTTTGCTCCTGTTACTGATGAAGTTCCTCAAAGAATCACAAGAAGCAAAAGCATTCAGCAAGAGGATGCAGTTGCTTTTCAGAAGGTGGCTGAAGATCAGAGGAAGAAGAAGCTGGAGGATCTGAAGCAAAAGAGACAAGTTGATGAAGGCCATGTGGCTCCTGCTAAGAGGCCTATAGTCATCTTTGGCAATGTTTCCACTTCAGAGGATGAAGCTCCTCCTCCTACTCCACCTAAGGTTGTAAGCACAACAGAAGATGTCCCCCTCCCTCTCCATCACATTCATCTTCATCTTCATCCCTCTCAGGATATTCAGAGTTAAACTCTGACAATGAAGATTCAAGCTGTGTATGGTTTGAGGAAACATTCCTTTAACAAAGGATGAGCTGCTGAAGGAGAAGTCAAGAGATCTTAGTAGAGAACCAACATATGATCTTGCTCTGAATTTCAAAAATAATGAGCAAATGATGTGGGCTGCTGAAGTGCCTCACAAGTTCTACAATGTGCCAATCAAGGAAAGACTGAGAGTGCCTAAATTCCCCAATCTGTATGAAGAGTTGTTGTTTTTCAAGGAAGCTGCACCTTTGCTCTCTACACCTCCTTCCAAGCTTATTTTGGAAACTGGTGCTGAAGCAAGGCAAAGAAGGATGCACAACTTAGGGGGAGTTAGTATCTCAGACTTTATGGAGAAGATTAAGCATGGTACTGTCAACCATCTTCACAAGTGGAGGCCTCTGGATCCATTTTCTCAGGATCCGCATGATTTATCCTATGAAGAATGGATTGCTGTCAGGATGCTATGTCTTGAAGCTGAACTTATTGACAAGTACAGTGGTTCTATTGGAAAGAAAGACTTCAGGCCACCTAGAAATGTGCATACAAAGTTGTCAACTTCCATTCCGGTGAACCCTGATAGCATAGTTCCAAGGTATCCTTATGCTGAGTCTTATCAGATGAAAGGGAAGTTAATTGCATCTGAAGGTGGAGAGCCCCCAAGAGAAATGTCTGAAGAAGACTGGAAAATCTAGCTAAACATGTGTTTATTGAACAAGGGATGGACCATTCTCTATATGAAGCCATGTGGGACTATCACTGCAAGATTGTGGAGAAAAGAGGAAGCTGTTCTGGTACAAAATGGGATGACTCTAATTCCATGGTGAAAGTTGGCAAGAACACCACCCTTGAAACTCCTACACTCTTCAGAGGGAAATTCCCTAGTTTTGACTTCAATCATGTCTTCCATCTGCATCATGAATGGGAAATAACTCAGTATGTTGGGATTGTTGAATACTTTGTGCAAGTCTCTAATCCAAGGAAGTTCAAACTTCCAAAAGGATTCAAGTTCTGGAGGTTCTCAGGAAGATATCTGTCAGTGTTCTTTTATGAAGAAAATCTTGAAGCTTAACTGGTTGCCTTGTAAAGGGAAAATAGAGCTCTGCAGATTCAGAATGCTAAGCTTCTACAAAGAACTGATGAGATTCTTAATGCTCAAGCTCAGATTAAGGCTGGTTAGGATGAGCTGAAGGAAGCTGTAGCAGCTGAACTTGAGAAGCAAAGACTTGCAATGCAAGAGATGTTTGAGCAGGCTTTCAGCAGACTGAGATCTAGTTAATGATGTTGCTATTTTTTTTTTTTGGTTATATGTTTCAGACTTTGTTGTCTTTTCAAACCCTACGTTTCTTAATGCATGAGTTTTGCATGATCATTTATTGTTGTTGGTTGTTATTAATGTTGTTATTCTTTTCTCTGTCTTAACTGCCTGTTGCTAACCCTTTTCATTGATGCCAAAAGGGGGAGTAATATTGGGGACAGGGGGAGTAATAAATATAAGTAGCTGAGAATATTTTAAAGACTAACAGTATCTGAAGGTGAAGGTTGCGCTGTAAGTAAAATGCAGATTCAAGGAAAGCATAACTTCAGACTAAGTTGGGATAATTGATTAAGGGGGATGCAGATTCAAGGAAAGCATAACTTCAGACTAAGTTGCGATAATTGATTAAGGGGGAGAATTCTTTTACTCTTATTCTCTATTAAATTTTTTATCCCCACTATATTTTATATTTGTCATCATTAAAAAGGGGGAGATTGTTGAGTCTCAGAAGATAATTATCAGAAAATGAGAAATTTATCTTGAGTCTCATGCTCTTAGAATTTTAATGGATTACTAATATAAAACATAGAAATATTTACAAGAATATCCTCTCACAAACATTTTGTTAAAAATTTTCAGATCAACAGTGTTTGAGAAGGATCATCAGATAGCTTTAGATCGTCTTAAGTTCAAATGTCATCTGAAGTCCTGAAATCTAGGGATGGCAAAGTGGGTTGGGTCCGGTGGGCCAGCTCGCATAACCCACCAAAAATGACGGGTGGGTTAGGTCCCTCCGGCCCGCCAACCCACTCAGCCCGCCCCGCCCAACCCGCCAACCTGGCGGGCCAATAGGTGGGCCGGGGCGGGTTGGCCCATAGGGTTAGCCCGCCAAATTTATTCATTTTTTAACTCTTTTATTTATATTTAGTATTTAATTATAATAATTTTATAAATATTAAGGAAAAATGTTATGTAAAGACAAAAAAGTATAAATATTTTTTAAAAATTTTATTAAAATTTAAATTTTTTATGTATTATATTTATTTTAAATTTATTTTATTTTTTTATAATTTTTTTGGGTGGGCCGCCATCCCGCCTTAAAACGGGGTGGGTTATACATCCTGGCCTGTTTTTTTCTGGCGGGCCAACCCGCCCCGTTTTTTGGCGGGTCGGGGCGGGCTGGCCCACTTTGCCACCCCTACTGAAATCTGATATGAGACTTGGTTGCATCTGAAGGCTGAAGGTATCAGACTCAAGTGAAGACTTTTTTAAGACGTTGCTGTCTATGCAGAATGTTCATCTTCTTGGTCTAACTTATTTCAGCACAAGAGACAGACATCCTTTCTTACCTCGTTCAAGAGTATTGCACAAATAAGGAAAGTCTGCAAATCCTGCTGCACCTACAACAAAAAGTATTGTGTGCGCAGAGCCTGCACCTGCAAGCGTCCCATATTTTGCTGTTAAAGAATCCCAACGTCTTGGAGCATTTAATGTTATTTGACAACGAGAAACAGAGTCTCATATGCTAAATAAAGGCTCGTGAAGTTGAAGATTGATATTGAAGTGAAGTATTCTTGGAGCTATTACGCTGTGATAACACTCTGATATTTTCTTGTACAAAATCATATTTCATATCCTGAGTTAATCTCAGCTTTGTACTTGTGTTCTAGCTATCATCTGAAGATAGTGTTATAGAACATTCTCTGTTTATTTTAAACAGTTTGGGTTATAAGCCTGGAGAGGCTTTCTGTATAAAAGAATTCTTGGGTTTCACACTTGGTTATGTGTCTGAGAGCCTGAAGAGGCTTGGTGAAAGAAAGAATACTTGTGGTAGAGCCTGAAAAGGCTTGACAGAAAAGAATACTTATTTTTCTTGCAAGAATAGTGGAAATCCAGTGGTGGTTTGCCTCTGGGACTGGACGTAGCTCACAGAGGTAGTGAGTGAACCAGGATAATTCTATTTGTGTTCTCTCTTACCCTTGAACTCTTTCAATACAGTTTATATTCTAACCAAAGAGGAGTGTGAAAAGTATTTTAAATAAAGAACCTTAATTTTCATCAAACATACAGTTGCAAACAAATTTTAAGTCTGAACTTAAGTTCAGAAGATACAGCAAAACTTCATACCTTAATTCTGCGTCTGAAGACTTTTTGAAACAGCTTTCTCAAAAGATTTTCAAAATCTAAAGGTTTCCATTGAAACACTATTCAACCCCCCTTCTAGTGTTTCCCTGTGTGCAATTTCACCACCAAGCCTCTCCAGGCTCTCCAGAGTATTATTTCTTCCACCGAGCCTCTCCAGGCTCTCATACACTAAATGTGTTTACAATTAAGAATCGAATTTAAGTTTCAGCGAAACTTAAATTCCAGTTTTCTTGTACATAGGGATTATTGAGTAAAATTCATAATACAAAGATTAAGTGCTAAGTACATAGAATGACAAAGATACAAGTGTATAAATTTAGACTCTAATTCATCTCTGTAGGTTCAGAAGGTTGGCGGTATATGATCTGTATTGAGCTTGGCCAATTTCTTTTGTGAGCTTCATTTATGCCATGATTTAAGGATAGATGATTTAATATCCATGGCTGCCTCTTTTTTGTCAATGCCTTATAAATATATCATTTTCATGTTAAGGTTGACTTCCTTCTTTCTTCCTCTCTTGAGGTATCTCTGGGATCTCTGCCAGTTCTTACCTGTGCTCTCTCTTTCTCCAAAGGCCAGAGGCTCGAGGCAAAAGCTCTCTCTCAAATTCATAGTTCAAGCTATTTTTATGTTCTAATAAAATATAGCCGTTGAGAGATGTTTTAACTTTATCGTTAAGAAAGTATGAGTGATGTTCTTCAAGCCGTTGTGAAATAGCTTTCTCAAGCATTAGTTTTTGAGATTAAGTAGATAAATTAGTTCTAACACACTGCAGATAATATCATAGTCTTGCCTTTATCTGAGAGATTTTCCTTGATCTTCAGCAGGTTGATATCCTCTCTCTTCTTCTTCTTCTTTTCTCTTCTTGTTTCTTTCTTCTTTATATTTTCTTCGAGAGTGAGATTTCCACTTTAGCAAGTTGGCTTGGCTTCTCTCTCCTTTTTCTTTCACTGTATGAAATCTATGACTAGAATAAAGATGATTTTTAGCCGTTGTGCTTCATCTTTATCCATAGTGAGTTTAGCTTTTCTTTCCGAAAAGACTTCCGACTTCTGATGGCGTGTTGCAGAGTTTGTACAAAAGTAGGTGTACAACAACGCTGACCTATCTCTGATCACTATTTGCTTTTATGCCTTTTTCTCCTTTTTCTTTTTTTCGAACAGAGCTTCTTGAAATAAAGAAAATAGCTTTTGCTACTATTTCCTTTCCGGATGAAGGCATAAGACATTTAGACAATTTTCAAGTTGTTAATCAAATGGTATTTGCCTTTGTTGAGACTTCTCGACGTTCAAGATTTGTCCACGTAGTCATAGAGTTGAGAGTCTTCATATCTTCAGAATGTTATATGACATGTCTAGCTTCTTCTTCTTCAGATAGTTTGAAATCCCACGTCATTTCATTCGTAGAGTATGTGTTTAGTAGATTCATTTTATCATGCACATACTTTCAGACAGTTAAGTTATTCCAACATAGATTGATTGTCCTTCATTCTTCTTCTTCAATCTGCTTCTTCTAGATTTTCTTCTTCTATATTATTCATATTGTTGCTTCGTTATTCTTCCTTGTTCTTGATGATCTTCCATGAGCTTGATTCTGATCTTCATATGTTGATTGCTTCAGCATGTTTGATCTTTTCTTAGTTTTCCCTTGATTATCTTCAGGCAATTGCTATGATGGAGGATTGCTTTCCTTCTTACTGAATTTCTTTCTTCTGCATTGCCACTTATGAGTGATTGGATTCATCTTTTGTGTTCTTTTTTATTTGAGATCATCTTGACAAAAGTCTTCATTTCATCTTGCAGATATGCTTCTTTTCTTTAGTCCATATGCTTTCAGCAGGTTGAACACTTCTTCAGATAGCTTGCTGTGTTGTTCTTCTTTTTAGCTTGCAGTTTCTTTCTTCTAGTAGCTCATTGCTTCTTTCTTCTTCTCTGGTTGGTCATCTTCAGAGAGTTGCTCCACTGCTTTCTTCTTCTTCTTGATCTTCTATTCTCCTTCAGCTGGTTTCTCCTTTCAGCAGGTTGCTTCTACAAAATTCCTGAAATACACAGAAAAATGTCTTTCTTTGTAGCATCTGTTTTCTTATAGTTTAGTCTAATTTGTTACTCATTAGAACCAAAGATAATAAGTCTTGAATCTAATTTAAATACTTAAATTAATTCTGAGACTCAACATTCTCCCCCTTTTTAATGATGACAAATTAGATATGACTAAACAAAATATAGTGAAAGATTTAATTAACAAAAAGTTTATATAAGTTTTCAGATAAATTTTATTTAGAGTGAAAACTTGTGATAACTCCCCCTAAACTAGACGATTTTTCTTCTGAAACAGGTTTAGTTATGATTCTCCCTTTTTATCAAAATTTTATCTTCTACCAGATAACTTTCTGGAAGCATTTTTCTTTCTTTCTTTCTTTTGGGAATTTTTTACCAACTGTGGAGATATGTTTCTTATTACCAGACTTTATCTAAGCACTTAAGTTTGTTTTCAGATCAGACTTTTGTTAGTTGTTTAGTTTGTTTAGTTATATATCTTTCTCCCCCTTTTGTCATTATTTAAAAAGGTGAATTAATGTTGATTCTTTTATTATCTTATCAGATTAAGCAGGTATATTAAACACATTTCAACATGATCACAAAAAGATTTTATCAAGATAAAACTTTATCAGATTTTAACAAGAATAAAGTTTTAGAGAAGCAAGAGCAAAGATGAGTAGAATAGAGATTAAAAAATTCTTTAAGCAAAGTAACAGATGAACAAGAAAAGTTTCTTTTAAAGAAGACAACAAAGTTACAAAGAATAAAAGCAGAAAAGTTTTTATTAATAATTTGAAAATATATCTTAGTTACATCAACGCTAACTCTCGTGATTCCTATGACAGGCTGAGGCATAGCCTTATCAGCAGCTTCCTCTTCAGCCTCAGCGATCATTACTTCTTCAGCCTGAAGCATCAAAAGTGCCTCTTGAGCCTGTGACTGTTCCACAACCGTGAGTTTCACACGCAATCTCCTTTTAACAACTGGGATAGTGGAAGTGCATCGTTTAACACTGTATTTCGATCACTAGCAACAACCTTTATCCTCAGGACCACATTTGAAGTGATTCCCTTCATAAGATTGATTATTCTGGGATCTTCCAGTGGTCTTCCAGTAAGCCCATGATGCAACAAAATCTCCATGGTCCAGGTATGGAGAGGCAGGTATTCAAAAGAAACTTTTCCCTTACTTATCATTCCATACATCATCCATGGGAGATCGATTTCCTCCAAAACATGTTCCAGGGCCCCTTCTTCTGTTTTCTCCCGCTTCTTCATCATCCCTCAGAGAGCATTCACCCAAAACTCATCCAAAGTGAAGGAAGAACTTTGAAGTGATGAGTCTGTATTGAGGACTCTTGAGATTTTATAGGACTTTGAGGCAAGAGGTAACAGAGAGAGACAAGGATATTGAATCTTTTGGACGGTTTTACACGGAACATGGATAGGCTCAGATAGCATTAATGATGATGGTTTTCAGACTTTGGAAGTAGTGTAACGTGCATTAATGACTGGACAAGTGAGGAGCTAACTGTCATAGGGAATCATATTATTAACGTTGATGGAAGATATCAAAAAGATTTTTTTAAAAAAAATAATATTTTAATAAAATCAATTTTTGAAATAGTATTATAGTGTTACTAGAGATGATACTTAGTATTTTGTAGTTTCTGAGACTCGATTCTTCTTCAGGGACAGGTTTGTTCCTTGCATTTTCTGAGATTGTTTGTGGTACATCAGCAGCTTAATCTTGATCTTTGAGCTCTCCAGCTTTTCTGGTTTCCTTTCAATCAGAAGTAGTGATCATCATATCTAGTCCCTCAAGGATAGAGACTGTCTCAGTGACTCAAGCAACAGTCACTTCAGCAGTTCTGACCCATAATTTCAGCAATTTCATTGAGAACTTTCTGAACAGGTTCAGAAGCTAGAAGTGATGCCACATCAGCCACATTTCAAGATGATATTAGCCCTTTGATGATCAACTTCAAGATCTATTTGCTGAAACAGACAAAAAATATCTTTCTCAAACCAATTTGTTAATTATCAAGAGTATAATTATTAAGTTAACAGATACCACCTTTAAATTAAAAATAGATGTTTGCAGAGTTCTTTTAGATTATTTTTCTGTGAATATCTTACCTTTCTTTGAAAGGGGCTACCCCTGAGTTCGATATTTCTTACTTGATTTAAGAGTTTAGTTATATAAATATATAAATAGATTCCTTTTATCCTTTTAAAGATTGTGTTACATATGACAAGGGATATATAATGTGTATATCTCATAAGTAAAAACACATGTATGACTTAGGCAATAGAATCAGAGAGTATAAGACACGCATAAAGGAAAATTACGTTATAGGCAACAGGATAAACTATGAACTTTATAAAAGGAGTTTTTCAAGACAAAACAGAGAATGACACAGCTCTTGAATTAACTAAGGTCTATCAACAGGCAGGGTCTCAGTAGAACTGGCATTCTCCTTCTCTACCTTCAGCTTCAGTAACTCCTTTTGAGTTTCTTTCAACTTCTTTGCTAGTCGATTCACGCGTGCATGCATCCTTTTCATGTTGTGTGCAACAAACACCTTTCGAATTCTTCCATGAACACCCAAATGAGCAGAGGCTCCTGTCCTTTTCCCTTTGACATAGGATGTTACAGGAGAAACTTCAATTTCCCTGTTCAATAAGGCTTCTTCTCTGTCAGATAGAGCTTGGTCTAACTGTACGTACATAGCCGGGGTGAAAAAGGAAGGAGGTGCTTGATCAAAGAGATTGTTCATTTGATAGCCCTTGTGAATCAAGATTTTCATGATTAAGGTGTTGTGAGGGAAAAGATCCTTAATATCCAGCTCTTCTCTAAACATCATCTGATACAACAGAACCCAAGGAAGGCTGATTTTTTTCTTTTTGTTAGCAAGTGTCCCAACACAAACCTTTCTAGTTCGTTGACGTATAAGATATCTCCTCCTTTCGGAAGGATGCAGCAATTTAGCACAACGAGGAAAGCTATGGGAACTTCCATTAAATGAGAATGCCTAGATGGACCTCGGCGCCTTTCACCATATAGCAGATTGTCATACTCCAGTACTTTTCCACGATAGGCTTCCCAGGTTTGGCAGAACTTAACTCCCTTTGAAGAAACACCAATCACATCAGCCAACATATTGCAGTCCACAAACAGTGATCTCCCCAGTACCATAGTTTTGATTCTAGAATGTCCTGGTGTGGATACAACTTCTGAGTTGTTCCAGAATTCCAGAACACTGTCCTCATGCCATGACGAGGAAATATTGTTAAAGAATGGGGTCCAACCAACTGCTAGGAATATGCACTAGAGACTTATATATTTATGAACATCCATCACATGTATCATGTTATTTTATAAAGGCAAACTTATTCTTTTAGAATATAATTATTGTTCGTAGAATAGTAAGTTTAAACTTCATAAGAAATCAAGTAGATGACTTGATCGTGAGATCTTATGAAGAACTATTCTTAAATAGTCCCTAGTCAAGTATCATCTTAGGACAAAGATGCATTTAGACTAGTATGTGAGTTCATTGATGGTCACATCTCACAGATCATGGATATAAGATATCATGTGCTCACATAGGTACACATTAAGAGTAATGGTGTACTGGACAGACCCACCTTAAGAACGTTGCATGGGTTGTTACATAAGTGTCATGAACGTTTCTTAAATTGATAAATGTTATATGAAGTCCTTCGACCTGAAATCACTACGATTCCTACATAAGGAATTATATGTTTTAATTATCATCAAACGTTACCTGTAACAGGGTAATCATAAAGTTGGTTTTTGGACATATAGTAAATTATGTGGTGGAATGTGAGTGCCCTAGATGGGATTTGTCCCTCCTATGTAACAGGAGTTATATCCATAGGCCTCTTGATAAAGTGAGACTACAAAATGCATGGCCATGCTCAGGAGGATAAACATGAAATGTTTATTTTGTGTACAGTCTACTTGGGGATAGAAAATATAAATTGAACTATACAAGGTTGACACAATACATACCCTTGTGTTCAATTAGATATTTGGACAAATGGACAGATCATATAAATTATTATCATAAAAAATAGGATTTATCAAAGTTATTGATAATCTCAATATTTGGATAGTGATGTGTTTCTAGATACCGCTCACTATTTATGATATTAAATATAAAAGGGTTTTATTTTAATATTATAACCAAATATTAAAAGCCTATTGGGTCACACGCACACAACAAGCCACTAGGAAAGGATAATAATTCTAATTTAATTTAATTAGAATTATAACATAATGGGTCAGGCCCATAAGTGTGAGGGTTAAGTGAGTGAAGGGGGTAAAACCCTAGCCACCACTCTATAAATAGTGCATAAGATGCACTACCCCAGAGACACATGAGCAATCGTTTCTTACTTTCTAAGGCTACTAGCAGAGCTGAGGAGGGTTTCCTAGTTTGATTGTTGGCGTGGATACCAAGAGAGACGTGACTACACTTGCCTCGTTTATAATCCTAATAAGGTACAACCTTTCGTTTCAATACCTTTTATGCCTTGATTCGTGTTTTCGCAAAACGATTATAACAAGGGAGGGAATCCATTTATTTCCGCTGCACCCTGACCACATGCTTCATTCCCTTCACCAACTGCATTGAAATATTCTGAGATATGGTGTCCTGTTTCTTCAAACTCAGAGAGACAAACCATTCTTGAAGGAATGATTTTCTCATTTATCCTTGATGGATCGGAGCCTCGTGGAGTAGTAGACACAACAACCATTTGATTTGATTTTTGAACTGAAAGATCTAAGGTTAATGAAGAATTCAGCAAAGAAAATTGAAGTGAAGTTCATATGATAGTCCCCTTAGTCTCTATAAATAGGCATGCTTGAAGCATTGATGAAGGAGGTTACATGAACTGAACGGTTAGGAGAGACGTGCATCGTGCCGCTTTGAGGATACAGTTGAATTCCATTAATTCAAAAAGAGCCAGATCAAAATAGAAACTATTTTATTTTAAAAAATCATCATAATTAAAAAAAATTGTTGATAACCAATTTTCAGCAAGTAAGCACATAGCATATACAAGAAAATTCATTTTTCAAACATCATAGATTTCATGCAATTATTAGAAAATTCTTATTCATATAAGTTGAGATAGGAAGGATGTTACCGCGAGGGAATTTTAATTTGAAAATGTTATCCTTCTTCTCGCCATGCCCTTCTGACTGTTGCTTCAGCAGCTATAGTAATGAGCTTTAAGAGAGTATTCTATTCTCTCATTCATTTGATCTCAGAGTTGCTTCAGCTTGATGAGGTTTCCATCTTCTAAGGATCTACTCCTTCAGCATTGTTAGATGCTCAACCCAAAGGTGAGCTCTGATACCAACTGTAAGAACCACAAGAAACACTAGAAGGGGGGGTTGAATAGTGTTTTAAAAATTTTAAGTTAATTTATGAAAACCTTTCTTTAAAAGACATCAAATGAACGATTACAAGTTATTATGGAAAACTCAGTTAGCAAATAAAAGATTATCAGAGTTATGTGGAAGTTATATGCATTCGTTTTCAGAAACTTGCAGACTTTACTAAGATGAATAAGCATTCTATGAGCACTTCAGATGGTTTAGAAAAGCATTTTCAAAAACTTTGTTTCAACAATATGTTAAAAAATGGTTTGCATTATTATTCTGCAAATTTAGTTACTTGCTGAAAAATTACGTTAATAGAGAACTTGTTGAACCATATCAGAAGGTTCAGTAAATACTCCTTTCTCAAAACAATTTAGCTTAAATAAACTAAGATTTGCTGTGCAAAATATAAATTCACTTTCCAGACCCTTCCTTAGTTAGTAATAAACAAGTAATAACAAAATGTAAAGAGTTAAGGGTAGAGAGAAATTTACACAGAGAATTTATACTAGTTCACCCACTGACTCAGTGAGTTACATTCAGTCCTAGGGCAAACCACCACTGGATTTTCCACTATCTGAACACAAATACAAGTATTCTTTTATCCCAGCCTCTTCAAGCTTATCAAGTATTCTTTGTTATCAACTGCCTTTTTAGGAAACTCATTGCAGTATTCTTTTTCCCAAGCCTCTCCAGGCTTAACAAGTATGCTTTGTTATCAACTGCCTCTCCAGGAAACTCAGTGCAGTATTCTTTTACCCAAGCCTCTCCAGGCTTAACAAGTATTCTTTGTTATCAACTGCCTCTCCAGGAAACTCAGTGCAATATTTTTTTCTATCAAGCCTCTCCAGGCTCTACCCGAGTATTCTTTTCTATCAAGCCTCTCCAGTCTCTACCAAGTATTCTTTTCTATCAAGCCTCTCCAGGCTCTACCCGAGTATTCTTTTCTATCAAGCCTCTCCAGTCTCTACCAAGTATTCTTTTCTATCAAGCCTCTTCAGGCTCTACCCGAGTATTCTTTTCTATCAAGCCTCTCCAGGCTCTACCAAGTATTCTTTTCTATCAAGCCTCTCCAGGCTCTACTCGAGTATTCTTTTCTATCAAGCCTCTCCAGGCTCTACCAAGTATTCTTTTCTATCAAGCCTCTCCAGGCTCAACACGAGTATTCTTTCTTGCTCCAAACCTCTCCAGACTCTCAAGAGTATTCTTTCATCCACCAAGCCTCTCCAGGCTCTCCAGAGTATTATTTCTTCCACCGATCCTCTCTAGGCTCTCATACACTTAATGTGTTTACAATTAAGAATCGAATATAAGTTTCAACAAAACTTAAATTTCAGTATTCTTGTACACAGGGATTACTGAGTAAACTCAGAATACAAAGATTAAGTGCTAAGTACAAGGAATGACATGGATACAAGTGTATAAATTTAAGCTCTAATTCATCTCTGTAGGTTCAGAAGGTTGGCGGTATATGATCTGTATTGAGCTTGTCCAATTTCTTCTGTGAGCTTCATTTATTCCATGATTTAAGGAAAGATGATTTAATATCCATGGATGCCTCCTTTTTGTCAATGCCTTATGAATATATCATTTTCATGTAAGGCTGACTTCCTTGTTTCTTCCTCTCTTGAGGTATATCTGGGATCTCTCCCAGTTCTTATCTGTGCTCTCTCTTTCTCCAAAGGCCAGAGGCTCAAGGCAAAAGCTCTCTCTCAAATACATAGTTCAGGCTATTTATATGTTCTAATAAAATATAGCCGTTGAGAGATATTTTAACTTTACCGTTGAGAAAGTATGAGTGATGTTCTTCAAGCCGTTGTGAAATAGCTTTCTCAAGCAGTAGCTTCTGAGATTAAGCAGATTAGGTGTGTAGATAAATTAGTTCTGACACACTGCAGATAATATCATAGTCTTGCCTTTATCTGAGAGATTTTCCTTGATCTTCAGCAGGTTGATATCCTCTCTCTTTTTCTTCTTCTTTTCTCTTCTTGTTTCTTTCTTTTTTATATTTTCTTCGAGAGTTAGATTTCCACTTTAGCAAGTTGGCTTGGCTTATCTCTCCTTTTTCTTTCACTGTATGAAGTCTATGACTAGAATAAAGATGACTTTTAGCCGTTGTGCTTCATCTTTATCCATAGTGAGTTTAGCTTTTCTTTCCGAAAAGACTTCCGACTTCTGATGACGTGTTGCAGAGTTTGTACAGAAGTAGGTGTACAACAACGCTGACCTATCTCTGATCACTATTTGCTTTTCTGCCTTTTTCTCATTTTTCATTTTTTCGATCAGAGCTTCTTGAAATAAAGAAAATAGCCTTTGCTACTATTTCCTTTCCGGATGAAGGCATAAGACATTTAGACAGTTTTCAAGTTGTTAATCATATGGTCTTTGCTTTTGTTGAGACTTCTCGACGTTCAAAATTTGTCCATGTAGTCAGAAAGTTGAGAGTCTTCATATCTTCAGAATGTTATATCACATGTCCGGCTTCTTCTTCTTCAGATAGTTTGAAATCCCACGTCATTTCATTCGTAGAGTATGTGTTTAGTAGATTCATTTTATCATGCACATACTTTCAGAGAGTTGAGTTATTCCAACATAAATTGATTCTCCTTCACTCTTCTTCTTCTTCAATCTGCTTCTTCCAGATTTGCTTCTACTATATTCTTCATATTGTTGCTTCGTTGTTCTTCCTTGTTCTTGATGATCTTCCATGAGCTTGATTTTGATCTTCATATGTTGATTGCTTCAGCATGTTTGATCTTTTCTCAGTTTTCCCTTGATTATCTTCAGACAGTTGCTATGATGGAGGATTGCTTTCCTTCTTACTGAATTTCTTTCTTCTGCATTGCCATTTATGAGTGATTGGATTCATCTTTTGTGTTCTTTTTTATTTGAGATCTTGTTGACAAAAGTCTTCATTTCATCTTGCAGATATGCTTCTTTTCTTTAGTCTATATGTTTTCAGCAGGTTGACCACTTCTTCAGATAGCTTGCTGTGTTGTTCTTCTTTTAGCTTGCAGCTTCTTTCTTCTAGTAGCTCATTACTTCTTTCTTCTTCTCTGGTTGGTCATCTTCAGAGAGTTGCTCCACTGCTTTCTTCTTCTTCTTGATCTTCTATTATCCTTCAGCAGGTTTCTCCTTTCAGCAGGTTGCTTCTACAAAATTTCTGAAATACACAGAAAAATACCTTTCTTAGTAGCACCCATTTTCTTATAGTTTAGTCTAATTTGTTACTCATTAAAACCAAGGATAATAAGTCTTGAATCTAATTTAAATACTTAAATTATTTCTGAGACTCAATAAGGGAAGCATTCCAAGCTCCCTGACCAAGGCATCCTATTCACGTCACTAACCATAATCCTTAATACAACGCACAAACTATAGGGGTGATCAGTCCCTATAAGGAGTACGAGGTACTGTAGGATCATAGGAAGTCATAGACAACTAACTTAACCATAGTCCAAAGAATTGAACTGCTTTGATACCATAATATAACGTCCTAATTCCGGAAACCTAGGAATAGTGCTCGTTTAAAGCACCTCCCTAAATTCCTGAAATTAATTTTGTGACATTACCGATATCGTAAACATACAATATATACAAAGCTTAGGTAACCAATGTTTAGTTAAGCAGAACTTTCCAAATACACATCTATACAGTAATTGCCATTAATTGGCTACAATTCAACTAAAGCAGCTGATTCAATTACTATCAATGTTCAAATACAAATGAACCTAATTAGTCTAATCCAAATAACTCATAGGGAAATGTCCATCCTTAGACATCAACTATTCCTTTCCATGCTCCAACTACACATCCTGCATATCTAAAATGAATCAACAAACGTGTGGTGAGACTTACGTCCTAGTGAATGTGATTATGCATACAATGTAGGGATCTCAGGCAAATGAGAATGCGACAATCCAACAAGTAGATATCTGATCAAATCATCATGCATACCACAACAACTACTCAATCAAATCCTCCCTCAAGGAGGCAAATTTAGTGTTTAACCTACACCAAGGGTGTCTTTTCACTGTTACGTCTTTGAGCGCTGCCATGTGACCAAGGACCGTCGTCCAAGGTCACCCTCTTAAGTTTTATTATCAAACAAGGATGATATGCATGTGATTCCATTTTAATTGAGGATCCCCATTTACCCCTTGGCCTAGAGGTCAATGTGATTACCTCGTTCCTCTTTTTCATCTTTGGTCCGAAGACCCATGAAATTCCTCTTTTTCCTCTTTAGTCCGAAGACCCATGAAAATTTCTCTTGGCCAAAGGCCCATGAAAACATTTGTGCATGAGTAGGGTTTTCAAAATATGAGAACATAGTTCATAACATGTATACATGTTACATATGTTAAATGATGATTCCATGATATTCAAAACTTCATAATCAACACTATCATGAAAACCCTACCTTTACAACCTAGGGTTAAGCCAATACTCAAACAATCTAAGCAAATACACACATAAACCCTATATTAACCTCAATCAATCACAAGCAATTAGAGTAGGAAGGGGAAATGAGAATAAGGATCATTAGGGTACTTCACACATGATGGAAAGTGAGTGGGTGAACCACACTCACCTTAAAGAGCAAGAATAGGGAGGTCGGACGGGTGGAGGGGGATGTTCCTAAGCTCTTCTCTTGGTTGAAGACCTCAAACAAGCTTCCTCCTCTTCGTTTCTCTTCTTCCTCCTTTGCTAGGGCAAGAAATGGTTGAGAGAAATGTGTTTGAAATGGGTCAATGACCCTGGATTCTACTTTTCAAAAACTGATCTCACGTATTTTCATTCAAACGAAATAATTTCGCTTGAGCGAAATTAAAACAATGGCATTCTTCCAGATTTTCGCGTAAACGAGAATCCTCCCGCTCAAGCGAAAATGACAACATTTCAAACCCTTGTTTCTGCTGATATTTTCGCTCGGGCGAGGGATTTCTGTAGAAACACAGGGAAACACTAGAAAGGGGGTTGAATAGTGTTTCTTAATATTTTGAAAGCTTTTTCAAAGCAACAAGTATAAAACTGTTTCAGACAGGTTTTTGAGGGCTGTCTGAAGTTTTTAAGACAACTTCTGAAAATGTATTTTAAAAGGTTTCTTAGCTTTTAAAATATTTAGAATTTCTTTTCAACACCCTTAAATTAGTATAAACGAATTGACAAGAGTTAAGGGATAGAAAACTTAGCCAAGGAATTTATCCTGGTTCACTCATTACCATTGTGAGCTACGTCCAGTCCCAATGCCAACTAGCACTTGGATTTTCTCTTAATCTTTCACAAAGATTATAAGTATTCTTTTACAGTCAAGCCTCTTCAGGCTCTACAACCAAGTATTCTTTACAGCCAAGCCTCTCCAGGCTCTACAAACAAGTATTCTTTAGACAACAAGCCTCTCCAGGCTCAAGAACAATTTTACAGAGAAAGATAAGTTTAAGCTTTTAAACTAAACCAGTTTTTAAGCTCAAACAAATACAATGTACAAAGATAACTGAGGTATACTCAGGATATACAAATGTGTGTACAAAGAATATTATCAGAGAGTTTTTACAGAGTAAAAACTGGCAGCGATTTGTTTCTTTAATTTTCTTGAATATGAAATCCTTAGCTCTAGTGATGGTCTTCATGAGGGGTATTTATACCCAAACTTCAGTCCATTGAAAAACCACCGTTTAGAGATAGCATTAAATGCTATTTAATCCGTTGTGAGACATGCTTCTGAGAGTCCTGACATTTCTGACACAGTACAAGGTTGCACCTGCCAAAAAGCTGCTTCAAATGCTGCTGCATAGGCTGCGTTGCAGGAATTTCCCCAATGGTGTATGAATTTCAAAAACACCAGGAAAGACCTCTGTGTTCCTTGCCATAAATATGCTTGAAAAGGTAAGTGCAGCAGAGACTCTGAAACGTCTTCACAAAACTTCAACAAAGGTGCCACGTCATTATTGAGACTTCAGACAGCTTCAACACTTCAGACGGGTTGGGCACTTCAGACGGCTTCAACACTTCAGACGGGTTTAACCTTCAGAAGGCTTGATCCCTCAGACAGGTTGAAATACTTCAAAGTCTTTTTGTAGGATCATGGTGGCTTGCTGAAATCATAGATAAATCCATTAAAAACATATGTGTATCTATGATAAATTATTTTAACCCAAATTTGTTAGTCATTAAAACTTGGGAATTATATTGTCTTAAAACATCATAATTTACTTATGATATTTTTGAGACTCAACATTCTCCCCCTTTTAATGATGACAAATTTGCTTAAAAATATACAAATCTGAAAGGAGTTTTTAATATAAAGAGATGATAACTCCACCTCAGATGATGAACACTTAAACTGATTTACTCTTTCAGTTTTATCAGTTTTCATATACTCTCCGAGTCCTGTAAACACTTCAGATATTGTTAGTTTTATACTCCCCCTTTTGTCATCAATCAAAAGGGATTCCAGAGCACAACAACAACAGTATTGAAAAGTTAAATCATGAAGTATAAACTTAAGGAAAACAACAACATTCAAAGAAATGCTGATATATATATATAATGTCAAGAAATGTTCAGACACACATGAAATTAATGCACATATCAGAAATAGAACTTTAGAAACATGGCTACATCACTGACTACCCATCCTTCTTCAACAAAGCATCCTTCATGAAGGAGATGAGCTCATCCTTTGCCTGTCAATCTGGGAGAGAAGAGCAGTCTTCATATCTTCTTGGCCATTTCTAATCAGTGTTGCTCATGCAGAATCTGGTCTTGCTTGGCAATGAGATCAGCATTGTGCTTTTCCAGTTTCTGTATCTTCTTCCTCAACCTCCTATTCTCTTCTTCAGGGTCAGGGTCTGTTTCATAGAAGATGATTTGAATGTGCCTACATACAAATCTCAGCACTTCAAAACCTGGAACAACCCATACTCATGAGGATGATAGACAGGATGAAAGAAGGTTCCAATGGGGTTGATCAACTCCCATTCTTCATGAAATGGTGCAGTCAGAGGGGGAAAGGGTTGTCTGATAAACATATACTGCACATTCATGTACTTCCCATAGCCCAACTAGTGAATCTTCATAAGGTCCAGATGACCCAGAAGAGGATCCAGCATCCTCTCTTATCTTCCAATAAGAAGCCCAAACCCTGTCTCTAAGACTGTGATCCATGCCTCCTCCTTGCTTCTTTACATTGGCAGATAGCTCTCTCCACTCCCTTGGAGTCAAAGGCTTGAAGGGGGCTGAGTAAACTTTAGGTTCTTTAAACTTATCTTCAGATCCCTCCTTCAAAGGATACCTAGGCACAATCCTATCAGGTTGCACCAGAATTTTGGTGGTTGGCCTGATTGAGAAAGTCCTAGGAGGCCTGTAGCCTCTCATACCTATGCCCTTGATACAGTCTCTTTCAAACGGCTCTCCCTCTGTGTAAAGTTGCCTTGCAAAACTCCATTCATCATTGGATAGCTTCATACAATCTTCATCTGAGAAGGGATTTAGTGGTGCCCACCTATGAGCAGGGGTTACCACTCCCTTTCTGATCTTTTCCAGCTGCCCAGAGTATTGGTGATCTAGACTTCCCTTGTACTTCTCCCTTTCAGCTTCAGTCGTGTGCTTGATCAAACCTTGATGCAGAGAGATGGGAGGTGCATCTCTGAAGTACAGTAATTCTTCATAGAGGTTTGGGAACTTTGGCACTCTCTCCCTTTCAAAGAAGGGTCCCTCATACCGTCTATGTGGTACTTCAGCTTCTTGAGCATACTGAAAATTAGTTAATGGGAAAGCATATGGATCAAAAGTGGGTTCTGTGAAGAAATCCCTACTTTTGGGTCCAAGTCAGATGTGCTCAGGTAGCATGCTTCCTTTCCACACCTTTGAGCCTGGTGGTTGTTGAAGTTCTAAAACTGGCTCTTCAGAATGAGCTGAGTCTGAAGATGATGTTGATGATGGTGAGGATGGGGGTGATGGTGGAGATGATGGTGATGGTGG